>PVJL010000587.1:0-186406 GCA_004026885.1 Lyroderma lyra
ACTCTCTCCATATACAAAAAGTAACTCAAAATGGATTAAAGACCTTCATATAAGACCTGCAACAATAAGCTGTATAGAAGAAGACATAGGTACTAAACTTATAGACCTAGGACTCAAGGAAGACTTCATGAACCTTTCCTCAAAGGCAAGGGAAGTAAACGCAAAAATAAATGAATGGGATTATATCAAACTAAAAAGCTTCTGCACAGCAAAAGAAACCATCAACAAGGCAAAGAGACAGCCAACTGAATGGGAGAAAATATTTGCCAAAAACGCATCAGATAAGGGTCTAATATCTAAAATATATAAAGAACTAATAAGACTTAACAACAAAAAAACAAACAACCCAATTGAAAAGTGGGCAGAAGAACTAAACAGACACTTCTCCCATGAGGAAATACAAATGGCCAGCAGACATATAAAAAAATGCTCATCCTCATTAGCTATCAGGGAAATGCAAATCAAAACCACAATGAGATACCACCTCACACCTGTGAGAATGGCTATTATCAACAAGAACAGAAATAACAAGTGCTGGAGAGGATGTGGAGGAAAAGGAACTCTGGTACACTGCTGGTGGGAATGCAAACTGGTACAACCACTGTGGAAGACAGTGTGGAGGTTCCTCAGAAAATTGGGAATGGAGCTACCATTTGACCCAGCAATCCCCCTTCTGGAGATCTACCCAAAGAACTTGAAAACCTTTGTCCGCAAAGACTTATGTACCCCAATGTTCATCGCAGCGCTGTTCACAGTGGCCAAAACATGGAAACAACCAAAGTGCCCTGCGACAGATGACTGGATAAAGAAGCAGTGGTACATATACACAATGGAATATTACTCAGCTATAAGAAAAGATGAAATATTGCCATTTGCGACAAAATGGATGGACCTGGAGATCATCATGCTAAGTGAAATAAGCCAGACAGAAAAAACGAAGAACTGCATGATTTCACTCATATGCGGAATATAAAACTGAAAGCAAAGAAAAAAAGAAATGAACAAACAAATAACCCATGGACACAATCAATAGTTTAATGTTTATTTTGGGACGAGTGGGTTAGGGAGGGGAGAAAGGGGAGGGGGTGGGAGATGAGGCGGGGAAGCTAAATATAAGGTGATGGAAAGAGAGGTCACATTAGGTGGTGAACTTATTATACATCAAGTTGACAATGCACTGTAGAATTGTATGCCTGAAACCTATGTAATCCTTGCTAACAGATGTCACCCCAATAAGTCTAACAATAAAAATGAATTTAAAAAAAAGAAAGTAACAGTTCAGCAGAGAAAATAAAATTGTCATGCAGAGATCTCTAATTTATGATGGAAACTGGTGAGAGGCAGTAAGAACATAGAGGAAAATGATTGTTTCTGGCTAGAGAAAAAGAGACATTTTTTTATAAAGGGAGGGTTTTTTGGCTGGGTTTTGAAGGTCAGATTTAGATAAGTGTAGAATGGGGCAAAAATGAGTGAAAAGTGGAAACATGAGGAAATGCTATGGTGTTAGAAAGTTTGAGGTTTGCTTGGTGAATGAATACCTGGTAGTTGAGCATAGATGGTGGCAACAGGTGTAAAGGGAGATAGAATTATGAAGCTGGATTGAGTCAGAAGGCAGAGACTACCTTAAAACTATTTAAAAAGATACTGAAATGGCCATTTCCCATGTAAAACATTAAGAAGTATGGTTTATATAACAATACCATAATCTAACATTTAGATAAATTATGTTTTTGTTTTTATCCCCTAGATAGGCCAAAATCTTAATCTTTGAGAATATTAGGGATATATTTTGACTTTGAAAATGTGTAAGTGGTTCCATTATATTCAGGGAATTCTGCCATTATTAGATTGCTACTAGCTAGTCAATTAGATCCTAAAATCAGGAAAGTTAGTTATGCAGTAATAAATTTAAATTGTGGCATTCTTTCTGTACATGTAAACTGACAAACTTCAAAGCCTAAAATGTACTATTTCTCATTTTAATTGTTTGATTTTTTTGGCAAAATTCATTATAGTATTTCTCTTTCCTTACTGGCATTTTAAAAAGCCTCCTTATTTTGTGTATTAGAAAGTTTAATTAATGTACTGTTTACTTCTGCTTCTTTTAATAAAGACGCATGTCATCTGGAAAAAAATTGCAATAGTTACATACTTATCAATTATTACTTTAAATGCAAGAGGACTAAAGTTTACAATAAAAATTTTAGGATAGTGGAATGGATAAAAAAAAACAAACAAGAATTATACATATGCTGCCTACAAGCCCTATAGTTCAGATTGAAATACATGCAGTCTGAAAGTAAGAATATTTAAAAAGATATATCAAGCAATGCAAACAAAAAAAGTTTGCTCAGTAATACTTGTATCACACAAAATAGACTTTAAAGCAAGGACTGTGACAAAAGAAAATAAGAACATTTCATAATAATAAAGGCATCAATACAACAAAAGGATATAACTCTTGTAAGCATCTATGCACCCAACATAGAAGCACCTAAATATATAAAGCGAATATTGACAGACATAAACAAAGAGATTAATAGTAATAGAGTAATGGTAGGCAATTTTAACACTCCCATTACATCAATGAACAAATAGTCCAGACAATATACCAACAAGAAAACAGTGACCTTAAATGACAGGTTAGACCAGGTGTACTAATTAATATATTTAGAACATTCACTCCAAAGCAGCAGAGTATACATTTTTTTTTCAAGTGCACATGGAATGTTTTCCAGGATAGATCACATGTTAGGCCACAAAACAAGTCTCAGTTAAATTTAAGAAGAAACAAATTATATCAAGCATCTTTTCTGGCTATAGTGGTATAAAACTAGAAATTAATTACAAGAAGAAAACTAAAAATCACAAAAACATATGGAGGCTAACTAACATGCTACTAAAAAATGAATGGCTCAACAATGAGATTAAGGAAGAAATCAAAAGTTACCTTGAGAAAAATAAAAATGAAAATACAATCACCCAAAAATTTATGAGACACAGCAAAATAAGTCCTAAGACAGAAATTCATTAGCGATATATGCCTAACCTGGAGAAACAAGAAAAATCTCAAATAAATGCTCTAACTTTACACTTAGAGAACCTAGAAATTTTATGCAACAAATAATTTAAAAATACAAAAACAGATACAAGGTGCAAGAAATTTTGTGTGTAAATTTTTTTATATAAAAAAAGATTATTATATTCCAGGGTATTATTTTATGAACAGCTATTATTCATTTTCATTTTTATAGTTACATTTTTAACTCACAAGCATAAATAAAATTATTAAAAACATATACAAGATTGAACAATTAATTTCACAAACTCATCCTAGAAAAAGTGCTGCATACCCCATTTCTGAATATCACTATGGTCACTTTTGACTCCTCTTGGGAAGCTATGCTCTGACGCCAATGCCTAGTCCATTCTTCAAAGCAGTTTTGGAACTCTTTTTCTGGAATGGTCATCAGAGTGGTCACCATACTCAAAATATGACAATTAAGTTCACAATCTTGCCACCATGTGCTTACACTGGCAGCACTGTACAAACAACTTGGTAAGGTGTCATAATCTTGGTAAGAAATTGGTTAATTCCTAGAAGCATTCTTCAAAGACTGAATAAAAAGAAACAGAAAATATAAAGCAACTGATAACTACTAACTAAATTGAGTCATTAATAAAAGAAACTCCCAACAAACAAATGTTCTAAATTGAATGGGTTCACAGGTGAATTTTACCAAACATTCAAAAAAGAATTAACACCTATCCTTCTCAAACTATTTCAAAAATTTTAAGAGAAGGAAATGCTCCTAAGCTTAATATACAAGGTCACAATTACCCTGATCACAATACCAGACAAAGACAGTACAAAACATTACATTAAAAAAAAATTATAGGCTGTTATGCCTGATGAACATATGTGCAAAAATTCTCAACAAAATATGAGCAAACCAAATTTAGCAATACATTAAAAAGATTAATTAAGTGAGATTTATGTCTGAGATGCAAGTTTGGTTTACTATTTTGAAAACAATGTGAATCACCACTTAATATGAAAGATAAAAATTATATTATCATATGAATAGATGCAGAAAAAGCATTTGACAAAATTCATCATCATATATAAAAAAATCTCTCAGCAAAGTGGAAATACAAAAAACATATTCAAGATGCTAAAGCCATAATGGTAAACCCACAGCTAACCTCATAGTCAACTGGGAAAAGCTAAAAGCATTCTTATTAAGATAAGAAACAAGGCAAGGTGGCCAACTTTCATCACTTTTATTTAAAATAATATTGGAAGTTTAGCCATAGCAGTCAGGAAGAAAAAGAAATGAAAATCATCCAGATGGGATAGAAAGAAGTAAAACTGTTATTATTTGCAGATGACATGATACTATATAGAGAGGACTTTAAGGATACCCCCAAATAATTATAGAAACTGATAAATGAATTCAGTAAAACAGCAGGATACAAAATCAATATTCAGAAATTAGTTGCATTTGTATACCAATAATAAACTATCAGAAATAAAAATTAATAAAACAATTCTGTTTACATCAAAAAGAAAATAATACCTAGGAATAAATTTAACAAAGTAAGTTACAGACTTGTACTTGAAAGACTATGAGACGCTGAAGAAATTGAAGCTACAAATAAGTGGAAGCATATACTGTGCTCTTGCATAGAAATAATTAACATCATTAAAATGTTAATACTGCTCAAGACAATCAGTAAATTCAATGCAATTACTATTAAAATACCAATGACATTTTTTTTCAAACTAAATAAAAATATCTGAAAATGTGTATAGAACTACAAAAGTCCCTGAAGAGCCACAGCAATCTTGAGTAAGAAAGAACAAAATTTGAGGTATCACACTACCTGATATTAAACTATACTACAAGATTATAGTAATCAAAGCAGCATGGTACTGGAATAAAAACAGAATCATAAATCAATGGAACAGAATAAAGAGCCCAGAAATAAACCCACATGTACATGGTCATTTAATCTATGACAAAGTAAGAACATACAGTGGGGTAAGTTAGTCTTCAATAAATAGTGTTAGGAAAATTCAATAGATACATGCCAAAAAAATTAAACTGGACCACTTTCTTATAATATTTACAAAAATAAACTCAAAATGGATTAAAGACTTAAATGTAAAACCAAAAATCATAAAACTCCGAAAGAAAACATAGGCAGTAATCTCTCTGACATAGCAGTGTAATTTTTTTCTGTTATTTTCTTGGGCAAGAAAAACAAACAAAAAAAAATAAGTGGAACTACATCAAATTAAAATTTTTGCATAGCAAAGGAAACCATTGACTAAAAATGAAAAGACACTCTACTGATTAGAAGATATTCACCAATAATATATCTGGTAAGGGGTTAACAACTCAACACCAATAAACAATGTAATTAAAAAAGTGAGCAGAGGACCCAAATAAACATTTCTCCAAAGACTATACAGGTACAGCCAACAGACATATGAAAAAATGCTCAACATCACTAATCATTAGAGAAATGCAAATTAAAACTGCAATGAGATATCACCTCACACTTTTCAGAATGTCCATTATTAATAAATCAATAAACAACAAGTGTGGTGAGGATGAGGAGAAAAGGGAACCATCATACACCAGTCGTGGAATTTCAAATTGGTACAGCCACTATGGAAAATGGGTTGGAGTTTCCTTAAAAACATTAAAAATAGAGCTACCTTATGACCCAGCAATTCTACTTTTGAATATTTTATCTAAAGGACATAACACTAATTCAAGAAGATGTATGCATCCATATTTTTACCACAGCACTATTTACAATAGCCAAGATATAGAAACAACCCAAGTGACCATCAGTAGATGATTAGGTAAGGAAATTGTGGTACATATATACAATGGAATATCACTTGGCCATAAAAAAGAATAAAATCTTACCATTTATGACAACATGAGTGGATCTAGAGGTTATGCTAAGTGAAATGTGTCAGACAGAACTCTCACATGTGGACTCTAAAGAACAAAATAAATGAACAAACAAACAGAAACAGACTCAGAGATATACAGAACAAAGTGATGGTTGCCAGATCGGAAGGAATTTGAGAGCTGGATGAAAAAGATGAAAGGATCAAGAAATTCAAATTAGTAGTTACAAAATTGTCATGAAGATGTGAAGTGCAGCATAGAGATTAAAGAATTATAGTCAATAATGCTGCAACAACTATGTATAGCACCCGGTGGGTATTATGCTAATCAGGGGGATCACTGCATAAATTATATAAATGTCTAACCACTATTCTGTACACCTGAAACTAATACAAAATAATACTACATGTCAACTATAACAGAAAAAATAATTTAAAAAGGTGATCATACTTAAAAACACTTACCTGAAATGTAAAAATAAATATATATCTTAGTAGTGTTGATTCATCTTAAATATTCACATTAATTTTAAATAAAGAAGCAGGATGTATATTACTTTCCTTTGGACCACTGTCCTTGATTAACAATTAAGAATGAAACGTTTTTGCTAGAAGAAGCTGCAGTCCTATTTTTCAGGGTGGTCAACATAGATAATGTATAGGAATGATTCTGTCCCCTGGCCGCTTGATATATAATACATTCATTAATACATTCATAGAAAGCTACTGTGCCATACAGAAAAATAAGGCCATTCTCCTGTTCACTGATGATTTGTGAAACCCAAATAGTTTCTGTGAATCAACTATTTAATTTCAAAATTCTTAATTGGGACAAAAAACAACTTAGAGACATTAAAAAATAGACTGACTTGGGGCATTATAGAATTCCTAATGTTTTTCCCCTCTATAATTTTCATGGTCAAGCTATCATTTTTATGAAATGTCAGGATTGCTCATCAATTGACACTGTTGGCATCTCACTAGCAGTTATTATTTAAAAGTTTGATGTAAATTAGAGGAGCAACAAAATGGCAACATGAGAGGGACCTCTGAAAAACTCTCTTGGAGTTTACTACAAATGAAACATTAATAACTAAACTAAAGATTCCCTAGCAACACCTAAACACAGCTAAGAGACTCGCTTATCACATCAAAGTACCTGCACATAGGCACAGGGACAAACAGAGGAGAATAAAGGGGAAGTACAGAGACATGGGCTACTTGGGTCCCCACTTGGTACTCTATAGCTGGTGGTGGAGGGAGTACAAAGGTGACTGGTGAACATTCTGGAGCTCATTCCATCTTCGGGACAGAAAAAACGAGGCCCAGAGGTAGGGGCCACAAGACACCTCAACCAGACTTCACTTTGGCCCGCAAGAGGTGCAGACTGTGTGTACCAGATGCAGCAGCCAGACTTAACTCAGTGCCAAGAGGAGGGGAAGGGCTAGGATTGGTGAGGAGGCACAGCGTGAACTCACTCTGGCTGGGAAAGGAGACGGACAGAGGGGACTGAGGGTGAGTTTCTTGGCACACAACCATTACAGTCTGAGGAACCAGCATACGAGATAGCTGACCCCAACACTCAGGGCTGAGACCTTAAGGCAAACTGAGAACAAAAAATGTAAACCCCGTACTCCCCGCACGGCCCGGCAGTTCCAAGCAGAAAACTAAAGCAGGAACCCTTTAGTTTGCCCAACCGTTCCAAACCTCAGCCCAACCTCACTCTGGCCCAGGAAGAAGAAGGAGAGAGGAAGCTGCAGACAAACTTATTGGTCCTCAACCAGTCTGGTCTGAGGGACCAGCATACAGGACTGACCCCAAGGCTCAGGGCAGAGACCTTGGGGGCAAACCAAGGACAGATAGGTGCAAGCTCGCATTGTCCACGCAGCTCCACAGCTCCAGGTAGAAAACAAAAGTGCAAACCCTGGCTGTTCCCCACTCGAAATCTTTGCCCTCCCTGTATTAACAGTGAACCCCAAAAGAACTACAGCAGCGAGTGTCAGGTTAAAGAGCAGGATATCTACAAACAGAGAGGCTGCCCGAAGAAAGAAACAAAGAAATACAGCTCAAAATAAACTCAAACAGCAGGAAATGATAGTAAACAAGATGGAGTTTAACAAGCTATCAAAAACAGAACTCAATGCAATGATTATAAATATGATTAAAGAAATTAGTGATAATTTCAGCAGAGAGACAACAAGCATAATGATAGACATAAGGGCCATAAAAAACAATCAGGCAGAGATAAAGATTACAATAACTGAAATGAAGAATGGACTAACAAGAGTCACCAGACTAGATGAAGCAGAGGTACAAATCAGTGATTTGGAAGTAAAGGTAGTAGATATCCAATCAGAACAACAACAACAAAAAAGGAATAAAAAAATAAAACCGAAGATTTAAGATTCCTCTGGGACAACATTAAGTATAACAACATTCACAGCATAGGTGTAGCACAAGGGAAAGAGAAACAGCAAAGGATCGAGATCTTATTTGAAAACATAATGACTGAAAATTTTTCTAATCTGGTTAGGGAAATAGACATATAAGCCCAGGAAACAAAGAGAGTCCCAAACAAGATAAACCCAAACTGCCCTACACCGAGACACATCATAATTAAAAGAGCCGAAGTTAAAGACAAAGTGATAGCATTAAATGGAGCAATAGAAAGGCAAATAGTAAATTATAAGGGATCACTTATACAGTGGATTTCTCAACAGAAACATTGCAGGCTAGAAAGGATTGGCAGAATATATTCAACGTGGTGAAAAACAAGGATCTACAATAAAGATTAATGTATCCAACAAGGCTGTTACTCACAATTGAAGAACAGATAAAGAGCTTCCCAGACAATTAAAAGATGAAGGAGCTTATCACCACCAAACCAATAATACAGAGAATGTTACAGAAACTTCTTTAAGATGGGAAAAAAATAAAAAGAAAAAAATATGATTAATAAAATGGTGATAGCTACATATCTATCAACAGTTACAAGTGGAATATCAAACAGAGAAAGACAGATACAAGTCGACTTCACTTATAGGTGAAATCCAAACAAGAAAGTTAACAAGCAGAACAGGAACAGACTCATAGATATAGAAAGAGTTTGGTTAGTTGCCAGAGGGGAGGAGGGTTGGAGGAGGAGGGAAAATAAGGGAAAGGGATTGAACAGTTCAGTTTGGTGGTTACAGAGTAGTAGTTATGGGAATATAAGGTATAATATGGGAATATAGTCAATAATGTTTCAATAACTATGTGTGGCATCAGATGGGTACCAGATTTGGTAGGGTGAGGGGAGTAGGGCTGGAAGGGTGGGTGAAAAAGATGGAGAAATCAAGAAGTACAAGTTCATACTTGCGAAATAGTCACAGGGATATAAAGTGCAGCATAGGATAAATGGTCAATAACATTGTAATAACTATGTATGGTTTCAGAGGGGAACCAGATGTATCTGAATGAGGATTTTGTAAGTTATATAAATGGCTTTCCACTATGCTGTATACCTGAACCCTGAAACCAGTATAATATTGTATGTCAAATGTAATTGAAAAATAAAAAAATAAAATTAATTAAATATAAATTTTTAAAAATAAGAGTTTGATGTACACTGAGAGAAGTTAAGATACGGGGATACAGAACTATACAGCTTGAGAATTTAAAAGAATATTAATTAAAATAAGACAACAATTCTAAAAATAAAGTTACATGATGCTTTTATGTCAGGTTTCTTATATAATAAAAATGCATTTTGTTACAATTTAAAAATGTGAACTGGAAACTTAGTATCATCTCAGTTTTGATTTCTAAAATTGTATTCTAACTGTTAAAGATGTAAGCTCAGGAACCTACCTTATGCTCCAGGTTATTTATTCTTTTTTATCACAATATTGTGCACATAAAAAGTGTTCAATACATATTTATTTAATGGCTTACAGAATTTAGTTACACAATTCTCTCTCTATATATTTTTATGACTTAGGCATGGTATTTTTATATTCAACTTAATTTGAATATCTGCAATATAAACACAATTTAAAGTAAAGAAGTGAAAAAAATAAAGAAGTATGTTAATAGAGGCTTTTTAATAGTTTCTATGAATCAATATATTAAGTAAAGGATGAAAATAGAATATGCTATGTTGATTGCTTCACTGGAAAAACAGTTTATTACAAGTGTCTATAGTATAGATTAACTTCATCTATTCCAAATTTATCAATTTTGAGTGGCCCTCTCAGTTATTTGGTATTTGTGGTCTATGTAAACATTAGATCTCCGCTAAGAGCAAGAAAAAAATTTTATGTTATTTAACTTTTTCAGAAACCACTCTCTTTTCCTTCTTTCTTTGTTTTACTTTTCTACCCATAATTTTTTTATTTTTAGTTACTGTGAATCTAATTATAAATAATTCTTTACTGGGCTGCTAGAATCATTTTTTTTTTTTGTTTTGTTTTTCTTCCTGCTCCTGATGTGAGAAGCAGCCTTTTTTTCTCAAATACACCAGAGACCAGCACATAGAATAGTAATATGAGTCCTGTGAGCACCTACTCACATCTGTGATGCTAAATTTATAAAGTCTTTTATTCTTAGCAGTAAAATTGGGAAGAAAAAATAGTCTCTCTCTTTTTGTGGCAGGCTGCATTGCTGACATGAATCTAAAACCTCTTGCAACTTTCTTGATTTGTCACAACTTTTTCTCTGTCAGAATGAAACTTTGTTATTTATTGCAAGAAATTTCTCAGTCTCTGAAAATATTCCTTAAACATCTCCCCTACCAAAAGTGACAACAACAACAAACCAGCCTGATTGGTTCATGGTAAATGAATCAGAAACATATGGATTAAATGCCCTTAAAACACAGAAGAGTTTAAAAATTAAAAATATTGCTGAGTAAAAATTTTTTGCCCAATCCCAGATGTTTGATAAATAGTTCAAGATGGTCATTGAACCTGAAATTGGCCTGAGTTACATATTTATTTTTAATTTAGGCAAAAATAATTCTTACCAACTGAATAGTCTAGTTAGCTTGGTAAAAAGAAAAATCAATAATTTAACATAGAAGAAAAAATTTTAAAAAATTTAAAAGCATTTTTTAAACTTTATTGCTATATAACTGACAGAATATTGTGTAAGTGTAAGGTGTACAACATGATGATTTGATACACTTATGTATTGCAGACTGAGTACCAACATAGCACTAGGTAACATCTGCATCATGTCACGTCATTGCCATTTCTTTTTTGAGGTGAAAACATTTAAGATCTATTTCTTTTAAAATATAATCATTCAGGGGGTTCCCTGGTGGTGTAGTGGCTTCGGTGCTCTCAATACCATGACCTGGGTTCGATTCCCAGCCAGGGAACTACTCCCTCCAAAAATATATATATACATGCATATAATTATTCAAATTGGAAACCAATTACCATTGAGAAAGTCTTTCTGGAAGATGCGATGATTCCATTCTGGACTTTCCAGGTTATGCAGTCACACCCCATGTTTTGATAAACTGTGCATTAAGCCTGCTATATGCAACCTTGGAAAACATACCTTCCTAAGCTTTTTAATTTATCTTTTTCTTTGAGAATATAGTTAACAAATATTATGGGATGGTGAGAATGCCCAGGTAAAGAGCTTGTTACTAAAAGAAAAATATTTTCCCAGAGTAACATTGGCCTTTAGTGATTATAAGGATTTCTACTTAGTTACTGCATCACCTGCCCTTATGGTATTGGCCTCATCAATTCATCTAATCCTAACAAATAGGTTTAAGGCTAAGTAGCCAATAAAAAGTGTGTTTTTCTGGAAAGTTAAAGTTGATAGTAAAAGTTGGTATGTACTGTGTATAAATAATACACTTTTCGCAAAGTAAATATCTTTTATTTTGATATGGAAGTCTGATGAAGTCAAATCGATTGAGAAAATAAAAAAAGAGAAATTGTTGGAGAGGGGAAAGAAAAGAGTACAGAGTCTTAAGTACCCTCTATCAAAATAATGATTTGGGGTCCATTTTAGTTTAACTATATACATTTTAATGGGAAAAAAAGAACAACCCTGGGATTTCAAAATGGAAAGGGCTTTAGAAATTAGCTAGGCTAGTTTGCAGATATTTCAGTGTTTTAGTTTAGAAAATTATATAATAATAAACACTATGTAATAAATTTATATTTTGGTCCTATCAATTACCATAAACTTGGTGGCTTAAGACAATATAAATTTGTTATCTTACAGTAAGACATATAAGTCAAATGTGAGTCTCACTGGGCTAAAATCAAGGTAGCGGCAGGTCTGCATTTCTTCTGGAGGCTCTAAGGGACAACCCATTTCCTTGCCTTTTCTAATTTCTAGAAGCTGCTAATGTTCTTTGGCTCATGACCTTATTTCTTCATCTTCAAGCCAATAATGCTGCATTATTTTGAGCTTGCTTATGTTACCCCATCTCTTACTCTTCTGGATCTCTCTTCCACTTACAAGGATCCTTATGATTAATTGCCCTACCCAGATAATCCAAGATAATCTCTCTATTGCAGTAATGTTTCACTTAACAATGGAGATATGTTCTGAAAAATGTTTGTTGAGTGATTTTGTCATTGTGCAATCATAGAGCACACTTACACAAACCTAGATAGTGTAGCCTCCTACACAACTATACTATATGGCATGGCCTATTATTTGTAGGCTAAAATCTTCACAGAACCTTAAGTACTAAATACTGTAGGCAATTTTGACACATGTTAAGTATTTGTGTACCTAAACATATGTAAAAATAGAACAGATACAGTAAAAATATAGCATAAAAGGTAAACATGATACACTTGTATAGAGCACTGCCATGAATGGAGTTTGCAGGACTGTAAGTTGCTCTGGGTGAGTGAGTGAGTGAGTGAGTGAGTGGTGAGTAAATATAAAAGCCTAGGTACTGTAGACTTTCTAAACACTGTATACATAGGCTACACTAAATTGATAAAAATAATTTTTTTCAATAATAAATTAACCTTAGCTTACAGTAACATTGTTACTTTATAAACTTTTTATAACACATCTTAAAACAAAACACATTGTAAAATTATACAAAAATATTTCCTTTCTTTATATTCTTATTCTACAAAATTATTCTACTTAATTTTTTTATTTAAATTTTTTTGTTGTTGTTGTTGAAATCTAAGACAGAAATGCACACATTAGCCTAAGACTAAACATGGTCAGGATCATCAATATCACTGTCTTCCACTTTTATATCTTGTCCCACTGGAAGATCTTTAGGGGCAGTAACACGTTTGGAGTGGTCATCTCCTAAAATAACACTGCTTTCTGGAATACTTTTCTGAAAAACATACATGAGTTTCTTTTTCAAGAGGTGTCACTCTTTTCAGAAATATGTTCATCATAGTTTCCTTGGTTTGTTTCTTTTTTTTAATCACAGATTTACCTATAACAGTTCTCTTTATTAATAAAAATCTTTCAGAGTTGGGACCCATGTTTTAAAATATTTTAAGAAGTTTGTGAAATCTTCAAAAGTTTCTACTAAACCCTCTACTTATATTTCTCTTGGGGGTTCTTCTTTTTATTTTCCTGCAGTTTTCTTTCCTCTTACCTGTTTTTCAGCTATGTGTTCCTTTTCGAGTTTCAAGAATTCCTATTAAAAAATTCCTCAGAACCATCTTTAGGAGTTCCTCAATGTCATCCTCACCCACACCCACATGAAAGTTGTTCAGTTTCTCAACCACAAACTTGTTGACTTTTACCACCTCCTCAGCCTTGGCAAGTCTTTCGACATCATAGATAAACCTCTTGAGTATCTTTTCATGTCATTTATACATTCCTTGGTCACATTATCTCAAGCCCAACAAAGGTTCTTGATGCAGTCCGCAATGTGATAATTCTCCCAGAATTGCACTGATGTCTTCTCAGTGTCTTCTTCAGTTGCAGCAATGGCCTGGGCAAAGGTCCTCCTCAGGCAGTATGCCTTAAGAGCTGTTGTAACTCCTTGATTCATTGGTTGAATCAAAGAGGTAGTATTTGAATGGAGAAACATCACTCTAGTGTTGGCATGAATATCACCAATAAAAGAAGGATGTTGGGACCAGTATTGACAATAAGCAAAATATTGAAATATATGTTATTCTTGAAAGAATATTCTTCATTTCACTGGAATAGCAATTCAAGAGGACATCTTGGAAGAGGAGTTGAGTCATCCATGACTTCTTATTGCCCTTGCGGTACACTAGCAGTGTGTGTTTGTTGATATTATTGGAGGTCCTGGATTCTCACAGTGTCATATCACAAACAGTTTGAAACTTTGCTCTGCAAATGCTCCCCCCGCCCCACCAAAGGACTGGTAACCTGTCCTTAAAAGCCTTTAAACCCAGCATTGGCTTGGCCTCCTTACAAATAAATGTTGAAGGTTTCATCCACATTGAGTATTAGCTCTGGCTTATCTAGAGTTTCCAAATAATTTTAGCTGCTTTTATATCAGCACTTTCATCATTCACTTTCAAATTATACAATGAATAGTTATTTTTAAATTGTTTAAACCACCCAGAACTAGCAGTAAATTCAACATTGTAGTTGGGGCTTGCCTTTTCATTCAACATTACAAACAAAAATGTTTGCTTTAGCCATGATTGTCATGGTGCTAAGAAGAATATGCTTCTGTATATGGTCTTCAATTAAGATCATGAGCAGTTTCTTTATGTCTGATACAATCACTTGTTGAATTTTTGTTAGTCTTGTTACCTTCAATGAAATAGATCCTTTAACAGCTTCTGCCATTTCGTTCTTGTTCTTCAAGGTCGTAGCTATGGTGGAATGGGACACACCTGACTGACAAGGAATAGCCATCACTGATTTTCCACCTTTGAAGTCTTAATCACTTTTAATTTAATTATAAGTTAATAATTTGGCATGGCTTCTTATTGGAAGTGAATTGTGTGCTAATAGGTACCATGATAATAAAACAACATAAGATTAAATCAAGCACAAGAGAGAATTATGCAATCAGAGATGAAGTAAGCATGAGATATATGAAGCTACTGTTGGAGTAATACAGCATAATGTTTTACAGCAAACATTTTTTATAAGTAGAAATTATACTCTAAATAATGATAAAAAGTATAATATAGTAACTATTAAGTAACAGTAATTTATTATGATTGCAAATCATTATGTACTATATGCAGTTTTATGTGGTATACTTTTATATGAAAGGCAACTCAGTAAGTTTGTTTACACCAGCATCACCACAAACCTGTAAGTAACATGTTATGCTGCCATCTTATGATGGCTATGCTACCTTTAGGTAATAGGATTTTTTTCAGCTTTCATATAATCTCATGGGACCCCCATCATATATGCAGTCTATCACTGACTGAAACATTATTAGATGACACATGAGTGTGTAAGTTTAGCTTATAACCTGAATTTCATCAGTAATTGTATATCCCTTTGCCATGTAACAACTTCCAAGGACATCTTGTGGGGTAGAGTATGGCAATTATTTTCTTACTACACTCTGTAATCTAATTTCTGGGTGAAAGTCCTATAGAAGAGAGAAATTGGTCTACTGACTCTATGGAAAATGTTTTTTCTCTCATGTTGCTATAGGAATAGAATGACACAATTATCATCTGCAACCATTTGAAGGTCGACTCAGTGATATCCAAAACTAGAAATTGTCTTATCTCCTGCTTGGAGTCCAAACATTGATTTACTTTTAGATCTGGTCAGGCCACCGTATGAACTAAAAGAATGAATTAATTTTACTGAAGGGAAACTATGTGCCTGGAAGTGGACTCCTAACTAAAATCATTCATTCATGTAATGTTTTAGGGATTAGGAAAACAAATTCCTGAAATATAGACAAAAGTGAATCTGTATTATATCTGAGTTGAAGTCATTATCTCAAAGAGGTCTTGAGCGCTTCCTGAATAAAAATTTTAAAAATTTTGCCATGAGGATGAAGAAATGTGTTAGAAAACAAACTTTTAAATAAAAGATAGAAAAGCATTGGCCTTTGGAAATGTCATATATGTTAAGTATTGCAGTAAACTTTAATCTCCTAAATTCAGAAATGTAAAGTTTATGGAGGGAAACAATACATTTTATAATTTATAGAAGCACAAATAATACTAAAAATAAAAATATATAGCATAATTTTTCCAATGTATGCAGTACAACTAGAATTATACAATGTTAAATTAATTTTTGGACACTAACTATAACAAGTATGCATTTGATTCTTTCATGTTTATTAATATTATCTAATTTTATTTCTATTGACTCACCTTCTTTGTTTTTTCTGATATTGTGAAGTATTTAGCACAGTGAATAATTCATTGGTCAATCCTTCTTTCTTTACAAGAAAGCTAAATGACAATTAAAATGTATTTATAGCCTATAGAATTTTATATATTTTATATAACATTTATTGTTTATGTAAACAATAAATTTAAAAGAATATATTGATGAGTAACATATTGGTAAGAAAATAGTGAGTAGCCTTGAAGAAATATTTACTTTAGATTCTCTATAAAACAGTACTTCAAAATAGCTAAAGGATAATGATAAACTATGTACCAATATCTAGCTATCCAGATTTAAAAACAACAACAACACTGTTTAGTTTCATGCCACATGACATGCATTGTGGTTTCCAATTTCTCTAACTCCTGAATGGTAACATCTTGTTGGTCAGAGCAAACAGATATAACAATATGCTTTTAAGTTTTCACAGTAGGAGGTATTACCCAGTTTTTCACCTAGGAGTCTTAAGACTTCTCTTAAATTATAAAGGTGTTTATGTGTTGGGCAGTCAATGTAATTTCACTGAATTATGAAATGATGTAATCATTGTTTATTGTTATTAACAATAACAGCATGTATTAACTATTGAGAAAAAATTACCAGCCACTATTCTAATCCCACTACACATATCATCTAATTTATCTCTCAAATGTGCTAGGAAATAGGTGTCATTCTGTGCACTTCACCGCTGAGGTTTAAAGAAGTTGTTAACTAACCTGCCATAAGATCTTTCAATCGATTCCAAACACCATGGTCTTCTGCTGGTCTCTAATCTAATCCTAACTACATAAAAATAAACAATGTATTTTTTTTTTTTGTATGTGGGTAGCTCCCCGGCTGGGAATAGAACCTAGGTCGCAGCACTGACAGCGCCAGCGACGAAGCCATAAGCCACTACACCATCAGGGAACTCCAACAATGTATTTTTTAATAATACTAAACCAACAAAATTATCTTGATAGTTTTCAACAAACCTAAGAAAATATTGCATCTTACTTTGTTCTGTTGTAAATCAGGACAGGAAGTATTTACACAATAAATGAGTAAAATTCATCTTGTTCAGTTTTTTCCCCTTAGGTGAGGCACAACCTTACTGAAATCCTAATTTTAGTACTGGACACCAACTTTAAAATTATTTCTGGAAACGTGGCAAAGATAACTTTTGGATCACTTACTATGGAAAAGAGAAGATAGTTAAAATTGAATTCAGAAGGCATAAACAAAGAAAATGATCTTAAATTACTACTTTCTACTTTTGATATAATGAAAGTCCACTGATTAGTTTCAAAAGTCATTGGACATAATTACCAATATAGTGTGAACTTTTTTCTTCCTCTCCTGCTCTTTAAGTTCAGTAGTGTTCTAGAATTGTTATACATCAATTCTACCTGAGGAAATGGCCTGAAAAATTTTAACCTCAGAGTGTTTTACTAATTATTTTGATTTGTTCTTGAGAGCACCTACAGAAAATCACAAGGAAAAATAAAGCCTGAAATCTTTGAAAAGTTGAAATCATTATTCAAATAGAAGGTATCATTTCCTTCATCAAGTTTTTTCCCAATAATTTCATCAGAATAATTTTTCAGTGAAACTTCACAATTTTTTTAGTATTATTTTCTGCTTTTTTTTCTAATATCTATTTATCTCACAACCACAAGAATATTTTGCTATCTGAGTGTTTTTGTCATTATAGTTATAGGTTTGTAGTTAGTTTGTTATGTATAACATATCATTTAAACATTTGAATCCACCTTCAAACAATGACCATAACATACTTCTCTTCTAAGCTCTTTTTCCATATATTCTCTCAAATTGATATTCAAGAAACCCCACAACTTAGGCAGGATCTCCTGATCCTTTCATGCCATCCATTTTCCCTGATTAGTATTATTAGCAATCAAAATTTCAACAGCCTAATGCCCTCCCTCCCCTTGTATGTTGCATGCTGATGACTTCTTAGTGTCTCTCTTCAGCCCAGAAGACTTCCCAGAGTTCTTACTTACATATCCAATTTTCTGCTGGTACATCTACCTGAATATTCCATAGGTACCTAAAATTCAAAGTCGGAACACATTTTCCATCCCACTGGTGAGGTTTGCTTCTGTCATTCTTGGGACAACCTCAGTGAGTCCTCTATCTTTGACTCTAGTTTTGCAGATTTTACTTTTAGAATAACTTTTTTCTCCCAATTCACTGCCAAGAGATGCTCGTGCTCCCCTGTAAGTCCACACTCCATAGAGTCATTTATTTCAATTCTTTCAAATTTAAATATGAGCATAGCATCATCCAAAATGTTCATTGTCTCCAAAATTAAGTGCAACATTTTGGCTCTCTACAAGTCATCTTATATACACGTCCAGCATTTTTTTTCTACTCAGCTTAGCTGGAGTTCTCTGTGTTGTTTTGTCTCATCACTTGAAACTTTTTACACTCTGGCAACATAAAATCACTTGAGCTCTTTAAAAAAATACTGCTTCCTACTGTTCTTTTCCACCTTGAACCGGCTCAATTCCGTTATATGCATAAGTGAAGATTCCAAGTCTTAGTTCATGTGTCACCTCTTCTTGGAAGCTTTTCCTAAGCCCTTACCTGTATCTGCATGTCTGAGATAAGTTCTCCTCTGTTTCCCCAAACTTACATGCTCATCGTTACAAGTGAATACAGGTTCCCATCAAACCTGTTCACTTCTCAAAAAGACTATCTGGAAATATCTGGAGTCTTTCTATTTCAATGTCTTTGTACTTTTTAGAAATGTGTACATGTTATCAAGTTGAATGAATAGATAAAAGACTAGAATACAGGCATTTTGATTTGTTGTTGTTGTTAACACCATGCTGTCCCTAGCACTAATCCTATCTGCTTGAAAACCCAGGTAAGTACTGCAATTTGGGGAGGACAGAAATCACTAGTTTGAAATGTTACATTTTCATAGTTTGATATCAATACAATAAGTAGAATTTTAAATAAAAATTGATTGATCTGATAAAGTGTTCATATTCTGTCCGCTATTTTCACAGTTCTGTATTTAAAATCATTATAATAAAGTTTCTACTTTAGTATTTATCAAAACTATAAAAGAAATGTTGCTATTCATGGATATATAAGAGCAACAGGGCCCAATGCTGCTTTCAAAGACTATTTTCTTACATAGAGACATTTTATAGTCAGGCAATCATCTTGTTAAACATTTCCTATAAAATTTTAAAAATCATTACCTGGTAGTCTATCACTGTGGCACTAATCACACCTCTACAATTAAGCTTATTTCAACCCTTTCACTGTAATCCTTTTTCTTTAATCAAGGGTTTATTATTGAACTGTTAATGTGAAAGTTGAAATAAAAAAATCTCAGCCCAGGAATGAATTCTAATAGCAGTTATAGAAAACCCTGAGAAATTCTAATGTTTTCTTATGAGATTTATATTAGGATGTGGATTTACTTCCCTCACCCTTCTTTTTCTTTCATTTTTTCCTTTTTTTCCTATAGAATGATTTGCCTTACTTAAGAGAAACTGAAGTTTTTTTTTCTCATGTCTTTAAGGATAGCCTTTATCTACTGTATTTAGTGTTCCTTGGTATAAACACAAAAGCACAATTATTTTATTAAGCTGGAGGGAGCAAATACAGTTGTCCTGGGGATGTTTTCTGTCTTTCTACATCACTAAATAGAGGTGCGATTTTGACTTCTGTAAGGAAAAAGGATCAGAAAGTAATTTTATCTTGCCAAATGATTTGAGCAACTTTATACTTCCCAAGAGTTTCACTAATGGAGAAGAGTTTGAAGTTCAAGCACAACATGTATGTTACTAACAAGTTAGTCAAATTCTGGCTTTAAAATATACCGATTTGGTATACACTTTATAGTTTTAAAGCAAATTCACATGCATAATTGAATTTGCTATACCCAAAAATTCTATGAATAATCAGAGCTACTCTAAACCTCTTAGCACCTCCTGAATTCTTATTGTCTTTCCACCATCACCACCTCAGTTCAAGTCTCAGCTATCTCTCACCTTGATCAATATCTTTCTTTTACCTCATATTAATATCTGGCCTCCTTCAGTCAATGTTCCCATGACAGCTGACAGATATATGTTTTTAAGTGAGTATATGTTTTTAAATTAGAACTCTTAATGGCTTCATTCTTTTTTTATGATAAAGAATACAGCCCTTTACATTAGTTGTAGGCATTATTATTTGCCTACCCCTACATCAGTCCTCATCTCAGTTCTGCTTTACACACCTCCAGAGATTTGGAAAAGTTATACACACATTTATTCAACCTTGCTTGCACCTACAGCTAAAGAGATGCATGTTGAAAATTTTTGGCCAATTATATGTAATCGGAAGTCTGCTGAGGACTGAGAAGATTTTTGCTTTTTTATATGAAACAGACAGATACAGCTGGTACTGCCACCTTTTTTTTCACTTTTTATTACTTTGAATATAGCTGTGATGCTCGGGGTGTCAGTAGCCATATTAGACCATGAGATGGCAAGCATGAGGATGAAAGACAATCCATTAGTCATAAAAGGGAAAAATTAAAATTAATAAGGATCTTCAGTGGCATCAGTGGAGAGCTAGACGGATACCAGTAATTGCCTACCTGTAATTAAACTTTTGATATTGAATCCACATTTAAAAAAATCATTGTTAGTAAAATCTTATACTCATATTACTTAAAATCAAAAGTATTCCTAACAGGAATACCTGGGTCACAATGTCTGCCATAATCCTCCCATCTCCCACGACACTGGTGTTCTCTGAATTCATAAAATGTTCCTTCCTTCCTTGATGGCTTCCTATCAGACTTCCTAGTCCCCCATCGCACCCACTTTATTTAGATAACTCCTCTCCAATCTTTAAATTTCAATTAAAATGCATCTTTCTCCAGGAGACTTTCTCTATGCCTAGACTAGGTTTCTCCTCCAGTTATATACTGTTATAGCTTCCAATGATTGTCTCTTATGATGCACATTCTATTAGGAGTACATATTTATTTAAGTATTTAAATAATGTTATAGTTTCTAAGAGATTCTAAGATCTGTAGGGTAAAAAGTGTGTTGCTCGTGGTTTTCTGCCCAATTTTTAGCAAATAACATGGCACTAAACAAGCGTTTAATTACTTCAAGGAAAGAAGAAAAGAAAATAAAAAAATAAGGTAGAAAGGAATATATGAAATGTAAAGTTAAATTTGGTATCTTCTTTTACTTTGCAGCTTTCTATTTTATAGGTAAAAAGGAAACAGCCTGTAGTTCGTGTTTTTGAAATCCAGTATGAAAGTACCATAATGCACTTACTAGGAAAAGTGTTAACAGAGACATGTTTATTGTTTCTGAATTACTTTGGTTTTCTTTTAGCTCATTTAAGTTTGTCAATACAAAAAGAACAAAAAGGTGAGTCCATCTGTTCTGTTGCAGATTGTTGTTTGGTTATCAATGCAGCATTTTCAAAAAGCCAAGGATGGGAAGAGTAATCAGAGTTCTGACATGGAGTTTCATGGCTTGCTAAGGATCCAATACTTCATGCATGTTTATGAGGGACCATAAAATTTTCTAAAATTATATATTTTATATATACATGTATTTTTCTAGGGAAAGAGTCAAGAGCTTTAATCTGATTTTCAGTATGGTTTTGGTTCTAAAATAGGTTATGAAACAACGGGTTAGGTTACATGTACTGGTGGCATTAGAAATCAGAAGATATATCCTTTTAAGAGGTTAACTCATAAGTGTTTACTACATGTATGTTTTGGAGAGGTGTACTTGTGGTGTAAATAAATCCATGTCATGATCAGCTGTGTTTTATGTGGTTTCTAAATATCATTTGATTACTTAGTTTGTTAACCTCCCTGTTTGCAATGGACTGAGGTAATAACACTTTATGTATTCCAGACACTATACTAAGCTGTTATAAACTTATTATCTAATTTAATTTTTAAACAAATCTACAAAGCTACTATTATTACCAGATGAGGAAACTCAGCTGATTCCTCAGTCTCTAAAATGCCCAATAACATAATTACTCTCACAGCTAAATGTAGAGGGAAAGTAAAGTAAAATGTATACTTTCAGCTTTCAAGAAAACCAAGACATGTGAATGAGAAAATTATGACCATTTGAAAGTATGTGATAATGGCCAAATATATAATTAATAATAATAAGCATTTCAGGATTTTAAAAAGTTTCTTTGGGATTTTGTCTGCACTATGATCACTGGTTAAGAGCTGAGTAGGAAAGAAAGAGAATTTTTAATCTTCTTAAGCAGGATTTACATGAGCAACACTGGAAGTGAACAATATAAGTTCAAGTGGCTAAGAAGTCTGACTAAACTACTAAGGAATAGATTTCTGTTGGGAGAAATAAGAGATAAAAGTAGGCAGGATGTCAATTGTCTCTTGCCTTAGACTAAAATGTTTGACCTTTACCCTTAGTAATGAGAACCACTTGAAGAGTGTTTTGAACTGGAAGGTGACATCATGCAAACTGTTTTTAGTAAGATTAATTTGGTACCAGTGCACTGGGCAGACTGGGAATAGGCAAAATCAGAACAATGTGGCCCACCCCAGAATGCAGAGAGCTGAGAAAAAGAAAAGTGAGGTGGATAGAGGCAGAAATATCAGGAAGAGAAAGATTTATAAAGGCATTCACATAGAGTTATTGACCATGTTTATTATATTGTTGTCTCTTTAAAAACAAGCATTTCCATACAAAAGGGAGGCCACCAAGAATGCCCCACATTTGTGAACTTAGACTCTAAACAAAGTATCAGTCCCTTATACCTTATATACACCCATTTCGTTTCTACTTTTCCTTTCCCATGTGTGTTCTGACTTAACATCTCCTTTTTCTTTTTTATTCCTTCATTTATTCAACAAACTTATTTTATTCCTGTTAAGGCCAAGCACATATCTAATGCTGGAAATATATCATTAAATGAGAGAAACAAGGCCTCAGCCAAAATGGAGCTTACGTTCTATTCTTGAAAAACAGTGACAATGACTAAACAAATGGGCACATCCACAGGAAATAGGGCAAATGATCAAAATAAGATAATGTTATAGACAATAACTGGGGGAAATTTAGGCAGACTCTTAAAATGGCCCTTCAGTGGAAGTGACATTTAAAAAGAGATTTGAATGACAAGAAGCAGACAGTCATACAAAATGTTGACAAAATAGTTTTTAGTGTTCTAGATATAAAACATAGCTAATGCAATGGCCCCAAGGTAGAAATTAACTTGGCTTATTTCAGGAACAAAAAAGAGCCAGTTGGGCCCGAATGGGGTAAGACACAGTGAAAGTGGAAGGACATAATGTCAGAAAGGTAGGTAGAAACAAGATGAGATAAGGTTGTGTAGGCCACTGTAATGAGTTAGTGTTGCCATTTTAATAAATTATGGTGTTACTCTATTTGGGAAGGAAAAAAATTGGAAATTTTTTAAGAGAAATGTGAGAAAATTTTCCATTTTAAAAAAAAGATCACTCGGCCCGCTCTTTTGAAGATTGATTGATTATATGGGCAAAAGGAGAGGCAGAGAGATCATGGAGGAGTCTATTGCTGTAGTCTAAGTAAGAGATTGCTAATGGGGTGGTGAGAAGCACACCTGACTAGAAGTTAATAGTGAGTACGTGAGAAGTGTTGGGAGTTAGGATGTGTTTTGAAGGCAGAGTTGGTAGCATTTACTGATAGATTAGATGTGGATGAGGAAAGAGCAGAATCAGGCATAATTCTGAGTGTTTTTTCCTTGAGCATGAATGATGGAACTAGGAAAATGGAAAGAACTAGATTTTGGTTATGTGAAATTAATCTAGTCTACTTCATTTCTTAGAGTTTAGTCTGACTTGCTCCTCTTAGCATGGAAGAGTGATGATTATTAACAACACCACTGGGCTTTTGGGAAGCCTTAGCTGACTTTGACAGATAGAATTTGGTGGCTGGGAGACTAGTGGGAAAAGGTAGCAAGGGTGTTTGAGATATTAAAGAGAGCTCTAAGATGTTAAAATTTAGGGATCTTAAGGTTTAAGTTTGAAGAACAAAGTTGATATTGACATTTAGACATCAAGAGAAGTGGCTAGTTTTGACAAAAAAAGAAAGATACTGAGTTAAAATTTGTTATACTGTTTGAGATCAAGGCAAAAAGTTCCCATGGTGATATTGCGTATGAGTTAGTAACACATCAGGGTATAGAGTCTTTTATTTCTGGATTTACTAATAAACATCTTGTAAAGAGTTAGTATGACTGCTAGAGTCACTGATCAAGAAATCCACATAAAAATCTAAACTTTAAAAATAGATAACTTTCAGAGGTTCTTTTGTATCAATTTAATTTAATTCCTTGATGTTAGCCTCTATATATCAATAAGAAACTTAATGGGTTAAATGATGAGCCCTCTCACAGAAACACAATGTTAAAGTGACTTTTGAGGATCCAATAATTGCATTTAGTAAAATATAATTATCTAGGGAGTTGTATTGTTTTCTGAGGGATTTTGGACAAATGCTTCCTGATTTGTTTAGAGATTTGTGGAGGAGGAATAATATATGTCCTCCTTTATTCTCATGGGTCAATGAATGCTTTTTGTGTTTGTTTATTTATTTGTTTGTTTCAGGAAAATAATTTTGCACAAAAAAATAGTTCTTTTAAAAATCAAAATTGCCTTCTTCTGAGGATTCCCTACTGGTGTAGTGGCTAGGCTTTGGCACTCTCACTTCTGTAGCCTTAGGAATTGAGTTCAATTCCCAGCCAGGAATTAACAACAACAACAACCACAACAACAACAACAGCAGCAGCAGCAGCAGCAACAACAACAGAAAAAGCATTCTTCACCCTGAAAGGAAAACACCAGAGGAATTACAAAAATTTACCACAGATGAAAATTTATTTTCTTTACAGATTATTTTTACTTTGCTTTAAGACAGCATGCATCCTCTCTAAATATATTGTGGAAATGGTTCATTGAGTGTTATGAAAAGAAAGTTTAGTCTTATTTCCTAAGCAGACATTTTAACCTGACAGTGCTAAATGGTAAAGAATTCTTTGGGATTATGGAGTATGTTTTGATAGAGATGGTAGAACAGCTGGTTATTCTCAGTCATTTTCTCATTGCAGGAAGATAATGCTGCTCTATGCAACAAGAAAAATAGAACCTTGTTATCTATGCAAAATTAGAAAAAAGTTTTCTTAAAATTCAGAGGAAAAGTCCATATTATTTTTTTAAAAATACACCTTTTACTATTCTGTTCATGAAATATGCATTTCAAGATTTGCGTTCATGTGACCAAAATAAAAAGCAGTGTCAGACCCTGAATATCCAAGAGAAAAATCATTTTAAAGTCTATGACTAGTAGGATTTGTGGCCTCCCTACTCACATTCATGGCAGAGAATCTGGATATTTAACAGGTCTTGAACCCACCTTTTCTGAACTTAAAGCACAAGACTACTTGGTAGCTGATTCAAAACTCCAATCATTTTATGGTGTGATTTCTGTGAATTCACTGTGCGGTTTGCTCTGAGGCCATGAGAAACATATCCATCAGGTACAGTTCTGGTTGCACACAGGTAGATGGTTTATAGACTGTTAGCCCACACTGCTGGTTTAGATTTGAGGAATTACTCTACAAGAACAAGGCAGGTTCTATTTTTGACATTTCAGCAATGAGACCACTTGTACATTATGGCCTGATTTGATTTACTGTAAGAAAATAAGAGTGCTGTAATTTGTAAAAGACATTTATTACACAAGTCTAAAAATTAAAAAAAAAATGCTTAGTGTCTCTGTCCATTCCATCTGGTTTTATTTTAATCTCACTCCAGTCACATATGAAATTTTGCTTAGCTGTCTTCATTTTCTTAGTCAATCTTGATTAATGGCCTTCAAAGTAAAAATAATTGGCCTGCATCAGGGATGTTTTATAACTCTTGTTCACAAAGAATGTGAAAGACTGGAAAATGAGCCTAAACAGAAGGAATGCATTACGTTCATCTTTGAGAAAGAGCAGTCCCTCAATTGTGTTTCACTGTGTATTTTTATAACAGGCGCCTCCTTGACCATCCATGATATTGCAGATATGTGGTGCCAAAAGCTTATGTATACTTTGTCAAACTGACCATGGCAGCTCGACATCTCCAAGCAGCCACATATGTGAAGGCAGAACTCACCCAGGCCAGCCCAAGAGGCCTGAGAATTTTAAAAGTAAATTATCAGGAAAACCTAGGCCATGAAACCCAGAAGTTAAAAACAGGCAGGCGGCTAATTGTCTCTGAAGTTTAAATGGTTTGTTTATAAAATACTTCTCCAGTATTTGTGCTCCCCCTCCTTTATTTTGAAAAGTGTATTCAGCTTGAAAGGAGTTGGTAGAAATGCAGGCACAATGTGATCATTGTGGATTTGCAATTGAGACTTGTTTCCTTTCAAGACCCCCATTTCTGGGAGAGCTTATCAGTTAAAGGGGGTCAGAAATGAATTTGAGTTAAAAAGAAAGAAAACAACATTCTGAAAAGATAATTATTTTCCTTCTTGGAAGTTTTGGAAATAGATATATCTCTTTAAAAGCCAGTCATTTTATGACTGTATTGATTAGAAAACAGAAGTAAAAACTTTTCAGTTTTTTAATAATCTCAATACTCAGCTCAATTACCTAGTGATTTTTTTTCAGGAATATCAAATATTCTCATTTTTGGTATTTTAAAAATAATTAAAATTTCCTCTGGATTCCTGTTGGATGTAACTCAGTACACACCGACCTGCTGACTCCAACATGACCACTGTTCCCACCAAACTAGTGCCTTGCCAGTACCCTTGTGGAACCATTATTTTCTCTTTCACACAGCCCCAAGATGAGTTACTTCTTCAGGGAGGTAGATGAAAAGATGGAGGGTTGGGGGACAGCTTCCTAATGCTGAGAAAAACTTTTGGATGGATTAGAGTAACTACAGCAGAGTCTTGATTGAAGACCTATTATGTTCCAAACGTCTTTCTAAAAGGAAACTAAATGCTTTTTCCATTGGGAAGGTTGGATCCTTATATCAAGGTTGTGGCAAAGGTAAAAACTGGCTTGAGAATTCCAACCCAGATCCTCTGGTCTCCTCACACTTGTGTTCCTTCCTGGCAGGCTTTCTAGGACTCGCTTTATCTCAGGTCTGTCAATCCCTGCTCCTTTCAATTTAGCTCCCTCTGTCTTCTCAGCCCCTTTCTTTCTGTGTTTCCAGAGCTTTCTAGTTCTCTCAATGCTTCCTTCTCCCTGTCCTCAGAGCCCACTGATCTCTTAAGAGATGTGACATGGATTTGACAGGGATTTCATTGCTTGGTGATTTGAGTTCCCTTTTTCCACACATCATAGGTTGGTTTTATTTTTCAGAATGGGGCAATCACAGATAATTTCCCATTCCAACACACTTACTTATCCATCCCCAACACACACACACAGACACACACACACACACACACACACACAACAAATAAACACATCAATCCATAATCTAGTCTGAATGTCATATACTTGCAAAAGTGTGTTTATTTAATTAGAAATGTATCGCAATAATTTCTGACATTTATTTCATGCTTCTGAGTGTGTGTCACTGCACTAAGCACTTTAGAGTTTGTCAACATCTGGTTTATGCTAAACTAACAATAAATATTTAAATATATTTTCTTTATTAATCCCTATAATAGAACTAAGAAATGCATATTTTAATCCTCATTTTATAGGTGAGTGAGCTTAATCTTAGTCACAGGTTTAGAAAATTATCTTAAATATGAGTTTTAATCCAAAGCCCTTTTTAAACTTATATTTTTTAATTCATTTTTATTGTTAAACTATTGGGGTGACTGACATCTGTTAGCAAGGATTACATAGGTTTCAGGCATACAATTCTACAGTGCATTGTCAACTTCATGTATAATAAGTTCACCACCTAATGTGACTTCTCTTTCCATCACCTTGTATTTAGCTTCCCGCACTCCTCTCCCACACCCTTCCCTTTCTCCCCTCCCTAACCCACTCGTCCCCAAATAAACATTAAACTATTGATTGTGTCCATGGGTTATTTGTTTGTTTGTTCATTTCTTTTCTGTTTGTTGCTTTCAGTTTTATATTCCACGTATGAGTGAAGTCATACAGTTCTTTTAAACTTCTATTTTAGGGCTTCTTATCTTGACACTGACATTTGGGGACAGATAATTCTATGTTCAATGCAGGATGTTTAGTAGTATCTCTGACCTTTATTTACTAAATGCCAAGGCCACCCTCACTGCCAACCCTATCAAGTCAGTGTCAACCAAAAATTAATGTACGTGGTAAATATTTGAAACCCCTCATGCAAATTTGTCTCCAGCCTCAGTGGTATACTGTACATGATTATTGAGATCAATTAACATATTTAAAATAGAAAAAGGCTTAACAGAGAACCAGTTCTTAGGAAAGAGTAGATGAGCAAATAAAAAGCATTACCTAATTTATTTATTCTGAAACCCTATAAATCAAGATTCTAATCATAAAATGAGATTTAAATTTGCAGGAACAGAATCTTCAAGCTGTTTATGCTCTTATCAGTTTATAAGTTAAACTGCATCCTCCTTCATGAGATTTTTAAAAAAATTGACAGCATTATTTTAAACAAAAAGTAAATATTATAATTGTTTAATTGTTTTAGAGTTAACACCTTACTTGCTCCAGAAAAGAGAAAATAATGGAAACAAAGAAACACCATCATTCTTACTTTAATTACTAAATCTGCTATGTCTTTATAAGTAAACTGAAATACATAGTTGATATGTGCAATAATTTTGACAACTACAGAATGAGAAGACAAATAATAGGATAAAAAATTTACCTCTTTAGGTGAGTTGTGTTTGTTTTTAGGGGCCTACGTAAATTAGGTGATGTTCTAGTTAGACCCTTCCTTTCCTCTTCTTCTTTTTCCTTTTTTTCCTTTTGGTCATTTTCTCTCTAATCTCTTCCAATTCCTACTGAAGGAAAATGCCTTGATCTTTTCATACAAGAGCTATATGTTCTTTTTTACATAAACATTTTGCAATTCACCAAGGAGAATGAAAGATGCATCTTGCATGTTTATCAAGAGCTGCAAGAACTTTATAGATTACTGCCTGTCTCAGAAATCCAGTTCCCTAGTGCTCATGCATAAGCAATGATTTATGCAAACATTGTAACATTTCCAAATAGACTGTGACATGAGTCATTCTAGTTCATATAAGATTCAGATACATAGTCTATTTTCTGCTAGTACCAGATCATTCATCTCATCGAGTTCAAAATGTATCATCTCAGCTTATAATGTTGTCAATATAAAATGTCATAATGTGGTACTCAATTTGAACAGCAAGATGAATATTAATTAATCTCAAACGTTTCTGTACAGTGCTGTCGTGAAATTGTATAATGTGCAGCAGCATTAGTCTGTTTGTTTGGTAGTCTTTGCATCACATACCGTATGCATAGGTGGTAAACACTTTGTTGTATACAGTCTACTAATTCTCCTTGATATAGAGTGTTTATACAGCCCCAGTGGTATAATATGCATTATAACTTAAATTGGATAATATATTTAGAAAGAAAAAAAGCCTTTACAAAGAACAGCATCATTAAAGTATAATGATAACATGCCTATTTACATAATGATAATGCACATATTTACTGCCAAGCTTGTTTATTTTGTGTTAGTGTTATAGCAGGGAATTATAGAATTACAAAAGGATATTACTATAGTAGGGTGGTTATTGGCAGTGAAGAAAGAAATGAAGAAATAGAAACAGTGATATTTTAATGAAAAGAATGAACTATGTTAGTTGTTAAATTCACATGCTTATGAGTACAATAGTCATGTGCCCAAATTCTTTACTATTTTTCTAATTCTGAGACATGGTTAATCTTAAAGCAAGTAAAACACTTGCATGAATTTTTTGGGAGCAAACATCCAAAACTAAATACATAGGAAACATCTCCATTGGCTGTATGCATTTATAACATACATATGTTTAAGTAAATCTACCACTGGAATCATGAACTCCAAGATGAGGAAATCTGCATTTTTGCTTTTGCATCCACAACTGTGAAATTCATTTATATGTCTATGTCTAAGAAAACTTAGAAACTTGGAATTAAAAAAAAGTTGAGAGATGTTATTTTGTGATCTGTTATACTTTTTCTGAACTTTTTATCATAAAAAAGAGTCTCCTAAGACCACTTTTTCATACTCTTTTAACAAAGGCATGTCCCAGTTTATTAAAAAATCATACACAACAATACCACTTGCCAGGTTTTACAATCCTAATGAAAATTTGGTCCAGCACACAAAAATTATCTGGAAAAGTGCCTGAAATTTCCCTGTCACAGATGTTTCAACAGAAGGTGCTTGCATGCCATTCGTTAATATGGCGCCATACGGGACTCAGTGTGACCACTGCAATATAACCAGTAAGTAACACACACAGCATGTGTAGGGCTGCGCCAAATTCTCCGTCTGTTGTGTGGGACTCATATCCCATGGATTGAGATGTACCTTGATGAAACTGCATTGTCATGGAATGATAATATTTGTGGATCACCATGCACAGAATATATCCTATCAAGAATGTGGGAGGTCCATTGTAATATTCAAAGTGTTTCTTTTCATTGCATTTGTTTAGAATGGATGAGAACATTAGTGTTTATGGGTCCTTTTTTCCCCCATCATGTGCCTACTTGCAGGAGTAACCCCATGGAGAGAAAAATTACTTTTTCAAAGAATAATAATTTTGGATAACATAATTAAAAGGCCATGTGGAAGTTGTTTCATCTATATATGGACGGCAACTGTACATACTGCCTTAGTTTATTCTTTGCTTTAAGATATATATGAGGAAAGTGAGTCAATGCTCATTCTTTCTAAAATAAAAAGAATTTATTCATCCTTGTAGAGGCTAATAAAAATAGAGGCACATCTAGGATGCTACTCACATAACTGAATTTTTCTATTCAACTTAGATAATTCATGCTTGATAAGACTATTCTGGAGCAACACTGTTTTCCATTCTAAGGAGCATATTTGCAGCTACCTAGCACATATTCCATATGTAAATTGGGCTTCTATATCATAAAAATAATGTACTGCAGGGTAGGGAGACTATTGGAAGAGGGAAGAAGAATCATTTATCCTGTACCTCCTGGTATATATCACCACTATATCATCTGTTCCTTAAATTATTATTTGGCTACATACAAACACCTAAAATACCTATAATATTTTTAAAATGTAGGTTTTATTTTTATTTTTCATTAATTATTTATCTTTTTCAGTGACAGTGGACATCCAAAATTATTTTACATTAGTTTTAGGTGTATAGCATAATGTTAGACATTTATATAATATATGCAGGGATTCCCCCTGATTAGTCTAGTACTCACTTGGCACACACTATACATTAAAATTTTTGTAACTCCATTCAGGCACTCATATTCTCTTAATATATTAGGAAGCCTCAAAACATCAAAGGGACCCAGACTGCTCTCAAACTGTGAGAAGCTCTATTTAAGTTACAGTGTATCTTTCAAAACAGCAATGAATGCATTTGATTATGCTATTTCATTCACATCTTATGATTCTTTTGAGGAAAAGATGCTAACACTTTTTATAAATATTTTCTCTTTTTGAGGAAAGAAAATAAACTTTAAATTCTTCAACATGTTAACCAAATTAATATCTCCATTAAGAAAAAGAATTATACATATTGTGTATAATATCGAATCATTATTTATTTTTGCCTGAAACTAATAAAGAAAAATAAGCAATTCTCTTCAGTAGAGACCAAATTAGAAGAAGGCTTATAACTGTGGGATTTTTTTTTTAGATTCTGTCTTCTCTTCATAAAAATTTTGACATCAATATTAAACATTTTTACAACAGGGTGGAAGATGGAGAGATTTTAAAAATTACATTCTTTAAACAAAATAAATTATTTCTTATTGTCAACAATTAAATAGTTATTTTCTCAATGTTTTCATGTTATATAAATACTTATAATATATATTGTATCTTTTAATCTTTTCATCAACCTATAAAGTATCCCCAGTTGTTAAGGAAACTGAAAATTAGTACTGTTAAAAGTCTTGTCCACCATCTCACACCTGTTAGAGTGGTAATATCAATAAGACAAGTAATAAGAAGTGTTGAAGAGGTTGTAGAGAAAAAGGAACCCTCACACACTGCTGGTGAGAATGTATATTGGTATAGCCACTATGGAAAACAGTATAAAGGTTACTCAAAAAATTAAGAATAGAATTATCATACAACTCAGCAGTCCCTCTTCTGGGTATGTACTCAATTAATCTAAAAACATTTATCCATAAAAATACATGTACCTCTATGTTCACTGCAGCATTATTCATGGTGGCCAAGACCTAGGATCAACCTAAGTGTCCCTTGGTAGATGAATCGATAAAGGCGTGATACACACAAGTATATACAATGGAATATTACTTGGCCATAAGAAAAGATGAAATATTGCCATTTGTGACACTGATGGATCTTGAAATTATCATGCAAAGAAAAAAGTTAGAAAAAGTTGAGAACCATATGATTTCACTCATATGTGGAATATAAACCTGAAAGCAACAATTGAACAAGACAAACAAACAAGAAATTCATAGACACAAACAGTTTAGTGGTTACTAGAGGTTAAGAGAGGTGGGGGGGTGGTAGAAGAGGGTAAAGAGAGTCAAATATACATTGACAAAAGGAGATTTGACTTTGGGTTTTAAACATACAATGCAATATGTAGATGATGTATTACAGAAATGTATACTTGAAACCTGTATCATTTTATTGACTGATGTCACCTCAATAAATTTAATAAAATAAATAAATAAGCATCTTGTCCAGAACTATATACCCAGCTATTGATATTTTTACATCTTGAACTTGAAGTGTCCATCTCCAAATTCTGGGCTCTTTTCATTGCAGTATAAAGTTATTCAATACAATTAATTCATAATAAATCATGCAGTTAGTTACTGTCACAGCATGGTCAATGAACAGCTGTTAGCCACAAAACAAAGAATTTCTGTAGCACTATTCAAAGTATTATAATTTAATGTTATTGTCTATATTGATAACATAAGATTTAATTGTATAAGCTTCTATTTTGGAGCCATTGATGATACATTAAAAGGCACACCATTCTTCAAATTTATTTCACTATATTAACTATATAGATTTGTATATTTTAAGTACTTCTATATATGTGTATAATTTAGTAACTTTTAAAGTAGATTTTAGAGAATGTGATAAATGTTATAAATGTGGCTTACAAATCTTTTGACTTCATGAGAGATACACACAACCAGACACTTTGAGATCCACTTGGCTAAACATAAGTCAGCAAAAAACCAACCAAGACATTATAATATGTCGTTGTAAAATTCTGCCTCAACATGGATGCATGTTACTTGTTTGTCTCTTTTCAAGGTAAATATAAATGTGTTTTAAACCCCATAGACTGACATTTATTTGAAATCTCTTGTCCTCTCTAAATCAGTCTGCAAGGCCAAGTACTGGAGTATTCTGTACTCCAATACAGAAAATAAAAAATTATCTATGTGGTGATCCTTCAGTTAGGAATACTGTGAATGGCAGCACAGAAGACAGTCCTCTCTTATAACATTGCCATACACAACTGATTGAAAGTAGCAAATTGTTTGCTGATGATTCTTATTAAGGCTGACTTGAAATTATTCTCTACACAGCAGCACTTGACAGGGAGAGAGGGTAATTTCTCTGCTTGCAAGTGAAATCCAACCAAATAATAATACGCTGTTAGACAATATGCCCTTCCAGACACGGAGTTAACTTTTTTCTTATTCAAAAAAGCATCTTCTTTGAAGCTATACTGCTATCAGTCGATATTAATTTTAATATATATTTACTAATCTCCAAAATTCAGCTCATTCTCTGTTGGTTTTCTTTACCTTCAGGTAGATTAAAATATTTTTAAATGCTGCCTCCTTGGAAGATTCCTGAAGTATTCTAAGCCTTCCCAGAAGCTATTGGTCAATGTTAAACATCACAGAGTTCTAAACTAATTCCACACAGTAATGCCCACTGGCTAAGGCCTGAAGTAAGAGAGGCTACCAGCTGTGTTGCAAATGGAGGAGAGCTATTTCATGTTTTTATTCCTAAATTATTTCCTTTGATATTTTAACATTTTTATGGCAATGTATTTTTGTTGTTGTTGTTCTTTTTTCTCTCTCTTTCTTCCATGTCCTCCTCTTCTCTTTCTCACTGTCAGTCACCTGGTCAGCTTCTGTGCATTTCATGTGGGTTGCCATAGAAGAACGTGCAATTGGTTTTGCCTGTTTAGTCAACTTTAGAACATTACCCATCTCTCAAAGCACTCCTTTAGCTACCAGAGCATTGCTCAATCATTGTCCTCTCATTTTGGAACTCGATGAGATTTAAGGCCCTAGTGTTTGTAACTGCATATCAGTGCTCACTACAAAAGAGAAATTGAGTAAACATATACAAATTTTACCTAGAAACAAAGACATGTGACTCAAACTGTATTCCCTAAAGTAAAGTTAAAAATGATTACTACTAGGCTGACCAGACATACCATTTTAAATGGGACAGAAAACAACAGTACTGTCCTGTGTCAAATGGTCAGCCTAGTCTCACTGAGCTAAAATCAAGTAGGCTGATCATACATACTGTTTGAAATGAAACAGTACTGTTGTTTTCTGTCCCATTTAAAATAGTACATCTGGTCACCCTATTAACAGAGCCTTCTCACCCATTTGGTAATATGGCATGTCTACAGAGAAATAATTGTTCTCTTTTTTTTTTTTTTCATTCATAACACCTGTCCTTTCCCTGCTTCAGAATGCCCAGACCTTCACTCCATTTCATTTCATTTCTTTTCATTTCATTTCATTTCATTTCATTTCATTTCATTTCATTGTTGAAAACACTGAAGCACAGAAGAAGGGATGGAATTGTTCAGGCTACCAAATCAGTAGCAAGTTCTCTCACTTCCAGTTACCATCTAATACAGTATTCTGAATTGAAACTCATCTAGTGCTGCGAAATAAGGATGCTTACTCTCTTGTACAGAGGTCATTTCAGTGTTCAAAGTGCTGTCAGACACAGTCTTATGCCAGCATCCCCTTTCTTCAAGACTACTTAAAGCTTTTACTAGGCCATTCAAATGTTCAATGGCCTCTCTAGCACGTACCAGACAGGAAGAAAAAAAATGTATTTTCTTGCCAGTGGTCCTAGGGCATTTTGAGCAGATTAGGGTGTGTGAACTAGGAGTAGTAAAAACAGATAAGAAGCTGAAGTAATAAAAAATTAAAAAATGTCATGAGGTCAAGAAATGTTAATTAGGGTGATAAATGGACGTCCAAGAGAATGAAAGGAGAGGCACTGTGAAAGAATAATTGACAAGACAGATAATGTAATGATTGTTCATGGAAAGGGACAAGAAGAGTGAAGGAGAATAGCAGTCAAAATACGAATGCCTGGGATTTTGTTATGAATAGTGATGATTTCTTCATTGACAAAATGCCCGTTTCTTGTTGAATTCATCTCTACTGTGGTAAGCAAATGACTTTCCTGTCTTTTGTTTTGTTGAGTGTATAATGACAATTCCTATTTGGTATAGGAGCACTGGAAAAGGCCAAGGAAGCTAATCTATTGATAATCAGCCTCAGTGGGAATGTGAAGATGTAGATCTCTTGTTTCTTCTTCACTTTTTATTTCTTTAAATAATATTTAGAAAAGTATATTGACCAGGAATTCTCTAAGTTTGTCATTAGCAATATGTTCAAAGCCTTAACAAATGGAGTTCCACACACAGAAGGACTGATCTTAAGACCCAGGCTATGATTGACCTGAACACAGAGTTCTGAGCTGAAAAATTTCTTGTTTCATGTGAAATCTTGTATATTCTATTTCACGTTTGAGCACTACATGTTGTATTTCTCCATTAGGCTTCAAAATATGTGATTATTATTATGAAATAATAGTATATGAGATATCATAGTTTTTCAAAACAAGAGATATAGAGATATTTCTATATTAACAAGTCAGGACATGTATAGCCCCTTTTTGAAGTCTTCTTTGGAGGAAAAAGGATTTTGGGCTTTTATTTATTATTGATTTAAAGTCACATTTTGAAGATAAGAGAAATTACTAGTCCTCTGGTGATTCAGTTTCCCATTAAAAATGTTTAAACTTAATTGTACTGTGGATTTTTAAGAATGGCTATCCATTGAACAATTGTTATACTATCTTTGGAGAAAAAATAAGATGTAGTATGATGGCCCCACATTGTCTTCTTTTATACTGATTTTTAATTTAACTTTGAGAACTCCGTTTCTTTGTTTCCTTCACACTCTTTGTAAGTACATTTGCTATATAATAGCTCATCAGAATTACCACATGTGGTCTTTGAGAAGAGTATTTTTAGCAAAGGTGTCTTAGTTAACCCTTTGATTTTGAAAACATCAGCAATGAGAGGGACTAGGTACATAAATGTTAATAAATGCATAGTCATGGAAAGGTACTAGGAAATTAATAAAATAGTATTCTTATATAAGAATTGGCTTTCAGTTTTCATACTAGATGCAATATAATATCATTTTTAGTGACCACAAAAATGACAAAAGTTTTGTTTATTCCATTTTTTTTAACGTCAGGAAAGTGAGTCATCTACTTAGAGAGGTTCTCAGCCATTTTCTCCTGACTTTATTAGTTAAGCGACTGTACTTTGTAGTCATACAGACTTAAGTTCAAACTCCAGCTCAGCCATCCATTAACTTAGATATGGTGTTAAAACTCTATGTGCCTCTGTTTCCCCATCTGTAATAAAGAAATATGATAGTCATCTCACATAGATGTATATATTAAATAATATAAAATGAGGTATATAGTTATAGTCACAAGGAATGTTATTTCATACTATCACTTAATTTGCTTCTACTTCTTGGTTTAGGAGTAGCAAATTGAATCGAATGAATGTAGTGGAAGTGCCAGGGAAAGAACATCAGCCTGGGGTTGAAAGGTCTTATTCTCCAGTGCCTAAAACAGTATCACACAATACTCATTAAATGATTGATGAATGAAAAAGTTGAAAACAAACAAAAAACTCTTTGTTCTCCTTACTCATGTAGCTTAAAATAAATAATAACAGTTTATTGGTATTTATTATATGATAAGCACTTTACAGTTTTAGTTACATTAATTCCTTCAAAACAACCCTGGTAGGCTTTTTATTCCCATTTTATAGATGAGAAAAATGAGGCTTAGAGAGAATTCAGGGTCACAGAATTAGTAAGTATCAGAGCTAATAATTATTTCAGGTGTACTTGCTTTACGTCACAAGCTCATAAACACTAGGCATTTTCTTCATAATTAAATAGTTGTTTTAAAGTCAGCTGTTCTGGCCACAAATACCCTTTGAAATGCTTCCCTAACTTTCTGCAGGAACTATGATTACCATGTGTTGAAGCTCTTCTAATTAAATGTCACAAATGTCAGAGTCTTCCACTCATGCATACCAATGATAGCATTTGGGGGATGTTTTAAGGATAATCAAAAGATCTACAATACTCAGACCTTGGTCTATTACCTAATTTTCTCACCTCTTACAATTTCTAATATAGTCAATAGAACACACTATCACCTTTCTTGAAATCTTTCATGATTTATTTCAGATCTTCCACCCATGGGAATGCCTTATTTTTCTTCTAACTAGTAGTTAATAAAAAACCCCTAAAACCTGCTTTAGCCAAAATAAACAAGATGATTGTTATTCTTGGAAAACAATGTTAAAGTCTACAACCGTAATTACCTGCCAGGTAATACGGCATAGTAAAAATAATATAAAATTGCACTTCCCTTGTTAAAGTGTCGCTTATATTTTATATCAGAATCTACTGGTCTTGGTTCTGATGAAGTATATAGCAGCAGTAAAATGCTACAATACCAATCAATGTGAAATGGAGTCAGAGGCTAAATACCAAAACAATTTTCTCATGAATATTAATGCTGTCATAATAAATACAAGCATTAGTATATTAGACAAGTGAATGTGATTTTTTTTTTTGCTTCATTATAGTCATAGCTTTCTCCTGGGTTTCACATCATTTCCTAAAATCAAACTTACTGGGTATTCTATTTTTAAAAGTATAAACCAAGAAAATACTTGTTCCTTGCCAAAAATAAACTAATACAAATCAAATCTGAGTCTTAATTTATGGACTATCTTAATAAAAAAACACATTTATATATGCTTCTTTTTTTATTAGTTCATTCTGTAGAACAAATTGAAAATCACTTCAAATATAAATACAATGTAGACAAATAAGTTGTTCAGGTATATACAAAGAGAATTAATACATTTAAAATATGAGAAGTATCATAATCTAATGTAGTTTTGAAAGCTAGAAGCCTTGAAGCCAATTAATGACTATAAGCTAGGGTTTTCAGACAAAATAAAAGATTGTTAGTTGAATTTGGATTTCATGTAAAAATATTTTAGTATAAGAATGACCCAAATATTGCATAGGACATACTTGTTCTACAAAATTATTCATAGTTTATCTGGAATTGAAGTGTAACTGGGCATACTGTATTTTGATCTGTTAATCTGGCAACCCTACTCTGAGCTTTAGTATATTTTCACTTGTAAATTAAGATTATAATCCCTAGTTACCTTCTCTGGTAATTAAGATACTCAAATGGGGTAAAGTGATAGTGTATCATGAGCCTTTTTGACTTAATAATATTTAGCTGTATACTTATCTCCTCATACCTCACAAAAAGAAAACAGAAAGAGAATCAGAGGGATGGAGAGAGAGACAAACAGAGAAGAGAGGCAGAGAGGGAGATATGAAATATTTGGGCCATTCACCCAGCTCTTGATTTCCTGAGCACACGGCTGAGGGTGAGAAGGGCATGGAAGGCTCTTTCTGTGAGGAGTTCTGTCCCTTGTGGCTGCTTCTCATAATGTGAGGACCTGATAATGCAGGAGTATGAATCTGGTGTTTAAAGATACTTATTTTTCATGTAATATGGTCTCTAAACACAAGCCAACTTCTTCATCTGGAGCTTAACTAAAAAAAATAACAATCTGTTCCAATGGAGAGAGGAAATAAGAAATCTTTGGATGGTATGTTGATAGCAAATGTGGAACTTTCCAAGGGATTTATGAGGGTAATTTAACAGTGGACAACCTTCATCTTACATATTGGTTTGAGAGCCCAATCTCCATTAAATTTCACTATAATTGATGTAAAAAGTGTTTTGTATATGGTAAGGTAATAAAATGATATAAGGCATCATTATTTTTATATTCTTTTTTATTTTTTTATTGTCATTATTATCATCATTATTATACCAAATAAAGCATTATTTAAGTTTTTGAGATTTTGCCACAGAACTTTGCATAAATGTGGGGCAATTTGGAGATACAAATAGATTCAATGATAAATGTGATTTGGCTACTTAGTACTGTCTTAGAAGAATAGAGGAATAAGTGCATGTGATATAGCATCTTAAGGAAAAAAAATACCTAGAAGCAATGAGATAAATAATATAAATACTAGGCATAATTACTGAACAATGTCATCACTTCTTTAGAATAAAATTATGATATGTGAGGACTTGCAAAGATAAGCGGAAAAGTAAATCTCAGAAAATAAAAATTTGTGGAACTTCTTGTACGTTGTAGGGTAGTCTTTTATGGGATGTGGTAGGAGTCAAATAGTTTCAGCCATTTTAAAATATACTAATTAGACACCTAAGAATGTGCTATAAAAAATGAACAAACAAAACAGAAACAGATTTATAGATACAAAGAACAAACTGATGGTTGCCATGTGTATTGGAGAGCTGGGTGAAAAAGGTAAAGAGAATAAGAAATACAAATTGGAGGTTTCAAAATAGTCAGTGATGTAAAGTATAGCATAGGGAATATAGTAAAAAATATTGTAGTAACTGTAAGTGTCAGGTGGGTATTAGACTTATGTGGGGTGATCACTGTACACCTGAAGCTAATATAAAATAATATTGAATGTCAACTGTAACTAAAAAAAAAATTAAAGAAAAGAAATGAAAGAAAGTATTATATTTTATTGAAAGAAAGAAGAAAGGAATGTGTTACAGGAAATTGCCCTGTCCTAGAAGAAAGAACGGTCAACAAATGTAAATGACCTTGTTTTACCTAATTGTTATTAAAAATTTTACTACATATATACTAGTTATATCTACTGAATGATTCGTTCAGCTTAGAACAGTGCTGGGCAAGATGATTAACACTAAAGAAAGATTAGTTGTGATGATGAGGATGATTGATGATGATGATGATGATGAAAAAACAGCTTATTATAGTTATTTGAATATTATTGCACATGTCATTACAGTTATTTGACTATAAGCTCCTTAATTATAGGGACCGTTCACATCTTTATTCTTTCCAGTACCCAGCTGAGTATTTTCATCCTCATTTTTATGGGATAGTATAATTTTTATCCCCATTTTTAGAGCTGGGGACACTGAGGCAGTAAGAGGTGAAGTCATTCATCAGGATCTCATGGATGAGTTGTGACAATCTAGTCCCAGATACTAAGTGGTCCACTCCTTGCCATATGTCTTTTTTGTAGTCATATGTAGAATGTGCTGAGGGTTCTTGGGCAGGGGATGAGTAATGAACATCAGGGAAGATTCGGTTAGAGTTCTTAAGAAGATGAGCAGAGCCTGGACATGAGTCACGTTGTAGAGGTAGAATTCCATAGTCAGGACTGGAAGTTTATTCAAAGCAGAAGAAATACTCTAAATAAAGAGAGACAGGCAGCTTAAGAAAAAGCCAATGTAAGCTGTGAGAATGGTGTGGCACCAAAGGACGGTGTCAGGGAAACTTTTCTGTGACTGATCAAGAGTTGCGGCAATGTCACTCTACAAGGCAAGATGAAGAGATAAGAGGATCCAGATAGTGAATGTGGGAGGAAGAGCTACTGGAATAGTGAGTGAGTAAGGGTGTGGAGGAATGAAGAGGTCACAGGAGAAACTGTAGAAAGGGAGGGTGGAGATTAAAGATCTGAAGCACTCTTTTCTTTTCAACCAACTCTTCAGTCTGGGACATATCAATCTGAATTTGCTGACAGGTCTTCTTAGGAAGAAAATGGAATATGGGTCTGGAACCAGAGAAATATTCATGGCTATGGAAGATTTTTCACAAGTACGAGTCTCAGGAAAACACAAAGTTGTCTCAGGAAAGACAGGATGTCAGAGGGAAAGAAAGCTTAGAGTAAGACAGGGAATCGGGCCTACATTAGAAGTGTGAGCATGCAAGACAGAGAGGGAGTAGACAGGGAAGGGTTAAGCATTTAGAAAGTCTGATGAAATCTTGTTTATTTGACATAGGTTAAAATGATTGGTTAGGGAATGATAACATTGCTTTTATTAATAAATAGCACAGTGTTCCCTTCACATCCTTTTACCTAAACACAGGGATACACAGGCACACACATACACCACCTTTGCTAATGGTGTTCTGTTCTACATTACACTTAGAAAATAAATACTTCCAAGAACTATATAGAAAAACTCCCAGGGCAGAAAACAAATAAATAAAGAAAAAGTTATTTCAAGACCCATTTGGTCCATCTTCTTGCCAGTAGGGGCACTTCATCCAAAGACGAAAATTGTCAATTCTATTTTTAAAATATCTCCACAGATGGCAATTCCATAAGCTCTTCCTTGCTAATTTGCTTCAGTGTTTAATCAGCCTGACATATAAAGTTCTTTAAATCTAACTCAATGCTCTCTTGCTGTAATGTAGAATTTATTACTTACTCAGAGGTGGAAATATAAAATGATTTAATAACCCAGAAAACTTTCAGTTCAAATATTCTCAATCTTAATGGCTGAAAAGATGCATGTGGCATTTTTTATCTCTCATCAATAGCATGCTATTTAGTCTCAATGAGAAATGAAGGTATCTACTTCTAAATCTACTACTAGTGGACACTGGTTTAATAAATAATAAACTGTATGTTTTCTCTTAGTGGGAATAATATATGCATAAAATCTCTTTAGAATTGTTGAACCAAAGTTTTTCCTAAAAATGTTTCCATCTAAAGGTTTTTATGAGCCTTTTTGAGGGACCTCTGCAAGTTTTTTATGTGTGTGACAAAGTACAAAAACATCAAATGTTCATAGGTTATTTATAATTTATGTCCTTCATGCCAAAAATTTACATAAGAGTGACTTTAAACTTTCTTGGATGACATCCTCAGGCAGTGAGGAAAGAGATCTATTCAAATAGTTAAAAAACAAAAATAAGACAAAAACTTTATTTTTAAACTTTATTTTTGACATTGGTTTTGCACCAACCATGTGGGTCCAATAGCAGAGATGGCCACAGTAAAATCAGATGACCACACACAATGATCAAGGAAGAGTGCCATAAACTTCTCTCGTAGATAGAAACAAATAAAAAAAGGAAGAAGCAAAACATTAGCTCAAATATATTTAGAGAAATGAGCTTCCAATATTTTTAAAAGAGCTATGAAGAGTATTTAATAATAAGACATTTTCAGTTCTTACAAAAATATAAATGGACACCTGTTGTCTCAATTTCATGAAGGATAAAAATGTTATGCTTTCATTCACAGGTCTAACCTCTATAAAATATGTTCTTGTACTTGCCTTGGATTTTCTCCCCACTCTGTTTTTACTTCAGTGGTCTGACACTTTCATTTTTTAAGACCTAACTTGGATGACATGTACTCAGAGAAAGCTGTCTTTGACTTTATACACAGAGTGCGATGCTCCTGTTTTCCATACTCTAGCCATTCTCTATTTTTAACCTATCCTGAGGTGAATCACATTATATTTTAATTGTTCTACCTTTCTCCATTTCTCTTAGCCAAAGTAAAGAGCTAGGAGAGAACACTTACTTTATTCAGTCCTGCATATCCAGTGGTTAGCACTTTATATTGTTAAATATGTGAAAATTAAATAAATACATATATGACTGCCAGTGTCTTCCCTGCTCTTCTATTTGTTAGTGTTCTTTTTAGTCAGGCCTCCCTGACCTTTCAGCTAGGTCAGTGTTAGAGACAGAATTGTCTCTTTTCCCCGAATTTATATGCTGAAGCCTAACCCTCAGTGTGACTATATTTGGAGGTAAGGTCTTTAAAGAGGTGACAAAATTACAGTGAGACCATTAGAGTGGGTACTAATCCAACCTAACTGATAACCTTGTAAGTAGAGAGACTAAGAACATGAATGCATGGAAGGACCACCATGTAAGGACACAGAAAGCAGCCATCTGCAAGCCAGGGAAAGAAACCTCACAGAACTCCAAACTTCCAGACACCTTGATCTTGGACTTCTAGTCTTAGAAATTGTAGAAAATAAATTTCTGTTGTAAGCCATACAGCTTATAGTATTTTCTTATGACAGCCCTAGCAAATTAATACAATCAATATTTTCTTTTACACATTCCATAGTACCCCACACTTCCACTTTTGTTTCGCTAATTTCATTTATATCTTAATCAAAAGTCTCTTTTCCACTAAGGGTCCCATGAGGAAAACAGAAACCATTTTGGGTCTTTCAAAAAAGAAATTTAATACAAGGATTTGCTCACACAGATTATGAAAAAGCAGAGAAGCTAAACAAGAGATTAAGTAATTCAAAATAAGAAGCCATTACCATAGCTTCTTTTGTCCATGGAAGGACAATAGGAGGAGGTTGTATTACCATATCCCAGAAGTAAGAAGAGTCTGTGAGGACTTAGAACCATAGCTAGGGAGAGCTGATGGCCACAGTAAAGGCAGCCATATACTGAGGCAGATTGACACAGACAAAAGCAGATATGTTGTCTTACCTTCCAAACGTTAGCGAGTGCTTGCTCTTGCAAGAACAGGTCAAAAGCCATTTGACAAGGAAACCTAGGAAATGCAGGTATTCAGGGACTATCCACCTTTAGGAGAGCAGAGAAAGGGTAAGAAATGGATATTAGAAGAAAGAGTTAAATTACAGGCACAATCCACGGGAACCTAAGTAACCTGAGGACTGAAAGTGTGTCTGTATATTTTCTGTTTTTATCCTAAGCCCAGCACCTGATGAACACTGCACAACATATATTAAGCATTTAACAAGTCATTGTTAAATCACTTTTAGATAAATGAATTTCCTGTTTCTCATTTACCAAATTCTCTGGCATGATTACTATAGTGCATATCTATGAAAACCCACTACAGGATAAGATTCAAGAGGCAGAGACTTTATTATCTGTTTTGTTCACTGATTTAGTGCTAGCAGTTAGAATACGCCTGGCACTCTATAAACATTGTTAAACCAATGAATAAAATTTTTGGAGAGTGGAAAAACCCAACTTACCATCTTCTTGATTAGATTGTGATGCTTTAGAAAAGGAACCAGGTGCCTCTCAAAGTTGAAGGAAGAAACGGAACTGGTTTCCATACAGGCAAGTTACAGAAACTTTACCATTCTGCTATCTTAACAAACAGTGATGGCTGCCTGCACCTTAAGGAGAGAAGAAATGGTGTAAAATCCAAAGCCATGCAAAGCTTCTTAACAAATTTGCATAAGTGATGGAATGCATGGGTATAGCTGCTAATGTAAAAAGCCATATTTGAGGGGTAAGTTTTCAATATGAGATATATGAGCTTTATAGACCAGGAACTTAAAACTTTATGACATTTATAAAAAAATTATAAAGAATCCAATGCAGATAGATCGTTCTCTAGAAAAACACTAACAACATGATATAGGGCAAATGCTATGAGGGAAGGTCAAGGTAAATTTGCAGAATGGGGGAATTATTGGAAAGGTGGGAGTACTAGTGCACAGAGTTTGATTGTGTGACTTACTAGTATGTGTGCCAAATTTCAGCCTACTTGTGTCCATGTTCTTGCAGATATTGCTGAAGAAGTACATCAAATGTAAAGAAGCCCAAATATGGGTAAAATTAAATTTCAGACCATCATTAAGTTACTCACAAAACAAAAGAAAACACTTCAATCCACTTAAAGGGATTGTTGCCCTGGAAAATCCATGTTTGACAAGTGGTATAGCCTTTTCAAGCAAGGCAGAGGGTTGATTGAAGACAACCTCCATCTGGACACCCTTTTGAGTCCACTTTCTCAGACATTGTCAAAAAAGTTGAAAAACTTGTAACACAAGATGCCAGATCGAAAATAAAGCAGCTTGCAGAAATGGTTGGAATGTCACCTACCACCATTTTGAATATTCTCCATTATCATCTAAAGATGTCAAAAGTCAGTGCAAGACGGGTACTGAGAATGTTCACACCGCTTCAAAAATAGTGTGCCAGGTATTCATGACAGTTTTTGGACCTCTGCAGAGATTACAAAGAGGAAGTTTTAAACCAAATTGTCACTGGAGATGAAACTTGGGTTCATTATTATGAGCCTAAGTCAAAGCAGGAGTTCATTCAGTGGCATGAAAAGGGCACACCACTCCCTAAGAAGTTCAAGGTGTTGTAATCAGCCGGAAGAAGCCATGGCTACTGCTTTTTGATATCTTGCTAATCAATTATAAGAATAAGGGTGTCACAATAACTGGTGAGTACTATTCCTGTCTGCTGAAACAGTTAAAAAAATCTGTGAAGGAGAAAAGAAGAGGAAAATGGACCAAAGGGGTGTTGCTTTTGCACAACAGCATGCCTGTGTACAAGAGCAATGTTGCATTGACTACTCTTCACAACTGTGGTTTCCAAATGTTAAACCACACTCCCTACAGTCCAGACCTGACTCCATCTGATTATTATTCGTTCCAAAATATTAAAAAACAGCTTTGATGGGAGAAATTTATAAATTACAAGAAGGTATTATAGATTAAAGCTTCAATTTCAGGGCAAAAACAAAACATATTTTTTTCAAAGGTATAAATAAATTTATTGAAAGATCTCTAAAGTATATAATGTTTTAGGGTAAATATATTGAAAAGGAAAAATAATTAATTATTTTTTACCCTTCTTCTCTTTCATTTTGCAAATTTCTTGATCACTCCTTGTCCATAACATATACAATTTGATCTGCATTTAAACCTAAAACAATACTCATTAAAAGTTTTGTACAGTTTTTTAAAAAATAAACTTTATTGGGGAGAAATCTAAAGAAGAGACATTAGAATGAGTCATAGGAGGTGAAAGTCTTAGAGACAGAAAGATTATTTAATCAACAGAGAAGCCTGAGAAAAGAAATAGGGGAAGTATCCCTGTTAAAAAAATAAAAAATTATCCAATAAGAAGCAAATACAAATCCTTGCTATATCACTCATTAGCCATATGACCTCAGCTGTATTGCTTGTGCTTTAATTTTCTCATCTGGAGAATGGGGATAGTAATAGTATCTACCTCATAGACCATTTATGAATATCATATGGAAAAGATCCATGTCAAAATGGTCAAGAGGTTAGCAGTGTGTGCTATTTGGTATTGCTAATGAAGCTGGCAGGAAGAGTGATAAGTGCATCATGCAAGTTTTAGGTTGGATGTCAGAATTTCCTCAAGGCCAAGTTTGCTGAAAACATTTGCATAAAGAATGTATGAAATGACCTTGCAAGGTGGAGTTAATCCAGTGTATACAAACTTAAGGGCAAGGATGTAAACTAATTTTCCCCATTCCCTCTCAAATGACCTTTCAGGTTCTTCTTCAGCACTTACTTCCATAAAATGTATAATAGCCCTTTTTGGCAGTTCATAGAAAAGTGATTTTCTCAACCCTTCTAGACTGCCCAGAATAGAAAATGCCCTGGGTTCTCAGAGACTTAACACCAGCTTTGTGAACATGAGCAAGATTACTCTCTCCAAGCAGCTCTTTTCACATGTGATAAGCTTGGCAAGTTGCCCTGGTAAGTGTCAAGCCCTGAATGTTTGTGTTTTTGCCCTGGTGGTCCTGAGGAGTTACTGGAATATTTCTGGGGATCTGTTTTGTATCAAACTGTTGGCCAATAGTGACATTGAGAAGAAGCAGGTAGAGTCCAGGAGAGGGGTTCTGGACTGCATCATATTTAATTCTGATAGCAGACTCCCTTTCTGCTTTGGCAGCCTCAAAACTTCCTTCAGAATTTTTTTTTTTAATGCTCTTTCACTTTGTGCTTCTCAGTATTACAGGGCAAATGTGTGTGTGTGTGTGTGTTTTTCCCTTTTTGTACCCCAGAGAGGCTTCTCAAAACTGCTTATCTACTGATGAATGAAAGAAATTTCTCCTAGGCAGGCAGGACCTGGTTAATGCAGCTGTGGCCAGCACCAGTTGGTCACTGAGTTAAGGGACCACCAAAAAGTGAAGTGCACTAAAAATAACAGGATTGCTATTTTGCCAGGAAATGCCATCAGCAGGCATTTTCTTCCAAGCAGAAGGAGGAACAAGAAAAGATAAGGCTAATAGAAGCAATCCTTGATGGGGGAGAGACACAGTACCAGTTGACGTCATTGGCATTTGCAGCATTCATTCCACATTGATACTTAAAAGCATGTGTTTGAAAGCTTGGCTATATTTTAAAGCTGAATGAGAATCATCTTAGTTTCTTCTTCTTAAAAGATTCTTTGATCATTTGATCTGAGATTCATTTTCTAATTTCCTTCAAACCTCAGCTATCTAAAATCTTTTCCAATAAGAGATTAGACTTTTATGTCCATTAGCATAAACATTCTATTTTTCTCAGTTGTGTACTTCACACAAGGATCTGCAAGGAGTGACAACTTGTTTAACGTATAGTGATGATTTAGTCAAGGAATCGACTGGATCCTCTTTCTGACAAGAAGTTCTGGTGTATACAGCACCACTGTCCATACAAACCCTCAAAAGCAAACAGCAAAAGAAATAATGAATAAATTAAGTAAAGAAACAAGGAAGGAAACAGGGAAGAAAAGAAAGATGGAAAGAAAGAAGGAAGAGAAAAGAATGAGGAAAGGGAGAAAGAAAGGTGTGTTTGTTTCACAATTTGGGGTAAGGGTTGGGAAGGGCAGATGTGCTATCTACCAAATATAATGGAGGAAATAAAATTGCATTTTTTAATTACTTAAACAACATAATAGTGTCATCATTCAATTAAGATTTAGTGAAAGGCAGTCTCATAGGTAGCTTAGCTAAAAATAAAGTCTATATTTTTCTGTTTATGAATTCAGAACTATGTTCTTTGGAGTATGACAAAAAGACTCAAGACTCTGGGCTTATGCTTCACATCCTTAAAACTGACTCTGTGTCTATGACAGACCTGAAGAGTGACTGTTACTTTGTCTCATTTGCACCAAAATTCACCTGTTTTCCTTCTTTCTTTCCTTCCTCTTTCCTTCCTTCCTTCATTTTACAGACAAGAATACTGAACACTAAAGAGAGAGTTCAGCAGAGATTGTAGATAACAGTTGTTCATTCCCTTTAAATGTGAATTTTGTACTTAAAAAGCTAATTTGAAATAAAGCAGGTTTTTTAAAAATACAAAAATGAACAAAGGGGAGTGAGAAAATTTTGACCCATAAGGCTGATATTAAGAAAGAAGAAAATGGGAGTTCCCTGCTGGTGTAGTGGCTTAGGGCTTCGGCGCTGACGCTGTCAGCGCTGCGGCCTGGGTTCGATTCCCAGCCAGGGAGTAACCCACATACCAAAAAGCAAAAAAAAAAAAAAAAAAAAAAAAAGAAGAAAATATTTGTGTTTTGGGAGAGAGGCATCGAAGAATAGAGATAAGGAGTATTCAAAAAGAAAATTTGCCAGAAAAGAGTTTAAGAAATAATAAAAGCTAAATAGTTTAATAGATTAACCACAGCCAAAACTGAAAAGACCAATTTTAGAAATTATATCAGCTGAACACTTTGAAAAGTCAATGATGAGAAGATATTTCCAAGGATAAGAAAAAGAAAGATCTAGAGAAAAGCCTAAGGTGTCAAGGACGACTTAAAAAAACAATTTGGGTGAAATTTTGGAAGTAGTTGCTCTTTCCTTAGGTGAATTAGAGGTATCACAGACACGCTTAACTTAATGGGGAAATAGTATGTAATAAAGAATCCTTAAAAAAGGTAAAACTAACTATGCATGATTTGCTAATCTGTAGTAATGTGAAATCCAAATTTCCACACTTTCAGGTTAGGTATGTCTTGGAACCTGACTAGCTGAATATGAGATTTTGATGACCATGCTTTCTTGTGTAAACCATTTTTCTTTTCTTTTTTTTTTAAGCTACTGGAATTGATGGTATCATTTATAACTGTGAGTTTCTTCAATAGCAAACTTGACAGCAATACAGGAGGACTGTTAATTATTTGAGTGTTTATTGTAAATGAAAACATCAACAATAGTTAATCTAAATATACTTTTAAATTGTATCAGAAACTAATGAGTACGATAACTTCAAAGCCATGTTGACAATGTTTATGCCTAACCTGCATCGTAGGATGTGTATGCTTTGATGAAAATAATGTACAGAAATCAGTTATGCTACTTACTGCCTAAAGGGCTCCTATATCTTATAAAATGTTCTCAAGAGGAAGACATGTGAAGAATGTATGTTTATTATTATGCAAATGCTGAATAACTATTTAAGGTGTCTGTATATTTTATAGAGGACTATATAATATCCAAACATAATTAAGTAAAATTGGGTGAGTTTACAGTTTTTCGTGTGCTTTCTAGATTTCATCTATATTCACTAAAGAGCAGCTTGCTTAGAATACGGAGCTTGCCTTCTATCACAACATGGCAGCTTTGGGGGTTTTTGGATAAGGTAGGATTCAAGAAGGTGGAATAGATAAGTGCTGTTCTTGTCTCCTTCTGTGACCACATTAAAATTACATCTAAATTATAGAATAATTAATCTGGTGAACCATTTGAAATCTAGCTGAAATGAAATCCTATAACTAGGGATATAAAGAAGAAGCCATGTTGAGACTGGTAGAAGGGGTGGTGATGTGAAATGGGCCAGCACCTCACATCCACATGTGTTGGTTAAGAATTGGGAGGGATACCTTGGTTGCAGAGGTCCTCCTCAGAGGAGCAAGGGAGCCCAGCCCAACTCTTGACTCAGTACTGATGCCGGGTGATGAGCCCCAACATCATTTGACCAGATGGGGATTCTTAATGTCTGGTAAGACAGAAGGCTGCAGAAAACACAGATGTTAGGAGAAGTCAGAGACATATGGGGAGAAATTGAGTTGTGTGGCTTCAGGGTGAGTACTGGAGGGACAATCACCATTTTGCCTGTGTTCAATCCTTCTCCTGTGCAGCTGGCAGGCAGGCACTATCTTTAAGGTGCTGAGCCCTGTGTTGAGCCCTTCCCATATGGTAAAATATGTATCTGTGTTTTCTTGGTAAGCTCTGCTCACTCTACCCAGGTGACTCCCTGGGACTCTATGCTACTCAACTCAATACCAGAGACTCTTTTTCTGACAGCAGCCAGTCTTACTCACATTGCATGTTTTCTTGGACAACTCTTGGCAGTTCATGGGCCTTAGATTGGCAGTGGCTGGCATTGGCATGCTCTGAGACATTTGCTGAGTAGCTCCAGGCTCAATGCTGACACCAAATTAGAATTTACATTAACCTGCTGAGTAGCACTTATCTTACCATGAGATCCTGCCTCACCTAACTCATGTACTACATGAGAATCCATCAGCAACTTAACCTTATGGAAGCTGAAAGATGGCAACAGGATTTCGGGTGTCCTGGCCTTTTTGTAAAACCACCCAAGGCCTGGTATTGTTGACAGCTGACTTCAGTTTGCAATGTGATCTTTCCCATGTACCTCCAGGTCCAGCAAAAACAACAACCAACCATGGATCACTTTGTAGCTTCTATCTGGTAGTTCCTGGCCAGTCACAGGCAGTGGCTGACCTGGGCCTGCACCAGAGCCCCTCCCAAGAAGCCCCACAAGTGGCACACACAAAGGGCAGTCTTAACAGGCACCAGAGTCCACTGGGGTGAACCCACTCCTCACACAGCAACCTATAAGCTGTGGACATGGAAAATACCACAATAAGTCAGTCTGAGGATTAATTTCACCTACTGATGTGCCAATCACAACCAAGGATCAACTTTAACAGAAGGCACACATAACCCACATAAGGCACACTACTTGAATCGCCAGGACAGATGACTTGGAAGACTGTAGCACTGGTTCCTACAGGGCACCTAATATATAAAGCCACTCTGCCACAACTTGGAGAAATAGCAGATCTACCTAATACATAGAAACAAATACAGAGGCAGCCAATATGAGGAAACAAAGTAATATGTACCAAATGAAATAACAGGAGAAAACTCCAGAAAAAGAACTAAGCAAAATGGAGGTAAGCATCCTACCAGATACAGAGATCAAAACAATGGTTACACTGATGCTCAAAGAACATAGGGGCAGAAGAGATAAACTCTGTGAGAACTTCAACAAGAATATGGTAAGCATAAAAAAAGACATAGAAACCATTAAAAAAAACAATCAGAAATAAAGAGTACTAAAACCTAAAATGAAAAATGCACTAGAAGGCATCACCTGTAGACTACATGAAGCAGAGGATCTAATCAGCAATTTGGAAGATGCCATAGCAGAAAACACAGAACAGCAAAAAGAGAAAAACAATTTTAAAGAAAAGGATAGTTTAAGAGACCTTGGGGGAACATCAATCATGTCATTCACATCATAAGGATACTAGAGGAGAAGAGAGAATGCAGGAAATTGAGAACCAACTCGAAGGAATGATTGAAAACTTTCATAACCTGGTGAAGGGAATAGGTACAAATCCAGAAAGTATAGAGAGTCTCAAACAAGAGGAACCTAAACAGGCCCACAGCAAGACACATTATAATTGAAATGGCAAAGGTTAAAGACAAAGAGGGAATTCTAAAAGCAGTAAGAGAAAGGCAACTAGTAACTTGCGAGGGAGCTGCCATAAAATTGTCAGCTGATTTCTCAATAGAAACATTACCAGCCAAAAGGGTTTGGCATGAAATATTCAAAGTGATAACATGTGAATACCTACAACTAAGTGGACTCTACTCAGCACGGCTATCATTTAAAATTGAAGGAAATATAAAGAGCTTCTTAGAGAAAAAAAAAAGCTAAAAGAGTCCATCACCACCAAACCAGTACTACAAGGAATGTTAAACTTCTTTTTTTAAAAGGGAGCAAAATACAACATAAATATAAACAATAAAATAACAATAACTCTGTATCTGTCAATACTCACTTTAAATGTAAATAGATTAAATTCTTCAATCAAAAGACATAGGGTGGCTGAATGTATAAGAAAATGAGACCAATATATGTGCTGTCCACAAGAGACCCACTTCAGATAGAAAGAAACACACAAACTGAAAGTAAATGGATAAGAAAAGATATTCGACATGAATAGAAACAAACAAAAAAGGAGGGTTCCCTGGTGATATAGTGACTAGGCTTTAGCACTCTCACCAATGCAGCCTGGGTTCAATTCCCAGGGAGCCAAAAAAGAAAAAAAAAGAAAAGAAAAAAGAAACAGACAAAAAAAGTGGGGGAGCAATACTTATTTCAGACAAAATAGACTTTAAAACAAAAGCAATGTTAAAAGGCAGGTGCACATTACATAACAATAAAGGGATAAAACCAAAAAGAATGTAAACATTCATGCACCCAATATAGGAGTACCTAAATATGTAAATAAAGTATTGAGCAACAAAAAGGGAGAGCTCAATGGTAATATAATCATACTAGAGGACTTTAACACCCCATTAACACCAATAGATAGAGCTTCCAGAGAGAAAATCAATGAGAAAACAGTGGCTAAGTGACACACTAGAGTTAATATTTTTAGACCATTTGACTCCAAATCAACAAAATATACATTCTTTCAAGGGCACAAGGAACATTTTCCAAGATACACCACATGTTAAGCCACAAAACTAGCCTCAATAAATTTAAGAAAATTGAAATAATATCGAGTTTGTTCTCTGACCACAATAGTATAAAACTAGAAATCAATTACAAGAAAAAAAACTAAAAAATACACGAACACATAAAGGCTAAATAACATGCTACTAAATAATGAATGGGTCAACAATGAGATCAAGGAAGGAATCAAAATGTATCTCGAGACAAACAAAAGTGAAAACACAACAGTCCCAAAATAAATATTCCAATTAAAAACTGGGCAGAAGACCTGAATAGACCTTTCTCCAAACAGAACATACAGATGGCCAATAGACACATGAGAAAATGCTCAACATCACTAATCATCAGAGAAATGTAAATTAAAACCACAATTAGGTATCACCTAACATCTGTCAGAATGGCCATCATCAATAAATCAACAAGCAACAAGTGTTGGTGAGAATGTGGAGGAAAGGATACCCTTGTGCATTGCTGGTTGGATTGTAAATTGGTACAGCCACTACAGAAAATAATTTGGAGATTCTTCAAAAAATTAAAAATAGAACTACCTAATGATTCAGCAATTCCACCTCTAGGTACTTATCTGAAGAAACTGAAAACACTTATTTGAAAAGATATATGCACCCCTATATTAACTGCAGCACTATTTACAATAGCCAATATATGGAAGTAACCCAGTGTTCATCGAAAGACAATTGGGTAAAGAAATTGTGGTACATGTATACAATGGAATATTACTCGATCATAAAAAAAAATAAAATCTTACCATTTGTGACAACATGCATGAACCTAGAGAGTATTATGATGATTGAAATAAGACAGAGAAGAACAAATATAATATGCTCTGACTTACATGTGAAATCTAAAGAACAAAATAAACATAAAAACAAAAAGGAAATAGATTCAGGTACAGAGAGCAACCTGATAGTTGCCAGAGGGGTGGAGGTTGGAAAGGTGGGTGAAAGAAGGTAAAGGTGTTAATAAATACAATTGGTAGTTACAAAATAGTCATTGGGCTGTAAAGTACAGCATAGAGATTATAGTAAATAATGTTGCAACAACTATATGTAGTGCCAGGAAGGTACTAGACTAATTGGGGCATCACTGTTTAAATTATATAAATGATTAACCATTATGCTATACACCTGAAACTAGTTTAAAATACTACTCAATGTCAAAAGTAACTGAAATAAATAATTAAAATGAGTTGGGATAATGTGACTATTCAATGAATGCTGCTGAGAAATGATATATGTCTGTGGAAAAAGTAAAATTTAATTCTTATCACACACTATATACAAAGAAGTAAAAATATATTTATAACCAAAAGATAAAGAAGAAACAAATGCACACATTATTGAAAAAGTTATAAAACTAACTATATTTAAATTTAAACCAGTGTGACATTAATGACACTATAAACAAGATGTCTCCACAGATACTCCACAACATTGGGAAAAGACTTTGACAAAGCATATTAACAAAACAAATTATTAGCAAAACTTTTAAAGATACTCATAAATGAGAATACCACTCACCCACCAAAAAAAGAAAAATAGGCAGAAGTTATAAATAGGTAATTCACAGAAAAAGAAAAAGGTTGTCCTATAAACATATGAAAGTTTACCTAGCCTCCCTCATAATCTGGGAAAATCAAAATTAAATACAATTTCATATTTAGTTTGGCAAATGGTTGGCTATTATCAACCAATAAAATGGTTAATAATAGCAGATGTGAGCAAGAACTCTCAAATACTGTGATGAGATTAAAAATTCTTTCAAGAACAACTCGGCAATATCAAATTTGAAGTTACATATCTCCTTTATATTATGTGGCATTGGCAAATTTGAAGATACATATCTCCTTAATCTCATCAATTTTACCACTAAATATATAATACATTGAACTCTGATAGATATACCCAAAAAGATGTATAAAGAATATAGATTGCAGCATTTTTGGTCCAAATGAAAAGCTAAAACAAACAAAAATACATAAATGGATATTAACAATAGAAAGGATATATCATTAAAAATGAATAACCTAGACCTGTGAGTATGAATTAATAAATCTTAGAAATATAATCGTGATCATGTTGATGAAACATATGAGGTGTGATTAAAAATATGATGAATGTTTAAATAAAAATATTTATTACAGTGAAAGACATAATGACATTAATTCTTCTTAAAATACTCCACTTCAAACACACATATCCCATTATTCTCGCCACTTGCTGAAGCATTTTTGGAAGTCTCCGTTCATGAATGTCTTTAGTTGTGCTGTTTTGGCTCCCTTATCCTGAATCAATTCAAAATGTTGAACTTTCATAGTCATTTTGACTTTCGGGAAGAACCAGAAGTCGTGAGGTGCCAGATCCAGTGAATAAGGTGAATGAGGACACACGTAATGTTTTTATTTTACAGAAATTTGTGTTAATGCATTGTTTGTGATCCATGATTTATAGCAAGTATAAAACACACCTTCTCTCAACCGTAGCTCACAGCCAACTACACCAAACAAGTTGAAACTTGTCACACATTTTTACTAAGGTTGTTTCTCTAGTGTGATATAGGTGTAAGACAGATTTCCATTAATCTAATCAAGTTTGCTGTCTGTTGTGCATTAACAATATAGATGCTAATATACTAATATTATTTAGTCTTGCCATAGTTTTAAAGCCTCTGAATAATTAATCACAAAAATATATGACTTTTTGTTTTCAATAGATTTTAGATTTGACATGTAGATCTTTCTACAGTTGACTTTTTGACATAGTAACGCAAAAAATAACTTTATGAATATTTGAAATCACATTTCAAAAATAAGATTGTATATGTTGTGTAAGAGCCAGAGTTGGTAGAAACACAGTTTATTCAATAGTCTCCAAAGTAAGGACACTGGGATGTCATAAATAAATCCACTTCCCAATGTCCTGGGCTCAAACGAACCTGGACTTAGAGTCCTATGCTCTGCAGTCACTATCTTAGAATAGTTAATAGTTTTGTCTTTGAATTTCTGTTTTGTAAGAGAAGTGTGATGGGACAATGCTATGGGGTAGGGCTTGGAGCCCCAGCTAACGTGTAGTTGGTGCTACCACCTGCCACCTCCCCACCTTCCTAGGGTGAGTTCTTGGCAGTTTAACATTCACCTTCTGGGCATTGAGCCCACCACACTTCCCCCTTTACACCCCGCCACGCTCAATCTGGGGAAGGGTGGTCTCAACAAGGAAAGTCCCACATTTTACCATTGCCCTTCACTTCTGACAGGAGCCTGGGCATGAACATGGGGAGGTTTGGGGTCGAGTGTGCCTTCACATCACAATAGCTACAGGGAAGGTATTGTGGTGACTGCCCTCATCCAGGTTTAGCAGCACCACAGAGAGTTTTTCAAGTGACTTGTTTTGGAGGAGATAGCTGTTACCCACTCCTGATCAAGGTATTTAGTATATCCCTCAATGGAGATTGGAATTCCTCAGATCACCTGTCCATCATGGTTTGGGTGGCCACCATGGAAAAAGGAGATTGACAGGTTGGTCTGGTGGCTCAGGCTGAGTTCTCAGATGCCTGTGAGGATCTGCACTGACACCATCTGTATTCACCTGCCTGAAAGAGTGATGATGTTTATTGTAGTATTATTCATGGCCAAAACATGGTAATAATCAAAGAGTCCTTCAATGATGATTAGATAAAGAAGATGCGGTACGTACTGCACAGGGTTTGGCAGAAGTAATGCCAGACCCTGTATGTGAATGTCCCGCATGAGATGAAGAGCAATTTGAACATTTCACCTAAAATGTCATATAGTGTGCTTGAGTGTGATACTGTTATGTTACAGAATTACACGGTTATGACTTATAATACAAGATTTGGTATAGATTACTACCTCATTAAAAAAGGCATTATTTCTGCCAGACCCTATATTTTGCTGTGTATAATGTACTCCTATGAGTAATACACACCCACGTTTTTGGCCTAAACTTTCAGGGAAAAAAATATTTCATTTTAATTTTTTAATTCAAATTTTTATTTGTTCATATTTAAGTACTTGTCATTATATTATAAAGAAATTTTAGCATTCATTTTTTTAACATATAATGGTACAAGAAATTTTATGTAACAAATAATTACAGAACACAAGAATAGATACAAGTTTTTTATATTAAAAAACCAAAAATGATTATCATATTCCAGGGTATTGTTTTGCATGCAGATATTGTTATTGATTTTTAGAGTTATACTTTTAACTCATATGCATAAGTAAAAGAATTAAAAACACTTATGTAGATATGGAATTAGTACTACCCATATATAATGTGCATCTTTATTTTTCCCTCACAGATTTGGGCAAAACAGTGCACATTATACATGGCAAAATATGTTATATACAATAGAATATTACTCAGTCATAAGAAGAGGATGAAGTACTCCCATTTGCAACAACATGGATAGATCTTGAGATTATGATGCTAAGCAAAATAAGTCAAGAATCATATGATTTCACTCATACGTGGCATACAAAACTGAAAGCAACAGATGCTCGAGCAAGACAAACAAACAAGCAAAAACTCATAGACACAGACAACAGTTTAAGTGGTTACCCGAATATGGTGGCACAAGAAGGTAAAAAGGGTCAGATATATGGTGATGGAAAGATAATCAACTCTGGGTGGTGAACATACAAGTATTATACAATGCAATATATGGGTGAAGTATAATAGAAATGTCCACTTGAAACCTATATAACTTTACTAACCAATGTCACACCAGTAAATTTAATATTTAGGAAAAAAGTTGATGAAAGACATGAAAGGTCAAGAGACACCTCACCTCAGAAGAAAAAAAAAAGTTTTATATTTAGTTCTTTTAGCAGCATATATTTTCTGAATTTTAAACAAGGGGTCCTAAACTTTTATTTTCTACTCGGCCTTATGTAGTCAGTCTTGCTCCCAATAAATTGTTGAATTTTCTTCAACTCTAAGCAGCGGTGGAAGTGAAGAAGAATGCAGTGCACAGGGCTTGTTCTTACTACCATAGAGGAGGTAATTTCACTTGTTTGATAGCAGTTCCTAAGGTAAATCAAATATGGCTTTGTATTGATCTCTACCAGCTTTCTCCAAGCCTTTTCATTGGCTGCTGCCCGTTTTCAATTAAGTTTCCATTTTAATTCATTTCTGTGGTTGACTTTAGCAAACTCTTGGCTCTTTTTTAACTGAAAATAGACCTGTAATTGGTTAAAAGTGCATAATGATATTTTGGATTTTTAAGAGTGCTGCTTACTTTTGACAGTTTCTTTTTTTTTTTTTTTCCTTTTTAGCAGCTTTAGTTTATCTTGTTATAGTAGTAATAATGTTATAACTTATCTTAAGTTTAGGGGAAGCAGTTAAATTTGAAGAACTGCAAATAAATAACCCAGCATATTCCCTCAAATATTCTACTATTCCTGAATTAAGGGCTTGGTCTTTTGTATGAGAGTTGTTTCTGGTGAGTATGATAAGCCTTCTTCTTTAGACTTGAAAGGACACAGTGTTACATGGTTGATTTTCTACAGGATATTCATATTACAACCTATGATTTGGATGGGTAATGGTGTTCCAGGTATATTTTTTTATGCTTGATACTGGATTCCCACAAGGCAAGAAATGTCATGGAATATTAAGTAACATTTCTTTTACTTGTATTTTAGATGCTTTAAAAAAAATCTTAGCAAGTTTTGCTTATTAAATTGCATATATTCTTTTTCTTCATTTATTCACTGTATTAACTACATGATTTAATGAAGGAGTTATAAAGGAGTCATACTCTTACACTTGAACTAAAAGTGCTGGCAACCTTTTTATTGAACTGCAAATTTTATTTTTAATAACTAGTAAGTGGTTGCAATGGAGATGTCAACAAGCAGGTGGACTAGGGGAGGAAGATAAAGCTCACAGGATTTTCTGGTGTATTAAACATGAGGGGCAAGAGAACAAGTGGACATAAGGAAGATTTAGGTATTAGGCTTGGGCAGCTGAAGTGATGATAGTGCTATTTACTCAAGTGGAGAAAACTGGCAGAAAAACTGCTTAGGTGTAGGGATAAGTCAAAGATTCTGTTTTAGATGTTATGACCTTTAGATGCCTATTATAATAATATCTATATGTAGAAGTCAAGAATGCAATTAGGAACCAAAGTCTGGAACAAAGTGGCAATGTCACAGTTGACTATACAAATGTGGGGCTGATTAACTATAGATTTTATGTAAAGTCATGCAAATTGATGTGATCACTTGGGGCCAGATTGCTCTAGAAAAGAACAGTGGGTCTGGGCCCAAACTCTGAGTAATCTCAACACCTCACAGAGAAGCAAGTGATGGTTACTTCAAGGAGTTCTCAGGGAAGTTAGAGAAAAATAAAGAGAGTGTTGAGTCCTCTAAGCCAACAGAAGAGTGTGTTTCAAAGAGGGTATGGTCAACTGTTAAATCTGAAGAGGAGTCAAGAAAGTATAAGGGAAAAAAGGATCTATGGGATGAATTTTATGGCAATCACTGTTGACCTTAACAGAAAGAATTTGGGTGGAATGGTAGAAAAGAAAAATTAGAAATGTTGAAAAGAAAGAATATACACAACATTTTCAAAAAGTTTTTTGTGAAGGGAAGAAAAAATTAATGGTATCAGTAGTTGAGTCAAACTGCTTTAGTCTATTATACATACTACAATTAAAAGCCATTATGAACTTAATGTGTTCCCCCCAAATTCATATGTTAAAACCCTAACCCCCAATGTCATTATATTGGGAGAGAAGGTCTATAAGGAGGTAATTAATATTAAATGAGGTCATAAGGGTGGGGCCCTAATCCTATAGGACTGATGTCCTTATAAGAAGAGTAAAAGACACCAGAGATCTCTTTCCTCACATGCACAGAGGAAACCATGAGAAGACGCAAGGAGCAGGTGGCTATCTATAAGCTAGGAAAACAGGTCTCACCAGAAATCAACACTGGTGCCACCTTGATCTATCTTGGACTTCCAGCCTCCAGAATTGTGAGAAAATAACATCTATTGTTTATGCCAAATAGCCTGTGGTATCTTGTTATGGCAACCCCAGCTAACTCATATAATAGCTTACACAGCATACTTAAAAAGTCTTGTTCAAAAATTATTTTAATTTAATGGTTTCATTATTGCCAAAACATTTCCCTGTTAATCTTGATCTCAATTCTGTAATTTTTTAGATCATCCTCTAGTTTAGCAAATGTGTTAATCATTAACCACTTGTTTAGCCAAAAATTTCAGAGCCATCCTTTATTATTCTCTTTTTCTTATATACCAAATTAAATCTGTTCAAAAAGAACATTGGCACTACCGTTAAAATGTCTCCCAAATCGAACCACTTTGCTCCTTTACTTCTGCTTCCTTTTTAGCTACCATCATCTGTCAGCTATAAAACTCTCCTAATTAGTCTCCCATATTCCACTTAAGCTTCTCTGCAGTTTTTTATCTTATAGTAACTCTAGAATTTTATCTAAAATATTAACAAAGTCTTACCTTACCTCTACTGTCAACATTAAAAAGTTTTCTTTGTCACAGAATAAAATTCAAAATTTCTACCATAGCCACAAGGCTGTTATTATCTGCCCCTTGGCTACTTCTCTGTCACACAATTATTTTTATATAATAACCTGAAAACTCACTGGCTTAAAACAGCACTTATTATCACTTACACGCCCATGGCTTGGTTAAGAATTGACCAATCTAGGTTGGGCTAAACTGGGATTGCTTGGTTGGATGACTCTGCTCTTATTGGGACCAGAAAGCTATTCTGAGCTATTCTCACCGTGATAGCAGATTTATGAGAGGGAGAGCAAAAACCGCAAAGTCTCTAAGGTTTAGACTCAGAACTACAATATTGACCCATCTACTTTGTTCTATTGACCAAAGCAAGTAATATGGCTAAATGCAAAGTCAAGCCTAAGAAAATGTTACTACTCTCCACTACTCCCCTTTAGAGGAAGAAGTTACAATATCACATGGCAAAGGATATACATACAGAGAGGACTAAATGATTGTGACCATTAATGCAGTTTTCACACACTCTTATTCTTCATTTTGCTCATTTGATTTTAAGGTTCACTTGTCAATCAAGTCACTATCTCAAGGTCTTTGTACTTATGCATGCTTCTGCTTGGGGTACTCTTCCTCCAGATTGTCACATGACTTTTTTCATTTCATTCAGGTCTCTGCTAAAATAACCTCAAAGGTTCCCATGACCAGGGGTCAGCAAACTAGGCCAAGTCTTGCTTACTGCTTATTTTTTAAAATAAACTTTCATTGGAACACAACCAAGTAAGGTAAAAGTAAATTCTAATTGAACTTCACCCAAAATCTGTGTCTTCAGATGAATAATTAAAAAAGTGGGGAGGTCAGAATATGCCCCTGCCCTCATGAGAATGTTAGATCATGAAAATAGCTTTTCTTCAAACTCTGTTGTCTCACTCCTCATTCTCAGAATAAACAAAGCCAACTGTGGAGTAGAGAACAGACAACATTCATAAAATGAAACTTATTACCTTTGGGAAGCTAGAAGCAGTTCAGAAAATACCTAGATATATCCAGATAAGTTGGGAGTGAAAGGATGATTCTCATTCATTTGCAGAGGCTGCAGGAGCAGCTGCTTGGTGTCTAGATGCCCAGTGGATTCTGTCTGTTTCCCAAAGGTGATAGAAGGGTGATGGAGTCTCAGGTCACATAGTCTAGTGGAATAAATAGCTATTGAGTGGGAAATTTGTTAATAGTACTTTAATCATTACATAGCAGATGCTGTTTGTGCCCCATATATTCCCTTGCTCTTGGCACTCAGGTGCAGCAGCCCAGCTTCCAACTGCCAGCACCTGAGGATCTTTGCCTTAGGGTTTTCTCTTGCCACTGGAGCCTGCTTGGCCACCAGCACAGATCAGAAGTACAGGGGAATTAACAGTCCTCAGGAGCAGCCCTTACCCTGTGACTGACAGGATTTGGTGCACAAATATTCCAGTTCCCTCACCCCACAGTGGGTTAACACTGGGATGTATGTTTTGTGCAGAGCCCCAGAGGTTTCCCAATGAGATCAGGCAACGGTCACCTGCCATGGTGGCTGGTTTGATACTGTGACATTTATGGGCTGTCTTCACTTCCTTGTCTTACTTTTCCCACACTCACCCACATAGGCCTTTTTCTTTCACCTCCCAAATAAAGTACTTGCACTGAAGTTAAGAGTGTTAAGTTCCGCATCTGAGGAAACCCATGCTGAGAATAATGCCTACTCAGTCATACTTATCCTAATTCCCTAGACTAACTTAAATGTGTGTGATGATCTTATTTTTGTTTCAGATTAGAGAAAACATTCACCTTAAGCAATATCCTCTTCTCTAGGAGTAGACTGAACCCTTTGGGAACATTTAGTATAAACCTTTCTAGTAACTCTCCTATTCTTGGTTACAAGCAGACATGGCATTGCAACCTGAAAGAATTAACCAAATATCCATTGGTATGTTAACATCATTTAGATTTTAATACAATAAAGTATTTTTATAATAGATCTGAGAGTTATTTTATAAAACCCAAGCCCTTTATTTTGCACATGAATATTTCTTAGGTAGTATAAGGTTTGGGAAGTGACGTCTAAGGTTTCACTGCTAATTGGCTTCTCAGATAAAACCACAAATCAAATTCAGATATTGCTTAAAAATTAATGTAATTTAATGCCTAGTCAATTTCTTTGTGTTCACTCTGTCTTCTAGGTTTGCCCAGTTATACCTATTTCAACTCTTTTGTAAAGTGTGTATGTCCGGATTGCCTCAGAATGAGGAATCTGTCTTGTCTTTGGTTGCTATTCTCTTCTTTACAAGCAGGAAGGTGCCAGCTATTAAACACAGAACAGTCTTCGTTTTATGATTTCTATGTTTACCTGAATACCCAGGGTTATTACTGTCAAGGAGGAGGAGATGTCCTTATCTTGTCTCTCTGCCAGTTTCTATAGCCACCTGCTGTGGAAATAGTCATCATATTGTAGCAGAACTAATGATCTGCTGCCTGGGACTTGTGAGACACTCTTCTTGCTACAGTGGGTAAGTGTGTATCTCTGGTGTGCTTGGACCTCTTTGCTCTCTCCCCCACTTTCTGCAGCTTTTCGGAGACACTCCAGCCCACCTGTCCCACAGGCCTTGCGCCTGTGGCAGTTCTCACCCTTAAGTGTGCGTGTGCCCTTTGCTGCAGTCAGAAAGCCCATGCAGCTGCTGCTTGTGGCCTCATCTTGAAACACCCCAGGTTGCCTCAGCCTCCTGCAGGCGCCAGGGTTGGGCTTCGTTCAGACCAGCTGCCGTCAGCAGCCTCAGAAACTCCTGCACTTTGGGCTTACCTCACCAGGGTTCTGGGAGGTTCCGGCTTCCCAGAGGGCTGGTTACCATAATCCAGAGAGTCATTGTTGTGGGTTTTGAATCAAAGTAAATTTTTGAATGCTTTGATTAAGACATAGAGCTTAAGCATTTTGTCCATGATAGAGATTGGGCACCAAAACAGAGAAAGCTTAATGACTTGGCAGAATTATTTATTGTACCACCAGTAGATTTGAAAAACAGAAAAGCTAGCTACGTGTTTTCATCTTACCTTGAACTCTTTATTGCCCTGTCCATTTTTGTTTGCTTTCCTCTCAAGTTTATCAGTAGTGATATGTATAATGGTTAATTTCTTCCTAAAGAGTAACTCATCTAGGGCAGTAGATGCTGCATACATTTGTGAGGCTCTTAAGAATCTCATGCATTATGTGGCCCAAATGGCTACATTAGAAAAACAATTCTAATTAGTAAAATTTAAATGTGGAATTTCTTTGAATTGTAATTCTCCTTTCATATCTTACAACATCCAGATCAATGGCACCAAAAAGCAAGAGGTTTCTCTTATTGCTATATATTTTTATTTCCTTCCAAATATCAGTGCCACATCAACTGTTAATCTGAAAAACCTCATTTAATGTCAGCTTGCTCACAGTTATGAAAATTCAGGTAATGTATTCCTGTTACTAATTGTATTTGAGAAAGTGTTATTAATTTCATATATCAAGTTCGTAGTGGCCATCTGTTCACTCCGAACTGCTGTGTCTCCCTCCATCTGCCCTGTTTCTCTTCTGCTAATCGGGTGGCAAGGGCTCAGATGATCGGGAAGTTTCTCTCTGACTTTTGATTTGTCACTCATCATCAAGCCAGCTGTGCATTTGTAACAGACTCCTTTAACGGGTGGTGATGAATTTAAATCTGTCTGGTTTTCTTTTATTTTTTTTAATAAAACTTTTTTTTTGTCAAAAAAATGTTTAAAGGAAGCCAGATTGTATTTTCTACACTGTAAAATGTGCTTTGCTGCCACTAATTTGGCTGCATCTGCACTCTCATGAATATAGATGAAGGTACATGGCCAGGATATTATTAGGGACTGCAGTAAGCAGAGAAGAATTTTAAATGTGGCAAGACACCATAGTTTAGATTTCTGAGAACAGTAGGACAAACTAACATGAAACTGCTGACATTTGCTAGCTTTAAGTTCAAGATGAGTTTTTGAATCTTAACCGCAAAGATTCTTTGAATATTTTGCTTGTTTGTGGTTGGGCAGGGGAAAGAGGTTATGAGAAGGATTCTAGGAGAATATTATTAAATCAAAATGTTTTCATATCAAATTTCTTCACCTTGTCTCCCATAAATCCTGGACCAGAATCAGTGTCCTAGTAACTTGTTTTAGTTAATATATCATAACTGAGCAAGCTGGGCAGGACATTAGCTAACATCACGACTTTCAAGTAACTTGGAAACCCTGTGGGATAAAGTATCAAGCTTAGAGATTTAGGGGATTGAAGATGAACCTGGAATACCAATTGTTCATTGTTTGTGATTGTTTATTATATATTTTAGTGCTAATGACAGGTTATACATAATGAATGTTTACTAAAATGTCATTCATATCTTTTGAAAAGCATTTTCCCAAAGTTCAATAGATAACGGCACCACTCAGATATTAATAATGTTTAAAAAAGTATTATTTTGCTTTCATAATGATTCAGTGTAAATTATGAGACAATTTCAACCTATATTCAATACATGTAATGGAGAGTGCACTTTTAGGAAAAGAGATGAAATCAAAATCATGGGACAATATCTGTCCTCAAGAAATTTACAATTAACTATACAATGTGATAAGATAATCTATACCATTTCCAGTAGTAGTCATGAATAAACAGTGAGGCAAACACTGCTAAGTAAAACATTTATAAATATCCATTAGAGTATTTTGAATTGTATTAATTCTAAAACAAAACAAAAATTCTTAATATGTATGACATGTCTAATGAGTTAATATTTTTTACATGAAAAAGTGAAACTTGTTTTTCCCCTTCATAATCATAGCATTTTATCATTAAAAAGGACCACTTCCCTTGCTTTATTAAGAAAAATAAAAAGAAGTAAAAAAGAAAGAAAGAAGAGAGAGAAGGAAAAGGAACTTGTTCAAAATGGTAAGATTAAAAAGCAAAACAAAACTGATTTGCCCTTCAAAGTACAAAGAATCTATGCCATAATACTATCATAATACTAGCAATAACTATGCTATTGTAGTTATTGACATGAGAAAATTGACAAAGGAAATACCAGATGTAAATTATTTCAAGGAGAAATAAAAATTCAATGTTTTGCATTACCATAGATCCTTTAATCATCTTTTTTAGGAAAAATTATTTTCCCATTTTTTCCCCTAGGATTTTACTAGGGATGCTGTTACTAAAACAGTATCTTGTTCCAAATTCATTTTTTCTTGTCTTTTAATTTTTAAGTGAATAATCTCTTTTTATTTCTGCTTATCCAATAAAAATAACCTGAGATACCAATATATACCCTCTCAAGGGAATTTTGAGGGTTTTCAAATTTTTAGGAATAAAAAATTAAACTTATCCTGAAGATGCTCCAAAAAAATTCCCCAGATATTCTGTGATAGCTCCTTCCCTGCACCATCATTTAGGTGTGTTTTCCAACTTACTGAAATTATTTTTTTATTAATGTTAATCCTCAGTAGTTTTAAAAAGCTGTATTTTATAAGTGTCCTAAATGTGCCCTTTCTATACAGCCTTGCTAACACAGTGTGGTCCAAGGACCAGCAGCATCAGCATTACCAGGAAGCTTGTTAGAGGTGCAGCTCTCAGATCCCTGAATCACAAACAGTACTTCTAACAGGCTGTCCATGTTATTCAAATGTACATTAAAGTTTGTAAATCAATGCTACACAACACATTTTTGGTTTTCCCTGCAAATTTCCAAAGCAATGCCATACATTGCTACTATGTCCTGGGACTGATAATGACTCTTTGCAGGGCATACCTGTTCCTAGTTTGATCACAGTATCCTTCTTCCTTATTTGTGTAAATCAAAATCTTTTAACTATTAGGGAATTTGTGTGTAAACATAAAGGGTAAAAAAAGACCCCAGAGCATAGGTATATGGCACACTACTACCATGGATATGTTCTTAATGTACCATGTTCACTGATACCAATATCTGGAATATCCTTACTAATATTAATAGAATATACATTAACAACGCAGAAGGAAAGACCAGGCCCATTAAAATGATAGTTTTATTTCCTTTCCCTAGGTAGGTAATGAAGTAGATTCACTTTTCCCATGATACTAAGCTGCCTGATATTTTGCTGTTGTTACATGACGTGCTTCAGCATGACTAATACATCCCAGCTGGTCTCAACAGCAGGAAATGTGTCTTGGGGGTTGGGGGGATGGCGGTGACATGGTTAGGCAGAGGGGGATCTGTTGTGTCTATGATTAGAGTTGGAGTGGGGTGAGAAGAAAAAAATTAATGAAAAAGAAGAAAATGAGGAAATCTCAGGAGTTCTAGAGACTTGAAATTTTTCAAGCTGTCATTTACCTTTGCAAAGTTGTGGTTGGTAACTGTGTTTACAGGCTGTGGATCTATAAACAGCACATGTGCAAACCGTTAGCTATTGTTTTGAAAATGACAGTATGGCCAATAATTTCAATTTCAGTGTTTAAGCGTGTACCAGATGACACTATGTTTTATTTAAAACTGAGTATGTATCATGCAGGGTGGAAACTTGTACCTCTTAAACACTTTTATATTGTCTAGTATGCCATATGTTGCCTGCTTTCAGGTTTTTAAAGTGATTGCCTACTGCCTAAAGGTAGTTTGTCTCAAGATTATAATCCACATCTTGCTTGAGGGCAGAAATGAACCCATTAATTTAACAGCACACTAATGGGATTGGTATAAAGGAGTTACTTTTATTTAATATTCCTGAAGCATTAGTTTGAATGACAGTTTGGTAAGGAAGAACAGAGAGAGTAAAGAACCAACATAAAAAGTAAGGGGCCATACAAGGGATTTGGCCCAAGTATTTTTAAATTGTCTCCCTGTCACTAAAAGAAGGGGATGGGGGCAAACTTCATAGCTAGATGAAATCATTTCTAATGTAAAATTATTTTTAAAATCTTAAATTACAAAGTAAATTTTATTTTACAACTTTGGATGGGAACCAATTTCTTGTTCTCTACTTATTCACAGGAAACACAAGAATGCATACTAACATTTACTCTTAGTTACCTTGGGTCTATAGTCAAGAAAGTTGATGAATACATATTCTATCTGAATTTAACTTTGATAAGATTTAGTCTAGTTATTAATAAAAGATCTTTGCCATCTTAGACTGTTTCTAAAGATGCTTATCTGATATTCAACTAAATGGGAGTGGTAGCTAGCTCTGAAATTATATACACTGACTAAGTCTGGACCTTGATTGTTTTGGAGTGTGAGACCTTGTTCTGTGTAGTAAAGATCTGGGCAGTGAGAGAGGGGCATGAATGGGGGAAGCCTGCCCCATGATTTGATAAAATTCATACCAGTTTTTGTTTTTACTTACAGAAATGTTTCTCTGATCTTTGAGACTCCAAGCCCTAAACTCCTGGATAATTGTTTCTCCTAGGCTGGTTTCCCAAGTGCTTTGCTCCTTAGATTCCAGTTCTATCTCCCACAGAGGCCAATGTTAGCTCCTTCATAATAGTTTCATCTCACTAAGTAGTCATCCAAAATATCATTACCACTTAAATTGGTCAATATTGGTGTCCATGTCAAAGTGATATCTTCCATTTTTTTTAAAAAGACAGTTTATAACAGCATTTCTTATCAGATAATAACCATCTAGGTTTATTTTAAAAGCCCTTTCTTATTAGCTTAATAAACCCCAGCAATGACAGAAGATTAAGTTTCCTCCAGGAGGGGTTCAGACAGTTTCTTCTTCGTGCTTGCCTCTCTTCCTTTGTAAGATGTGATCAGCAGCTTGTATTGGGAGGCTTCCTCAACTGTGTCTAAGGGTGTGGTTTTTTTTAACATTTTGGCTAACAGATGGTGACAACCAACAGGTGCACCCAGATCACTGCATCAAGCTTTTTACATCTGCTGGGCTCTCAGTGTTCTCACTGAAACTTTCCTCACACCAGCTGGGGCCTTGGCTGCTACCAAGCATGGCTTAGACAAGGTACAGAGAAATGGAGGTCTGTGATCTTCAGCTGTTAGCCTACTGATATGATGTGCTTTAGAGGATAAGCAGAACAAGAATGCTTTGATCTGAATGGTACACAGTGAAAAAAACAAAGGATGTGAATGCTGAGATGCAGTAAGGAAATGTCAGTCTATTTTGCTAAAAAAATCTTCTTTTGAGTATTAGAGGGTTGCTTTTATCAGAGCCAGATATTTCACTTTTAACAAGAACACTGGCCTGCATTTATTGCCACTCTGGAAAATTGCTGTTGGATGGACTAAAAGTTGTTAAATGGAAACAACTGATAGAATCATTGAGACGATTTCCTTTGCATCAACAACAATTAACCTTTCATACACTTGTGTTCAGTGCTTTGCCTGAATTATCTTACTGCATCCTTGCAGTAAGTATATGGAGTCGGCAATGTTTCTATTTCCACTTTATAGTGGAGAAATGAAGGCACAGAGAGGCTAAGTGATTTACAATTGGAAAAAAGCAGAGTCAATACCTATCGACTCAATATTACTTAAATACACATTTATTGAGTTTACTGTGTGCCAGGCACAGGTCTACAAGCCAACTCTCCAAACCAAGTTGGCCTGACCGCAAAGCCCCTGTGTTTAACAGCTATGTGGAATAGTCAAGGATCAACTTACTTTAAAGTTCTCTTTTAAGGTATAGAGAAGGAGATATGTACTGTGAGTTACAACTTTATGTATTAAGTCTATTTTGAAAGCACTGGGTTTTGTTTTGTTTTGGTTTGGTTTGATTACCAAGATCTTTATGTTGCATAAAAGAAGGCATGTCTCCCTATTGTTTTACTAATCCTAATCTAACTTTATTTAAAGTCTAAGATTTTGAGACTTAGAATTCTCTTTCCTATACCTTCATTTTTATAGATGAAAAAAATTACTTACAGAACTATCTCCTGGGGTTATGCAGTTCTTTAGTACCAAACAGGGACTGGAACTCCAATTACTTGACTTCTTACTCTCAACTCAAAGCTATTTTTTTCCACATGAGATTGCCTCATTTCTATGTATTTCATGCTCATTTCTCTAAAAAATTTGGGGACATAGTTAAACTAGACTGGCTGCCACCTCAAGCCTCAGCTGCTTGCTGAGTGAGGAGGAAAACTAGTAGGGCCACTTTTGATCATCCTAGCTCTTATCTTTCATTCTGTAATAAATCACAATGAGCAGACTGTTTGTTTTAAAAGTTGAGAAGAAGCAGGTGAACTGAGGAATACTATCCTTTACATGTGGCTTCGCCAAGCATTCCCAGCATCCCTCTGGACATAGGAAATATGCTCAGTTACAGAAGGAAAATGTTATCCCATATCTTTGCCCTCAATTAGATCATATGAAGGATGATATAGTCATTTGTCTAATAATCTGTAACTTATTATTTTCTTTTTGGTGGAGGGGTGTCTACTAAAGGTTTTGTGTTGTTGGTTTTTGTTGTTTCTTTGTTTGTACTACCTAAATGTCAGGCACTGTGTTGTATCTTATATGCATCTTATCATTTCATCTTCCCACAAATACAGTTATGTAAACACCATTATTGGATCATCTTTCAGAAGAAGAAATTGAGGCTTAGTATGTTTGAGTAACTTGTAAAAGAGCTCACAGCTGATAATTACATATTTGTATGTTTTTGTGTGTGTGTGTGGGGGGGGAATAATTCCCTGGGTGGGAATTGAACCCAGGCCATGGTCTTGAGAGAGCTGAAGCCTAGTCACTACACCACCAGGAAACCCCCCTGTATGTTTTTTGATTATTGACTAACACTCACTGGACTATAAATTGTATAAGGACAGAGATTATGTCTGTAGAGATGCCTGTATTCACCCAGGGTGCTTAAACTATTTAACAGAAACTTCATACATATATATCTAATGCACACTTATTTAACAACTGAATAAAAAAACAAATATATAAAGTTAGAGAACTGGGATTTAAATCCAACCCTCTCTGAATTAAGAGTCCATCTTTTTAACCACTGAGCATATGACACCGCATTTCTCAGCCTGGTTATGTTCTGCCTATAAATTAGGTACTTTTATAAACTGAATTGTGTCTCCCTCAAATGAATATGTTGAAGTCCTAACCCCCAATTTGACTATATTTGGAAATACTGTTTTTAAGGAGGTAATTAAGGCTAAATGAGATCATAAAGGTGGGGCCCTAATCAGAGAATTCTGATGCCTTAACAAAAAAATAAAAAGACACAGAACTGACTCTGCACTCACACAGAAAAGAGGCCATTAGATTACACAGCAAAAAGGCAGCCATCTATAGAAGAGGCCTCACCAGAACCCAACATGACACCACTTTGATCTTAGACTAATAGCCTCCAGAACTGTGAGAAAATTAATTTCTGTCATTTAATCTACCCACTCGGGTATTTTTTTATAGCAATCTAAACATACTAGTAAACTTATCATGACTTTTATCTACTTTAATTTCTTGTTTCTCTCACTCTTTAGTCAAGGTATTATTTATTAGATATCTTGTAGTTGTTTCTGTTTCTTGTTCTTCAAAAGCAGCAAGAAAGAATTGCTTGCTTTCTTTATTTTCACTTTAAAAAAATTTTTAGCAAACAAGCATAAATTTTTTCTGCCTGTGTGATCATTCTTGAGCATATGGATTCCCTATATTTAGAATTAACTTCCTATGTTGTGAGCCTTCTCAGTTCCAGAGTAATTTTCTCTCACCTCCATCTCCCACCAGGTTGGTATGGCAGAAATGGTTTCTTATGGACCATGTAGAGCATCACCAATCAAGAAGAAAGAGAAGAGAATTAAGACCTAAAAATCAGACCAAAATCTAGGATAAAACCATAGGTTGGGAATTGTGCTCCAACTTTCGACTCTGGCTTTGAGAGGTCAAGAGACCAAAGTCTACAGCTAATTAAAACGTAATTTACTTTATAGCAGTGGTTCTCAACCTTCCTAATGCCGTGACCCTTTAATACAGTTCCTCATGTTGTGGTGACCCCCATAAAATTATTTTCATTGCTACTTTATAACTTTAATTTTGTTACTGTTATGAATAGTAATGTAAATATCTGATATGTGTTTTCTGATGGTCTTAGGCGACTCCTGTGAAAGGGTTGTTCGACCCCCAAAAGGGTCACGACCCACAGGTTGAGAACCGCTGCTCTATAGTTTGGAATCCCAAAGATCTTAATCAGTAGGGAATCCAGTTGGTGATTAGTTCTGGAAGGCTGATTGTATGTAAGCATTTAGAAAACATGAACAATTAGAGAAGTTCAGGGTAAGGCTCAATGCCTAAAAAGGGATAGAGTTACTAACCTGAGTAACTTATTGATCTGAACTGAAGAGGAAGGTCAAAAGAAACAACAGGTTAGGTCGACATGGAAAAAAGTAGAGTAGCTTAGAAAGGGTAGCCCAGAAACCTAGGGGTTGTTTATAAAAAAGACTATGTCCTGGGTTTGACTCATAGCAATGAGCTGGATAGGACTTGGGTCAAAGCCTGTTGACATAAAAGTACCACAAGCTCCTATCATCATTTCATTCAAAGCAGGAAGAATACTGAGAATCATGACATAATTTCCTCAATCATAATTTGCTAGGAATTTGGGTAAGTCTGAGTCAGTGAGCTGGGATATAAGCTGTGATGCTCTGAGAGTGTGGGAAACCAGGGAAGCTGAGGAAGGGGTTATTCCAGGCCTGTAGCAGCAGCAGTCATAATCCCTCAATAGTCAAACCCTGAAGTAAAAGACAATCAGAGATGCTAAATCTCAGCATGAGGATTAGCCCTTGAACATCGTGTTTCCTTACTCTTTTAGGTCTTTCAGCATTCTAGTATAAACAGGAGGTTCACTATATCTATGAAATAATTAAATGAATGATAGATTGCAGCAAGAAATGTGGATATTTCAACTCCAAACAATTAATTTCTATATAATTTTCAACAGTGGACATAGTAACAAGTTAACTAATATTTACAAGAGTCAATATCTAAAGTTCAAGGGCCACCAGAATTATGGATGTTGGTAGTCAAGACACCAATGCTAGTAAAAATCAATAAGGAAGTATTTTCTGTGTGAAATCTGCTTGATTTATTGCTACTTTCCTTTAAAAGTTTTAAAGAATGGAAGATAATTATTTAAACAATTTATAAAATGATATTTGATTGAGGCTAAGAAAGAAAAATTAGTTTGAACCTCACATACTGAATTTCTTTGAATATTTCTTTATCATACCCCAGATATTAGTAAACACAGTTGTGATCTCAGTTTCCCTTTTTATGAACAAACATAAAGAGTGCCAAAGGGTTAGTCCCATCAGAGAATACACTGGTATTTATCCACCTCATTCTTGGCTGCCTTGGGACTTAGATGTCTGTGAGATGCCAACCACAGAGCTCCAGGTTATGTGGGTTGGGTGGGCACTTTCTCATTGACTGCTCTTCTTACAGCCTGGTGAGTTTTTTAAATGTACTAGAATGGAAAGCTCAGTTATCCTTGACACAAAATAAATAGTTATCTATCAAACTGTAAGTCTCTCTCTGATCTGTGGGCATATTTAAAATTAGGAAAAGCACAACAGCCACTTGTCTCAGAGAACACAGAGACTCTCTTTTGGCCACACAAGTATGGCCAGGCATTTGCCTGATCTGGCAGTGATGGCACGTTCCCATGCACAGACTCAGGAGCCTCATTCTGAATGTTAGATGGATCTGTGAGCAGTGCAGTCTTTACAAACTGCAAAAAGATCCCCACAACAATATTAACCCCACAGCTAACATTAGCTGAGAATGTTTTTTCAATCTTCACAGTTGTAATCTGCTCCTCAGGTGAAAACTGAGCACCAAATGCCAGGACACTGTGAGAACAGGTGTACCAACCTCCATCTGGGACTTGGGGAGAGGAAGTAATGAGCTAAGAATGACCAAATCAGAATTTCCTAGGTAAGCAAGCTCTTAATCAAGTGTGCCTGGCCTTACGGAGCTTGAAAAATGCCCTCTTTGGCATGCCTCCTACAATGCAGCTTTACATAAACAAACACTTTATAAAGTGTACTTTATGGAGCATAGTCCTGCAAGATACTCTATGCAAAAGTAGCATACCTTATCCCATTCCAGCAAACAAGTCTGAGAAAAACACAAGGATGTCTGGTAGCAAAAGATTCTGTTGAGTGCAAAGCTCTAAATTATTTGACTGTAAAATGATTTTTATGCATTACCTTCTAGCATCTTTTGAAATAGTTTTCAATTATGTACACTTTGGAAAACATTGATCTAAAGGCAATTCAAACATAGCTAAACCAAGAGGAGGCATTTCTGAGACCTCAAAGGCATATTTACACAGAGGTTCTGCTCTACCCTCAGGCAGTAGAATTTGATATCCCCCTTCCCATTCCCCTTCACATTGGAGGTATTGTTTGGTTGATATTAAGTTGGATCATATATGTACATAAATAATTGAGATTCTTACCTATTTCATTAATAGACTATTACCATAAAAAATAAAACTCCATTACTGAAACACTTGAACTTCTATTCCCTAACCTTAAGATCACACAGAGATCCATCCAACAAAATTCAGTAGCCTACTTTTGCAAGAACTGAGAGCAGGGCATTAAAGCCTTCCTGCTTTCAAAAAGTATAACTTGACCCAACTTCTTATTAATATTGAAGGATCCCATGTGTACTAAAAATGATGAAGCCTGAGAAGGTTCACAGTGGATTTGAGCAGAGTGGAGAAGAATGGAGGAGACTTAAGCAGTCAGGACATATCCTTTTTATTCAACACTCACAGCATCAGCAAGCATGGCCTCTGGGCATCTCCAGTAATAGCTCTGTTTGTCTCTGGAGAGTCCCAGCCTCCTACATAGGTAGGGGAACAAAGATGGCAGGCATGCATGCATGCGCAGGTGGACAAATGTAGCAAGCTGCTACATAGGAGCTCATGAGAAGTGCTGTGTCAGCTTTCAGGGCTGAGTCATCTTCTAGCACAGAAGAAATACTGTGTCAGCATCTTCTGGTGGAAGCTGGGCAAGAAAGCCAGAGCAACTGTATTTTCCCCACACTCTACTGCTCTAAGGTTACTCGCCTCACAATCTATGTGACAGAAAACTTCCATGATGTTCCCTGTGAGGAGTATGCTACATTGCATCCAGATACCATAGCAACAATAGAGACCAAAACAAACTATAATAGTTTGGTCCATGCAACACTAAAGACAGAAAGACAGAGAAGTCATAGGCACTATGAGAGGCAGGTCTTTGCCCTCCAGAAAAATGCAAGTGGGTGTTTTGTCAGCTGACAGCACAATGGCTGGTAGGGGCAGCCTCTCAGGGAGTGTGTACCAAATCCACTTGACCTGTACAGTCACATCAGTGGGCTCAACATACAAAAGAATGGGAGAACTCAATAATAGGCTACTAAGAAATAACAAATGTTCCCTTCAATAATATAGTTCCGTCCCTCCTCCAAGGTAGTACACTTCCACATGAGGGACCACTGCCAAGTCACCCAAGGGGTTATCTGTAAGTTATTCTCTAAACCTTTCCCTCATGGAGCTAACAAAGCCACCCATCTCATATGAGAGACTTGTATGACTCATGGCCAAGTCCAGGTAACTCGTTGACCCCTGGCTAAACTGGTTGGGGCTGGCAACAATATGTTGCCTTGTTGCCCATAAGAAGAGCTTTAGCAATTCATGCTTGGATTGTATTTGTAGTTGAATAAGAGCCACTGTTAGGTACAGGAGTGCCTCTAGTAGAGCCAGGCCACCCCAGCTCCTTCCTTCATTCAGACTGTAGCACAAACCAAAGCCATTGTGTTCATCCCACGAAAGACTGGACTATTCCAGACTGGCACAAGTCAGGTTTGAACAATCTGTTGTATTGTTTTATAATTCCTACAGCTTGTAGATGGTAAAGGATGTGGAACTTCCACTCTATACCCATGCCCTTAGCCCACTCTTGCCCTTAGGCAACTGTAAAATGGGTGCTGTTGTCAGTTTCAATGACCAACGGGTTACTGTATATAGCACAGAAGTGTTCCAGTGCCTGTAGCACTGCACATTGATTTGGACAATGAGCCGGATGTGTGGTCAAAAGCCCAATCATGGTATTGACACCAGTCACAGTGTATTGACATCCTTCTGAATTGGGCAGGAGGCCTATAATGTCTGTCTGCCACTGAGTCAAGGGAACTTGGCCCTGCATACTTTGTTCATCTGAGGCCACTGGCCTTTAGGGATGTTCCTTAGAACAGACGGTACATTGTTTGCAATCTATGAGAACTTCAGCATAAATAATAGGCAAGTTCAAAGAGTTTACTGTTGTCTACGTGGTCTTTTGTCCAGCATGGAGGAGGGACCAGTGCAACCATTACACTGTGTCTCTACCAGGAGAAGTTTTTAGCCATCTTACCTTCACGAAGGATTCTGCTTCATCATTACCTGGATAAGTCAAAGGGGCATATCCTATGATGTGACACTCCATTACCTGTTTCTGATGTCCTCGAGTGCATAGGTCTTGCCACATGGCTTAACTCCATAGTGTTCAGGGCATCACCATCCAGTGATGGAGGTGCCAAGAGGCAATCCAGAGGGTCAAGCCTCTGAATACCTGCCAACTGTCAGTACAGACTACCAATGGGCAAGACTTGTTAGTGACCACTAACCATACAGCCCGCAGTTTGGCTTATTGGCTGCTTTGTCCAGTGCCAATGTCATACCAAATGGTCTCTGGGAGAATAGAAGGCAACAGCCATCTATCGTGGGGGTTGGCCCCTTCTAGAGCCATCTGTATACCAAGCATCTCTCAGGATAGGCGCTTGCTCTTTCTTAAAGAAACTGGCCCCCAGATCACTTTCCAAGTGTTGGGACATCAGTTCCCCTATAGCCACCTAAGTCACCGGTACAAGAATCTCTTGAAGTGCAGCTTGCAAGGGACTATTACTCAGAACACTGCATTGTTGCAAATATGCCCCACCCCCTTGGCCAACATAAGTGTTTGGGCAGTACAACTTTGTGGTTTTGTGCCCCAATCACGTATCCATCTTGTGATTGGATACATGGTTCATATAGTCACAGGGACAGTAGCCATGATGTTTTCAGTTACCAGGACAGTGTACACAGCCACCAATTGTTTTTTCCACCAAAGAGTAAAGGACCTCAGCCCCTTTCCATAACTGGGAACAGAAGCCTATGGGCTGCTGCAGGCGCTCAGAATGCTGTCATAGCCTCTAACCAAGTCCTCTGCAGTGACATGGACCTGCAGCTCACAAGGCCAGGAAGGGTTAAATATGTGCAGGGCTTGGGCCACTTTAGTGGTGCACTTGGAGGAGTCAAAGGCTGCCTGGGATCCCTCCATCCAATCCCATTGAGGTCCCTTTCTAACCAAGGAATACAAGGCCTTAGCAGTTAGACTAAATGGGGCACAAATGCCCTCCAATATCCAAGAGTGCAAGGAAAGTTTACAATTGTTTAACAGTGGTAGGCACAGGGTATGCTCGGATTTTATCCATAACCAGATTGGAGATAAACTTTACTTTACCCGACCAAACAATCTCCAAGAACTTAATAGATAAGCCATGCCCTTATAGCTTCTTGTCATTGAGTGCCTAACCACGTGTTTTCAGGTGGGTGAGGAGAATAGGAAGAACATCTTCTAACTGCACAATAGTCACTAGTTAACTTGGTATCATCAATATATCAATAAAAGTGGGTCAAGATCATCATGCCCAATCCGCCTCCACCAGTCCATGGCATGGCGTGGGGCTATGCAAGTACCCCTGGTGAAGGACCATGAAAATCCACTGGCAGCCTTCTCATGTGAAAGCAAATTGTTCTTGGTTCTTCATGGTTATATCAATGGAGAAAAGGGCATTAGCAAGGTCAGCAACAAAATAATAAGTTCTCAACTCCTGGCTGAGATGATCCATCAGGTACATTACTGATGGAACTGCTGCATGCAAAGGAGTCAACACCTTATTCAATTCTCGGTACCCTACCATCATTCGCCAGGTGCCACCAGGCTTCTTCACTGGCTACACTGGGAAGTTATATGGACTTTGGTTGGGCCGTGCTATCCCCATCTTTTATAGTTCCTGTATTGTCCCCGTTATTTCATCATGGCTCCCCGGCAGTCTGTACTGCTTGGTGTGTACAACCTGTTGAGGAGGGGGCAGCTGCAAAGGCACATGAGCAGCATGTTCCTATATTACTGTCTTCACCAGTTTCTCTCAGAGGTGAAACTCCCCTGCAGTGGTGTTCAACCACAGCCCTTCCAAAATGTCCACCCCTACGATATACTCAGGGATGGGTGACAAATAAACCCTATATGTCCGTGAAGACAGATGGTTATCCCCAATGAGATGCCTGTGAGTTTCACTCAAACACTTTGCCACCAATGACTACTGGGGTTCCAGAGAACTTCTCTGGATTTCCATACAAAAAGGAACATTCAGCATCTTTATCAACTAGGGCCAGAACTCTCTGCACATTAGTTGGAGACCAATGGATTTCCAATTCCACATATGGCCTTCGGTCACTGATCATCCCCCGTAGACAGGTTTCTTGGCCTTCTCTCTATTCAAAACAGAAGAGAGGCTCAAAAGAGATATCAGTATCCTGTTGCACTAAATAAATAATCATGGAGGTAGACCACTCAGGCCTCAGGCCTCATGGCCTTCTCATCACCTCCTTTTCCTGTTATTTTTTCAGTTGGTCTGCCCTTAATTGTTGCCAGAGCTCCAACAGATAGACATTAAGTTTCCTATCTGTCTTGTTACTATCAACCCCATCTGATAACAGATCCACCCACATCTGGGTTCACATCACATTTAGGGGTCTGCTTCTCCTGGCTGTTGGTGCCTTCTTGATTACCATGTGGATGCCCATTTGTGTGTGCCTCATCTCAGCTTCTCCCAAACTTGGAACCATTGTAGCAGCTTCATTAATGGGGCGGCCCACATGCCAGGATCACCACAAGCAATCTAAACATGGAAGAGGGAGCTCTTGGCATCACATTATCACTCATACCTCACATAAATTTTATATCATCTGGACCTCAGGTACTTAAATTGAACTAAGCATTCTGCGTACCCAGCTCCTGCAATACTTGCACCAACTCTGTATAGGACTGCTATTTACTGACTGTCTTGGGAACATCTCTCACATTCGCCCATACCACTCTGATAGCCACCATGAGCCAATCCAAAAAGGAGTGAGTTCCTTGCCCATACCTACAGCTACTCAGTAATCACTGATGCAGCGAGAGGTGCATAACCACAGAAGCTAACTTTTCCATTTTCTTCTCTGTACACATTATATCATCTACTCCCAGATTTAACAGTCACAAAAACCAGGTGACCAGGGGCTTACCAGCCTTTTGTCAGAATTGCTTACCCAACTCTATCAACTCTGCCTGAGTCTATGGGCAGTAAGTAGTGAATTCATTCATCTGAGGAGCACCTGCAGGCTGGTCCTCCTGGGCCATTGTCTGCTAGACTTCATTTTCTGTTCACTATGATGAGGTGGACATAAAATTGCAACTCTGTTTCTCCCTCCTCCCCTAAGACGTCGATCACAACAATGGGGGATTCCAACCATGAATATCCTTGCTCCTCCAGCAGCTGCTTGGTCTCTTCCAAAGCTTGCACTCACACCTTCAGGTTCAGCTTAGTTTGGAGCAACTGTACTCATACCACTTCTCTCAGAGTCACCTTTGTCTCTTCCCATGAGGCTGTAAGAGAGCCACCCCACAGCCCCAACTGCTTTTTTAGTACTTTTCTTGTTGAAGGTTTCTCCCAGTGCCTGGAGTGCCTTCTCCATACCAATGGGCTTCGCACCCATCTCAGGCCATCCCTGAGGAGGTGCTCACATAGAGAGGAGACTTGCCACAGAGTACCACATACTCATGGCAGGCTACCCATCAATCCCGCCCTCCAATGTTGCAGTAGGCTCCATACCTGTCTACTGCAAATCCTGCTAAATATGCCCATTGTACTGGATTCCAGCTGACTAAAGAAAAATTTAAGGAGTCGCAGGCAGCCAGGATGAGTCACAGGCAGCCAGGACATAGCCTTTTTATTTAAAGTTTACAGCATCAGCAAGCATGGCCTTTGGGAATCTCCAGTACCAGTTTTATCTCTGTCTCTGGGGAGTCCCATCCTCTTACATAGGCAGGGGACAAAGGTGGCTGGCAGCCACATAGGAGCTCCTGAGAAGTGTCACCTTTCTGGGCTGAGTCATTTTCTGGCACAGAAGAAATAGTGTGTCAGCATCTTCCAGCGGAAGCTAGGCAAGAGAGTGTGAGCAACTGTATTTTTTCCACACCACGTGAGTATAAGAAGCTAAAAAGAAGAATGTGCTGATCTAAGCAAGCGATCCCTGCCAAGGCACCTTTGATTGCTACTCTGCAAGACAGGTGTTCAGCATCACAATGTCCGTTTACAGGGCTGGCTTCATGAGTGTGCCACCTGACAAGTCCCATAGGGCCCTACACTTAGAAGGACTCTGTTTAGTTTAATGACCTGCTGTTACCCTATTGAAATTCTTAATGATTTTTTAACAAGGGTCCTACATTTTAATTTGCTCAGGGTCCTATAAATTAAATAGTTGGTCCTGCTCATCTGGGGAGGATGTCTGTCTTTTGGTACCACTCTTCAGAAAGGTTACTTGCTTGGCTTGCCCTCAGCATATTAACAGCAATTGCCACCTGCTTTGATCAATCTAGATATCTTTTTATAGTAAAATTTATAGTAACATGAGGATGTTACTATGTAGTAGCAGAAATAAAGAATTTGGAGTCAGAGAAAAGTGGATTCAAACCATAACACACACTTAACACTAATGTTTGGTTCTGAATGCTGTTACATTGCTTTTTTGGGATCGGTGTGGGCAACTGTGCAGCTCCCGCTCTGCACAAGAGCTATAGACACAGCCAAGGATCAATGTGGAGCTTAACTAAACCCCTTGTTGCCCTTTCTAAGCCATCTGTCTTGGCACACTTCATTTGTAATTTGCACAAAGGCACCACATAGGCTAGTGATAGCCCTGCCCAGCTTTCTCATTTTCAAAAATGGAGACAGTGGTTGCTGGCTACAAAAGTTAAGATAACACATGAAGTGTCTGGTATAAGAGTCACTCAATACCTATTCAATCCCTTTCTAAAAATAAGTATTTATACTCAGAAATTTGAAAAGATAACCAAAATGTTAGGTGATACATAAACATATACTATGTTCTAATATTAACTATTTAAGCATAAATGTATCTGTTTATACCTATTTATTCATGAACAACACACACACACACACACACACACACACACACACACCCCTTAAGTAATAATGTAGCTGAAAATGCTTTCCGGTTCTAAATTGCAATTTCTCTTGATTAAGAACTTATGAAAACCACATGGTTGTTATCTTTGTAGTGTTCTTGCTCTGCACTAAAGTTTCCTCTATACTTTTCACTGGGACCAACATGCAACAGAAGGGTTATTTCTTTTGCAAAGCTTCTACAGGGTCCAACACAAATAACTGTCCTTTTCTATGAACACGTGTTCATAAAACCTGGAACACAAAGGTTAATAAGACAACATGTGTATTTACACTATGCTACTTAAAAAAAGGCTATAAGTCTTTTAAACATGATTGGTAGAAAAGTAAGGGAATACATGGTCCAGCACCATGGTTAAAAGGGTGTTACTTTTGCTGGACCCTGTATTGTTATATAATTTCACTGAATACTCAATTATTTTATCTGCATTTCTCTAAAGTCCAGTTTTAAGTAGTATTTATTCAGTGTTGTATTGTGTCAAAGCATAAACAAACTTCTAAGAGCCAGACAGTCCTGGGTTTGAATATCAACTTTTATTAGTTTCCCAAGGCTGCTGTAAAAAATTACCACAAACCACTTGGCTTAAAACAACAAAAATCTATTCTCTCACAGTTCTAGAGGCCCAAAATGCAAATTCTAGGTATTGGAAGAGTTTATTCTTTCCAGAAGCTCTGAGGGAGAATCAATTCCATGTCTTACTCCTAGTTTCTGGTGTTGTCAATAGTCCTTGGCAATACTTGGCTTGTAGATTCACTCCAATTGCTGCCTCCATCTTCACATGGAATCTCCTCTGTGTCTATTTCTCAAATTGTTCTCTGTCTTTCTCATATAAACACACCTGTCATTGGCTTTAAAAATGCTAAATCCAGGAGATCTTCACATGATTAACTTAATTATATTTGTGAAATCATTTTTCAAAATAATGCCATGTTCACAGATTATAGGAGTTAAAACGTGGACATACATTTGTAGGGTCATCATTCAAACCACTACTATCCATGTGACCTTGAGTAGTCACTTAACATTGACCAGTCTCAGTTTTTACTCTGTAGAGTGTAGATTACAATGCTTATTACAGAACTGTTATGAGGATTAGAGTACTTTAGGTTATTTGCACAATGCCTACTATGTAAATGATTCTCAATGAATCGTAGGTGCTATTGTTAGAATGTAGAGTTTTAGCACTTTTTCTCTAATTGTCGACTGTATAGATTTATATTAATGTAATAAATGAGTGTGGGTCTCTTCTGATGTGTTCTTTACAGGGTTGACAGGTGCAACTTCCTGCCAGTACCTAAGAATGGCATCATGACTTTCCATGTAAAGCTGGCAGAGTTTTATAAACCAATTGTCTCCATGTAGGACAATAACAAATCTGAGGCTTAAAACTATTTCAAAATGTGTATCTCAATACCACTATCTGTAGTCACTTCCCATATGCTACTTTCATATACCGCTCCGAACTGCCCTAACTGCAGCATCCTGGAGCCTGGGGTGGGGGGTGAAATGTTAAGAAACCACTTAACAATATGCAGCAAGTATTTATTTTGGCAACATTCATGAGCCCTTCATGAAAGAAGAGGCTGTAACAGTAAAGTTCTTGGAGTGTAAGAAAATCTATCAATTTTGGATTCTTATTTATAGCATATAAAACTCAATTCCTACCAGCTTAAAGAATAAAGGTTATTTATTTTCTAATGTAACCAGAAGATATGGAGGTAGAGTGAACTAAATGATCTATCAACTCAAAAATATCATGAAAAATCTGAGAACTTTAATTTCATCTCTCTATCTTTCATGGTGTTAGCATCATACAGAAGTGGCTTTGCTTCTTGATGGCAGGAAAATGGCTGGAGCAGCCTAGGTTTTATATCTGCAATTCATATCAAAATGGAGAGAGAGAACATAAGAGAGATAGCTTAGTTGCTCTCTGAAATGAGTGAAACCCACATGGAATCTCTCTTAATACTTAATCCACTATAATTGTGTTTCATGCTCATTCTAAATCAGATCCAGTAGACCACTTCCACGTTCAGTGTGATGTTGGCCTGAGTTACCTAAACTGGTTTATTGCAATAAAGGAAGGATGGCAGATCTGCAGCTGATGGTGTGAGTCAGCAGTAAGGCAGCAAGCCGGTGGAGGGGCAGTTGAACCATAGTGTTAATATAGCTTAAATGATATGGTCATGATGTTTTAAGAGCTTTGAAGTGTATATTTTTTTCTGGATACTGGTGGTTGATGGGTGACTAATTAGAGAATTTAAAATAAAGAGATAATATGATTGACAACTCATAAATACCAAGGATTGTCAAAAACATCAAAATCTCCCTGATGAATTTTATTTCTAGTGGAGAAAGGAATGGAGGAGAGAAAAGGAGATGAGAGAGACAGAGACAGAAAGGGGTAGAGGGACTACCCCACAAAATGAAGAAAACATTTCCATCTGGGGTTTGTGCTTTTCTGAGTGCCAACTCATTTTGATAGATTATTAGAAAACTCATATTTGCTCATAAATGTGAAAAATTAACAAATGTAAAATTTACACATTTATTCCTAAATGTACTTAAAATTATAAATATTTAGACATTTTCTGTAAAGCTTCTAATTTATAATCTTTACATGAATCTATAATTGGGTATAAAAGCTTCTAAATGCAATAGTAATATCACAAACACCTATAAATATTCACATCTCATTTAGAAATGTTCTACAAACCATGAAATAAAGAAATTGTGAATGTAAACCATTTTTTGGGTGGATGTTTACCTAGGTGAATCAGGTCAATAAAAAATGTAAATATTTAAGAGATAATTTTGAGACAATGATTTCAATCTATTTATATAATCTAAAAATTCTTCATTAAGGATAATTAGAAAACATTGTAGATCAAACTAAAAAGAAATGACCAGATTCAAATAAAAAAATTGAAAATCAAGATCTTAAAAACGTTAGAATAAGATTTCTAAATGTACAGAAAATATTAGGTACAATAGTGAGTGTTTAAATGAATCCTTTTTGAGTTTTTTGAGTATTTTCATCTGTGAAATAGTAATAATACATTCTACATAAAGTTTTTTAATAGTCAGGACTATAATGAGTAATAGACACGTAACTCGAATGTGCTTAAGGAAACAAACAGAAATTTAGTGGCTGACAACCCAGAAAACTTCAAGCCAGTCTAAATGCAGAAGCTGTAATTGGGACTCAGCTTATCTCTCTTTCTCTCCCTCTCTCTCTTTCTCTCTCCCCCACACACCAAACACATATGCATGGATGCTTTCACTTTTGCTCTCCTTCTCACTCGTGTTTTTTCTCCCAGTGTCTCGGTCTGCTTTTCTAGGTTCATGTCACTCCTACACGTAGTAATCCCAATAGAAAGAGTTTCTCTTCCCCAGTGATTAATATTTCATGGAAGCAGCCCTGACAAATTATCATGAGCTTGACTTAAAACATTTGGCTGTCCCTGAACCCATCACAATGCCCAGAATAATGAAATATCATGTAGCCATGTCTGGGTTCCATTCCCACGCATGAAGCTAGGGGAACTTGGGGGGTCATGTAAATAAGAAATGGAAAGCATTGGGTCTCATGTGGGTGCTGGAACCAGAAGAAGGGAATGGATAGTGAGCAGACAAAAGTCAGAGATGCTCTTTCCATGTGGTCAGTTGATAAAATGAAGCAATGTGTGAAAGGCCTTAGCATAGTGTTTGGCACACAGTAAGTTCTCAGTTATTGCCAGCATTAGCCACAACTTATTGTTATTATTTCACTTTCCGCTATAAAGAGAAGAGGAAACAAATTAAAATAGGAAACAGAGAAGACCAGAACAAGTGTTCTGCTAAAAACTGTGTCCAGAGAATTTCAGGAAACCAGATTGTTTCTTTAACCCACCAATAGTGTCCATGGTTGTCACATACGGCCTGTCCTGTGAACTCAAATGCATAAGACCCCTACACATCTGTGGTGCCAGGAAGTCAGGGATAAATTCCCATCAGCATGTTGGACATTGTCAATACCCGACCATAGAGCAAAGCCTTTGTCTACGAGAATTTTATCTATTATAGATTCACCGCTTTATGGTATCAAGTTCTGTATTTCTTAGGTTTGATGATGCTGTCACAACTATGTGGCAGGAAATTTTGATGCTTCATGAGGTTTACTACAGAAAATTAGGGAACTATTTCTAAACCTGCCTCAGAATGTGCTTAGCTGTAAGTGTCATTGTGCAAGTACCATTACATAATGCCAGATCATTCCAATTAACCTTTTTAGTCTGATTTGTCTTTGATGTTCTTTAATCGATGTATCTTATGTTTATTTACTGGATAAGTTAGCAATATAATTGTTTTTACTTTTTTCCTTAAATGTATGTTTTTCAAATTTCAAGGCGGTTCTTCCACTTCCAATTCTCCAGAATTTGGTAAAGAATTATTTGCCCATAAAATTCACAATCTCCATTTTATTATTTTAAAAATATTCTTGCTTTAAGAGAACTGACTCTGGGTGGTAAAGAGATATTGCAAAACATGGATGATATATAGTAGAATTGTATACCTGGAACCTATGTAATTTTTACTAACCAATGTCACTCAAATAAATTTTTAACAATAAAAATATATATATTCCTGCTTTACCTTTAGCTTCACACTGACAGTATATTATCTTTTTAGTCTACTCTTTTAAGAAAGCTCCTAGCTCTTAATCATTTTAGTTGTTCTTCCCTGAATTGTCTCTGTTGCTGGTCCATTTTTCTTGAGGTCCTATGAGCACAGTATATGCATGTACATGCATTGCCATTATTATTAGAGATATTCACTCAAAGTCATGCCATAGATTTATCTGTTTACTCTCAATCCCAAATAATCTTCAATCTCTTTAACTCAGTTTCTATTTCTAATATATTTTTTTGCATTCTCTTTTCATATATAAATTTTTTCTTTCTTAGTTTCTAGTATTTCCTTGAAAATAAAGTTAGTGTCAGTGCCCACTATATAGGGTTATGTGGAGAAAATCTTTTATAGAATATAGATAATATTGAACAGTTTCCTGATACGTGTAAAGCCCTCAATTAACATTCACAAACATTATAATTTTGATAATTTGTATCATAATAGTTTAGTTGAAGCTCAAGAACCCTCTTTTGAAATCAGAGTCTGACTTCAACACTAACTCTTTACTTGAGATTGATTCTCTCTTAGTTTAGACCCTTAAATATTGAAAAATTTTGATGTGTGAAATGTCTGCATATAAAAGTAATAAGAAGTGCTTTACAGGCATTGATTTGGATGAAAAGTGGCACAATAAAAAATAAGGAGTTGAACTTTACTGAGCTCAAAGGACTAAGTAATTCAAAGAACAGAAATATAGAAGCAACCTGCTGAAGGTCAGTCAAAATTGGCATAGACTACCAAGTACTGGATCCACTTTCAGGTTTTCAGTTTCTTCCATAATATAAAAATTGTCCTTTAGTCATACAGTGTAGTCTTTTTTGCAATCCTTGTTTTAATTCTATAACATTTATATTCCTGGAGTAACTGCAAGGAAAAATTATAATTACAGTAAAAAAATTAAAATTATTTTCTAATCTCATGTTTTTTAAAGAATGAAAAACTTTAAATATGGTCAACATTGCACATTTTAAGTGTCAAACACTGAATTTTTCTACGCAGATTGAATAATAATCTTCTATAAAAACAGTGAGCATTGCACAGAATTTTTATTTGACCTGTTTAAGTTGAAAAATTCCTCTTGTGTAAGTACCATTGCATAATGCTGTCTGCTAAGCTATTAAGATATATTTAGTAATTCCATTAGAACTGCACCATCAAGTAGGGCAGAGCATATGGAAAGAAGTTGGTGAAAAACTGATTAAACATTTATATCAAGTACATTTTGATTTAACTCACATAAATAATTCATTTTTATGTTTTCTTTCTTTCAAAATAAACCTTTTTGACACCTGCTGTGCTAAAAATAATGCTAGTATGGCTGTAATAAAAAAAAAGTCTTAAAGCTCAGAGCAATGACATCATCTGGTATCCATGCAGATACTAAATTGTCAGCACATAGTAAAGTAAGACTTGGCATTACTTATTATTTATTTAGTGCCTCAAAAACATACTGTGCTCAGTGGAAAGTAAAACACCTGGCTGAATCTGAATATAGAGTTTGTCTCAGGAAAACCCAAATATTAAGAGGCTCACAATGACACACAAGAGAAGAGAAATATAAGATACTGCATCCCATCCTTTCCCTTGAGCATGAGAACTAAGCTGAGAGATGAGAGTGAATGAGCTAAAGCAAAGACCCTGAGAAGTGTAGAGTCCTTTTACAATGAGAAGGGAGTTATCTAGAAGGGAAGAAGATCATAGTTAGCAGCTGCATATGGTTAAAGCAGCATTCTAGAGCAGCAATTCCCAAAGTAGGAGACAAACACCACTGAAAGCACAAGGAATGTTTTTGGATAGTCACAGGCATGGTATTGAATAACATTGAATCGAATCATGAAAACATTATTTCCTTTTAGTCCAATTTTAATATTTCTGAGTAAGTTTAGGGGAAAGTCTTCAATTAAATATTCTGCTCTTATCATCCTTGCCTATAAACCCATCCAATCTCCCCTTTTCTACAAAGAGACCAGACCTTTCTGGGCAATGGCCTAGTAGATAATATCACCAAACTAAAATTTGATAGCTTTCCTTTATTCTAATTTTACTTACATGAGGCGAACATGTTTTTTCATGCATGGCGTGATATAAAAATAACTTTAAATTTTGGGACAATAATATAAATTGATTTAATGAAAATTGTTATGCCAGTTAAGAATGGACAACAGAGACAGCCCAGAAAGAAAATATGTTTAGGCAAAATCATAACAATGCTTTCAAATCTAGCCCTCAACAGTCAGCTGATGTTAGCAGGTTCTACCACAGGGATAGCTTTAGGGTGAGGGAGAAGAGGGATTCTTCTGTTTTTGCCTCTTGTGGACTAAGAACGTAAGACTATGACTGGATAGCCTGCATACTTCCCTTAAGCGAGCTCTTCGCACACAAACCAAAAGGCACAACTAATTGAAGGGTTGCTTATTGGTGATACCCTTCTAAAAAAAAAGTATTCTGGGGTAAAACACATTAAATCACCACAACTGATATTGGGAAAGAACACATCTCATTTGGCATTTGCAAACTCAGATGGCATCTGCTTAACCAAATATTTGTATAAGCTAATTTTGCTGTGAAAGATTCACTTATAGGATAATTTTCCTTCATAATATACTCTTTCAAATTTTCAAAAACAAAATTCTGTATAACAATTATTATGTATATTCTAACATAGTATTGGCACCCAATTCTCTGGACTCATTAATTCAGCTGAAAGAAAATAACCAGAATTAGGGTTCAGAAAGGATTGCAGCTATTTCCTCTCTGCTCTTGGAAGAGCACTTAGCAGACATGAGCATCAGGGAAAGTGTGAGAATATCACATTTTAAGTATTGCTAGACTTAGAAAATAAATTTTTTAAAAACTAGATTAAATTTATTATTTAAGAAAACTCATCCCTATGTTTATGAGTTAATGAATGTTTGTTTTTTAATAACTTAAAAACTATGGAAGAGCAGAAGAAGCAAGTAAACAATAATTCTATTATTCAGACACAAGCACTGTTAATATTTTGTTACGTATTTTAAGAGGAGATTGTCTTCCCATCTTTTCTTTAGAATTTTGTATCAGTCTACTGGGCTGTTTTAATCAGGAAAGTTCTACTTCCATATTCTATTGATATTAAAATTTCACATAAGATTTAAAACATTCTTAAAACAAAGTGTTTTCTTCAATCACGGTTTTCATGGTTCATGATTTCTATAATTTAACCAACTCTCTAATTGTTAAATTGTAGTTGTTCCTAGTTGCTATTTTTTTTTTTTACTATTATAGACCAAAACGTCAACAAACAGCTTATCTATAAATATTTAGGAATATAAATACTACATTGAGATAGAATTTCTTAGAGTATGAACATATAAAGATTAATTTTCCTAGAAATTAAATATTAATTTTCTTTTCTACCAGTAGTATGTGTGTATTTACTACTTTATCTTCCTTGAGTATTATTTCTGTATTAAATCTTTCAGTTACATTTTAATTAAGAAATGCTCTATTTATTTATAATGTTCAAATGTAAATAAGAACATTCACAAATAACTTTAAAGGATTTTAATATTATTCATTATTAATGCTCACATTTGAATGGGATCTGTACAGTAAAATTATAATAATGTAGAATTCATGCTTTCCTAATTAGTATCTCTATTCTGTTATGTATGGCTGTTTATATAATGCCTTATTTTAGAATATGAAAGTTCAGTTTAGCATTCCATTTTCTGATATATATACCAAATGTAAAAAACAAGGTATTCTGCATCAGCCATCAATAAATTATGGGATTGCACACTGTTTACAGATTTCTATACAAAGTGTAGAGTTGATATAATGGAATCATTTTAACTTCATTAGTGGCCAGATTTAATCATACTCTTCACAAATAATACTTTCTTTGTACTTATATCCCACAGTAATATTGATGACATTCTGCTTTGCAGTATAGTTCTTTGTATACATATCTATTCTTCTAAACTCTAACTTATCTCTGAATCTCTCATAGTAGTTAGAAAAAACTTTGACTTATGTTTCAGTAAATTCATTTATTTATTTAATACACACTTACTAGAACCTACCACGTACCCAAATTATTATACTCACATTATTGTCACAGCAACAAGTAAAAGGAATGCAGTTTCTACTATTGTGGGCTTTCAGTACCGTGGAACAAGTAAATATTAATTAATTATAAAATATTTATAAAATTGTTATGAATTCAAAACCATAAAAGTACTGCAATGAGAATGTAGAAGAGGACAGGCAAGGTGGTGGCAGCAGCTACTGTGGCTGTCCCCTATCCAGAGATAGGAAAGAAAATGGGTGAAGTCTGTTGTGGAATTTTAAAAATATGCAGTGATATTTAAACAAGAGAAAGTAATCAATTGTGCTATCATCTCTAATTTGAATATGTTCATTGAAACAGAATTATCAATGAGATTGCGTTACCTGATGTGCTTTTCATTAAACATTTAACTAGTATATAAATTTTAATTGTAGAGTATTTGTTATGCATTAAGTACTTTGGCACACACACAAATCAGTTATTCTTCCAAGTCCTACTCAACTAGGAGAATGGCTGTTTTTACAGGAATGGGAAGTTCATCCTCAGAAGTTTACTCTGGATTCAGAGATTTCACCAGATTCTAACTGCATTCTCCCGATGAGAGAAAAAGATGGTGATTGATCCTATGTCCCATTTTGTTGAGATTCCTCAACTATTCTCAGAGTCTTTGAGTAGGGAGAGAACTAGAAACTGCGGACCACCCCCAGAATTCTTCTTGGGCTTCATTATTAGTCCTTTGTAGGTTCAGACTAAAACACAACTATGAACTATGCTAGAATGAGTTTGTACCTCTCCAGTTTTTTCCTACGCAGCTAACACAATGACCACTATGGACTAGGAAGCAACAGAAATTTTATTTGAACAAATTTCATCTTTCTGTTCTGGTTCCAAACACCTTACCTTAATCTAATAGTGCTTTGTGAACATCTCAGCATCATTCTATGATATGCACTCTGTTTTTGCTATGGACATAAACCTTGAATTTAACAGATGGAAGAAAATGGTGAGATTTGAGATAATGGTATAATTCAGATAATTGAGTTAGATCATTCCTCACATCTTTCTGTATTATTTTTTTAAATTTTTTTTCTCTTCCTTATGACATTTTCTATTAATTTATTTTTATTACATTTTACTTAAAATATTATAACAGTTTCAGGTGTATAACACAGTGATGAGTCATTTATATAACTTACTAAATCCTCATTCTGAAACATCTGCTTCCCCTCTAACACTATATATAGACAGTTACTACTATGTTGTTGACTATATGCCCTGTGTTGCATTATCTATCTCTGTGACTATGAATCTGTACTACTTGATTTCTTCCCCCCTTTTTTCCCACCCCTCGAGCTACCCTCCCACCACCTCAACAAGTCTAGTACCCATCTGACACCACACATAATTACTACAAACTTCTTAACTATATTCTCATGTTATATGCTATATCTCCTTGATTTTTGCCTTGTAACAATCAAACTAAATTTCTCTATCTCTTTCCCTTATTTTCCTACCCTCTCTTCCCTCCTCCTATCTTAATGAAGTCCCTCTAACATTTTTTGTAGTACCAGTTTGGTGGTGATGAATACCTTAATTTTTTTCTTATCTGAGAAGCTCTTTATCTGTCCTTCAATATTAAATGCTAACCTTGCTGGATACATTATCTTTTGTTGTAGATCTTTGGTTTTCATCAAGTTGAATTTTTCTGGCAATCCCTTCTGGCCTGTAAAGTTTCTGGTGAGAAATCAGCTGAGAGTCAAATGGGTGTCTCCTTATAAGTTAATACTTGCATTTCTCTTGCTGTTTTTAGAATTTTCTTTTTTTCTTTAACTCTTGCCATTTGAATTATAATGTGTTTCAGTGTATTTCTGTTTGAGATTATCTTGTTTGGGACTCTCTGTGCTTCCTAGGCTTGCCTGTCTATTTCCTTTGCCAGATTAGGAAAATTTTTAGTCATTATTTCTTCAAATAATATCTTGATCCCTTGCTTTTTCTCTATCTCTTCTCGTCATCCTATGATTCATATATTCTTATGCTTAATATCTTCTCAGAGGAATCTCAAGCCATTCTCATTTTTCTGGATCCTCATATCTAATATTCAGGCTAGGGACTTGAACCCATGACTCTGGGATTAAGGGTGCCATGCTCTCCCAACTGAGCTACTAGGGCATAGTTTTCTCTCTGGACCCTTGCTGCTATGGTTTCTTTGGTGTTCCCTGCTGATCTGGGCAGGCAGAAGTCTGTGGGAGAGGGACATTTGCTGCTTTGTTTTTCTCCTGTGACTCTGGGGTTCATGCTGAAAGTTTGGGCATGATTGTGCTTTCCTATTCTCAGTTTGCTCTGTGAGTATTCTGCTCTGAGCCTTAGAATCAGTCCTGTAGGCTGGTCGTTTAGACCATGCTGGTTGTGGGCCAAGAAGTGTGCATGCAGCCCTCTCTCTACTTCTCCTTCTTAGCCAGAGTGTTTGTGCTACAGCTCCTCACTGCCCAGCTGCTCCCCATCCTCTGGCACCCAGACTGAAGTTTGGCCACTGTGTTTTGCAGACCAGTCTGCACCTCCTGGGGCCAAAGTGAGATGGTTACAGTATCTCATGCCCCAGCTTCCGGATCTCCTTTCCTCTGTTCCACAAACCGGGTGAGGTCCAGAGTGCTCTTCTGTCAACTTTTTCCTCCTCTCTCCCCTACCTGTAGAGTTCCAAGCCAGTACTGTGTGTGATCTCATCTCCATGCTTCCCCTTTTGTTTCTCGTTTAACGCTCTGCCTGCCTGCAGGTATGTTGATGCGACAAGTGGGTTTCCAGGTTGTGATTGTGTGTTTTGTAGAGGGTCCTTGGTTGAGGTATAGGTGTTTTATTAGTTATAATCTCCAGGGGAGTTTTTCAGAGGTCCCTCTCCTGCCACCATTTTGTTGCTCCACTGTTATATTTTTAGGCTATTAATTAGGAGCATTTTTTCTTCACAAAGTAAACTCTGCTTTTATCAAAATTGTATATAAACTATATCTTAGCCTTAAATCCTTATATGTGGTTATTTTATTGCATAGTTTGTTTTCTCAGGTAACACAAATGTAGGGGACTACTAAATTAGGATATTAGTTTTTATGAAGTTCATTAACTGATTGTGAGTAGAGAATTGGGAGATAAAATTTGACAAGGTGATGGAAAGAGAAGTCACATTAGGTGGTGAACTTATTATACAACAAGTTGACAATGCACTGTAGAATTGTATGCCTGAAACCTATGTAATCCTTGCTAACAGATGTCACCCCAATAAGTCTAACAATAAAAACGAATTTAAAAAAAAAGAAAAAAATTTGACAGACATCTTATTACAGAGACTAAAGTTCTAGCCAGCTCTACAAAGACAGTCTTGTTACTAGTTAATTTTGTCTTGAGCAATATATTGATCATTAGCTAAACAATCTTTTTCTTTCATCACCAATGCATATAAAACAATATATTTATACATCAATACATTATTGCATTTTGTTTTACAGGGGAAAACTATTATTGGGTCATTTTATATTGCCACAGATAAAAATCTGATGTGAGCAGGTAGCAGACATTTATGGATTAATCTTTTCTCTCTGTCCAGGAATTGTATGCATATCAATACTTCATATCAAATCAAAGAATTAGTTCTCCAAACTATATTTTATTGATGATATTTTATTTCAAGCTATTTTTTAATGTGTAAAATAAATCATCTAAGGCAGGTTTCAACTAAGTAAGATAAAAGTTCAATATATCAGTACCTCAAATAGTATTAACATTTATTTTCTGTATCAGTGACTTTAAACTGCAATTCTACAATGTTCACAGTATTGTCATTTTATTTTCTTCCTTGATTTCTAGAATAATACAGAAATGAATCAAAGTGGATATTAGAGAGTGAATTAAGCTGAAGCTCAGAGAAGTTCTGTGTTGTCTGAACTGTGGAAAATTTTAGCACTCCATATGGAGATCCAGACTTAAATGAAGTAATTAAGAGCATGAAGTCCCTCTGTCTGCTGGCCTAATGAAGAAGACATCTGAACCATCAACATGTAGATCTTGCATAACTTGTATAAGGCTAATACATTGGAGGAAGAGGAATGAGTATAAGAGTTTACAGCCCTCAAATATATTTTCAGTGAGTATTTAACTAAACTTTATGCTGCTATTCATGGCCAACAGTGATTTCAAAGGAAGCTTTACCCACTGAAAATTATTGATATTAATATTGACACATATGAAAGAGCTTATAAATTGCACTGAATTCTTTGCTATTAGTCTTGTCTCTAAAGGTCGTAAAATAGAACGTGGAGAAAGAACATGGACATTGGACCCAAACAGAATTAAACATGGATTGGCTTTGCCTCTTTTTTGCTATGTGAACTTTGACAAATTACTTAATGACTCTGATCTCTGGCTCACAGAATTGTTATGCTGATCTGATGAGATATACCTGTGAATGCATTTAGCACAGTGCTTGATAATATTAAAAAACTCATTAAAAGAAAGATATTATTATTAAAAGGAGGCTATAATATACCTAACCACTGCATCTTCTTTGCTAAACTCAAGTCCAGAAACAGACAGGAAGGGGTCACAGAAGTTAAGGGATTCCAGACATAGTCAAAACCACAGAATGGCAGAAGGTTGTCTGAAAGTCTAGATGCCAGGAGAAAAGCAGGGACCAGAAAACAAAACAAAACAAACAACAAAAAATGTACCACTTCCTCTCCCTGATGCTACTTGGTCTTCTTTTTTTTTTAATTTTTGAGTTAGTTAATGAACATTAACTAATTAACCCTACTCCCTGTGAGACAAATTTGCCTAGAGCTCCATGATCTTAACAACTATACGCATCTTCTGTAATTGACTCGATTGACTTTATTGCCTGGGACAGATGTATAGTTTTCTGCAACCAGCATCATAGGACCATATAAAAACTTATATTGATGTATCTATATCTAATCTCATAGAATTAAGAGTTTAGTCCAACTGTAACAAAAAACAGATACCATCCTCTGGCACACAAAATTACTGGCTTAAATAAATAGAAATGGGATTGAGTCAAAATTATTAAGCATTATGAAAAACAAACAAGCAAAAGGTATCAAAACATCATGAATATGAGTACACTTATATGTGTAAAACATGTTTGATCATGCATGCACATATAAGCATCTACATGCTCAAAACTAAGATTATTGTAAAGTCCCTTTTCTCTCTCTGTGACCAAAGCATTTGCAAAGAATCTTTTCAAGCCCAAACTGTGCTGTATTAAAAGTTTGCTTTTAGTTTCAAGTCCCTTCTGCCAACCACCTGCTGTCTGTAGAGTTGTGTGTGTGTGTGGTGGGGGGGCTGTTTTATAAAGTTCTCTGTATATTTTTGCATGTTTATGCACCTCAGGTAGATTGCCTTTTCTTTGAAGGCAGGAACCTAGTAGTCCATGATTTGATTCCTTCTTATTACCTGGCTGGGAGAAGGCACAAATGTCATACTAAACCCTCTGAATTTTGATTGGTTCTCATCTTCTTTGACACACACTCTCTCCTAGATTTCTCTGCCCTGTTTATGGATTCTGCTCAAACTATCTCCATAATCTTGATTCCTCTTCCATTTCTATTGCCTACCCATACTTGAAGGCCCAGTTCTACTATCAACTCCTTCATCCCCTATTGCCTAATGTTTCTGTCTACTGAATCATTCCTTTTTCTGGATCATGCTGCCTAGCATAACATTCAATTTTCCTCAGTTGCTTCGTGGTTTCTGGCTTTATCTTTACATCTAAGAGCCTTAAGGAGAAATGCTTTTGTTTAAAATTTCTTTCATTGATTTATTCAGCAAGTATTTATTTTGTTATCACAGTTGCCTAACCAATGCATGATAGAAATATCATAGACACTCAGTAAGTACTGGTTGTTTGTTCAACTCAGCTACAGTGTTCATCATAGGTCTCATCTCTAGTAAATGCTTTCCTTGGACTTTACTAGGAAAACAATTCTAACTTTAAGTTGCACTTGCTTTACATACCCAGAAATTTTATCATTCATTTCTTGTTAAAATAAAATATATAATTTTTGTCATTAAAAGGGAGGTTATGTGTCTTGTTGTTGTTACTGATGTTGTTGCTATTGCATGTAATTTATGTTGCTGTACCAGTATTTAACATGCCTCTTACAATCTACCCAGAGCCTATCTTTGGAGCCCTTTCTTCCACCACTTTGGCCCTTGCCCACTATTTTCCAGACATTCTGACTTCTTTGAATTCCAATAACTTGTCATGCCCTCTCTAATATTTTAGTCTTTCTGCACAACCTGTAGAATCTATAAGAATTATCTCTCAATTGTAAACCTCCCCCATCTCCCTTCTCTTATCTAGCTTCTACTTATATGGCAGAATTTGGCTTTAATGTCACTTTTTCTGTAATGTTTACATTCCTGATACTGCAGCCTAGGATGATATAAACTCCCAGAATATGCTATGCTTCTTGAGTGGTAAGATATCACCCTTTGTTAGTGCCTGGATGCTAGGCCTGTATCTGTTGTTAGTATCCTCAATGCCCACTTAGCACAAGATACATATGAGGTGCTCATTACCTATTAGTGAGTGAATCAATAGCCATAGCAAATCTGTACAAGAGGGTATAAAGCTCTTTCTTTCCTGATTAATCCAAACAGTGAATTCCTGTTTGTTTTTTAATTTTCTAATTTATCTATGTCATTCAGTTGTTTACTTTTATTTCATGTTTTTTTTTTTAAGTTTTGGAATCTCTGAGCATATAAAATTAGATTAATCATAATCCTTGTTTTATTTTGAATTGCTTAGTTGAAGAAATCCTGGCAAGCTTTTTTTATAGAATAACATAATTCTTATAAGATTGCAAGTTCTCTCTGAACATTTTCCAGCTGTGTGTCCATTTAAATATTTACTTGGAAGTGTCTTTTGTTTTTAAGAAACTTACTTGGAAATTCTGAGTGAAAATTGTGACTATGTAATCTATTTGGACAAAAGCAAGCTGGTTGCCAGGTTACCATTTTAAATGAGCTCATAAAATAGTGCTTGGTAATATCACTTTAATCCAAAGTTTACTGTACCTGGCAACTGTCCTTGTGTATGTTTCAGAAGTTTTAGATAAAATGTGGTTTCCAATGACTGAGGAACCACTACCACTTGGTAAATAGGATTAAAAAAGACTAAGCTGGGAGTTCCCTGATGGTGTAGTGGCTTAAGGCTTCAGCGTTGGCGCTGTCAGTGCTGCGGCCTGGGTTCTATTCCCAGTCAGGGAACTACCCACATACCAGAAAGAAAAAAAAAAAAAGACTAAGCTATTTTGCTACTTATAATATGCATTTAAGTATATGAGAGTTAAATTTGGCAAATTGGATAAATTTTCTTTTATGTAGATGAGTACTTGCCTTGCCTGGAATATTTTATTTATCAGAATCATATAAGGACTACTTAACACTTTCGGAAATGCTATCATATTTGGTTCCATTTCTTATAACTTTCCGAAAAAGGACCAAAAGCACAGTGAGGCAATAGGCCGGGTGTTGCACTCGGTGAGCTGGTGGCTGCCAGCCGTGCAGCACTCCCACAGTTATGTCTCTCTGGCAGGCATCTAGGGCTCCTCAACTGTGCTCAGAACCCAGAATAGACACTTTTTCTTTCGCTTTCTTTCCTGATTCACCTCAAATATTATGAGATTTCCACTTATAAAAAGCACAGCTTTCTCTATTTTTATGCTCATAAAGTCACCTGACAACATTAGCATGAAAAGAACTACATGCACATGGTGTGATTTCTTCTCCACTGGACCCAAGGAACATGGCCTTTGTGCCTATTCTGTGTCACATTTACTTTAGTCTTAGTATTCTCTGAGTCTTATTTTTAAAGAAATATCTCTTTCCTGCATTATTTTAATAAGAGTTGAACCGAGTATCTTCATGAAAAATATTTTTTTTAATTTATTTTTATTGTTAAACTTATTGGGGTGACTTCTGTTAGCAAGGATTACATAGGTTTCAGGCATACAATTCTACAGTGCATTGTCAACTTCATGTATAATAAGTTCACCACCTAATGTGATTTCTCTTTCCATCACCTTATATTTAGCTCCCTCTCCTTCCTCTCCCACCCTTGCCCCTTCTTCCCTCCCTTCCCCACTCATCCCCAAATAAACATTAAACCATTGATTGTGTTCATGGGTTGTTTGTTTGTTCATTTCTTTTTTCTTTGTTGCTTTCAGTTTTATATTCTGCACTTGAGTGAAGTCATGCAATTTTTGGTTTTTTCTGTCTGGCTTATTTTGCTAAGCATGATGATCTCCAGGTCCATCCATTTTGTTGTAAATGACAATATTTCATCCTTTCTTATAGCTGAGTAATATTTCATTGTGTATATGTACCACAGCTTCTTTATCCAGTAATCTATTGAGGGACACTTTGGTTGTTTCCATGCCTTGGCCGCCATGACGGTTCTGCAATGAACATTGGGGCACATAAGCCTTTGTGGACAAAGGTTTTCAAGTGTTTTGGGTAGATCCCCAGAAGGGGGGTTGCTGGGTCATATGGTAACTACATTCCCAATTTTCTGAGGAACCTCTACACCATCTTCCACAGTGGTTGTACCAGTTTGCATTCCCACCAGCAGGTACCAGAGTTCTTTTTCCTCCACATCCTCTCCAGCACTTGTTATTCCTTGTTTTGTTGATAATAGCCATTCTAACAGGTGTGAGGTGATATATCATTGTGGTTTTGATTTGCATTTCCCTGATGGCTAATGAGGATGAGCATTTTTCATGAAAAAGATTTTTAAGTAGTTTTATGAGGTAAAGAAGAACAATGCCTCTTTTTCTTCTGCTTATAGCAGAGTCTGCCTCATTAGTCATCAGCTGCTTGCCTTTTCCTTCTGGGTACACATCAAGGTCACATTCCCATCTCCTGTCTTTTTTAGAAGTGGCTATGGGATTACATTCTGGCCAGTGGGCAGAAGTGATGTGCACCATTTCCAGGCCCAAACAATAAAATTTCTTGCTCAATCCTCTATATTCTGCCCCCTGCCTTCAGGGATAATGTTTTGGATCTCCAAGGTTCTGAACAGAAGGAGCTTGAGTGGAGTGTCATGTTAACAACCATTACATTGTGACATGAGTAAGAAATCAACTTGCATAAAGCCATTGAAGTTTAGAGTGGTTCCTGGGGTAATTAACCAAGCTGAAAATTGCAGTGCTCTTTAACCCCCTGTGACCTTCACATACTCGTGAAAAACCCGTGAAAATGGCCATTGTGAAGGAAAAGCACTCAACAGTGAAGTAACATGCAGCGTGAATGGAGAGGGTGGTACTAAGCCAGAGTAGCTGCCCTTCAATGGCCTGACCCTATCCCTTTGAAATGGTCATGGTAGAACAGAAAGTCCAAGTCACCTTCCTTTTTCATTGTTTTGTGAGTATATCATGGACTTCTTCGAAATTCTCTTACAAATTGTTGTGCCTTTGAAAGCCACTTACAGATTGATAATTTTGTATACGTGCTGCCAAAGCAAACACAAGATTGATAATTTTGATGTGTACTCTGGAAATCACTCTATTCAAGTTCTTCTCGTCCTTCTATAGAAGAACTTTTTTTTTTAACTTCAGAGTAGATATATTTTGGTTCAGGACCTCAGAAGTATCACAGGTTTTTGGAGTCACAAAATGTGTTTGCAAAAATTGTGTCTCCAGGGTTGTATTCATTCAGTGTGCTTAAAATAATTTGCTTAAGCTTAAACATGTTTCCAAAAAGCAAAATAATCAAGTGTAGATGTGGCAATGACTGTTAATCTGATCAATTTAGCCAGAGAAACCAGGTAATTCAAGTTGAAAAAGAAAACCCACTTAGATAAGTTATTTTCAGTAAGGGCCACAAAGGAACATCTGCCAGCTTGTAGGCTGTCAAGTTTTTGAAGAAGTGTTTTATTTTCTTGGGAAGTACAAGTGTATAAGTATCTTAGTACTTCAAATAAACTTTTCTCTCCCCAGATAACTTTCGGCAATTGGGTCCCAGAAAGGAAGTGGACATGTCCTCTCTGGAAAAGGATGGCTTTAACCTATAGCAGTTAAGCTTTCTCTCAGAGAGAGGAAAATCCTTGCTTTTTCCTCCAGCTATTATGCAGTCCTGCAGATATCTCAGACACAATAGAATTGGTTGCATTTAGAACCTGCATTGGTGAATCTCCTAAGGCCTCTAAATTAAATTTTTAAAAATTGACTCTAAAATTTTCAAAGGCCTATGTGTTGGAGAAAATTGGAGAATGTGCCCCGTTAATAATGCTCTTGCTCAGGAACATCTGCCAAGGGCCTGACTGCGCATCCAGGGTGCAGGCAGAGAGTTGGGTAATGCACACCATAATGTGGGATTATCATTTGTTCATTGTTTTCTGTAACTGCAACAGATTCCAAATGGAACTTGTGGTGATCCAGACACAGAGTGGACTCCCTTCCAAGAAGTTGTGATAAAGAGTTTAAGAAACTGTGAAGGCATGTGCGCTTCTTCATATTCCTTAAAACTTGACTAGACTTAGCTTTAATCAAAATTAATGAATCCATCTGAAGCAGATCAGAGAAGAGATCCAAAGTAGGCTGAATACTAATGTAGTGGGGACACCAAATTCTTTGGCAATAGGCAAGAAATCCTCTTTCTGCAAATGTGAGAGATGCTTAACTATGAATAGTAACATGTCTGCTGCTATCTGTGGCTTTATGGACAAAGAACTCTCTCCATCCCAAGGCGTTATGTTGAGCAAGGAGCAAAATCAACAGTGGCAAAGGATGAAAGGCATTCGCTGTATTTCAAAGGCAATCAAAATATTATTCATAACAAGGATATTGGTAAATGAATATGCCATTGGTATTGATTGTTTTCTATACTTATTTGATCAAAGATGAAGGAAGATAAGTTTTTGAAATTTTCTAAAATGAATGACTGTAACATTAAGGGCTTAAATTTTCTTTGAAAATATAAGAACACTGGCAGATCTAATTATTTAGTATTCTTTACAAAGTTTACAGTTGTGGAGGTTCTATGCACACCTCAATAAAATTGTAATTTTCAAACAATATTTGAAACTTTTCCTTAGGAGTGCCTTTGGAAATTGTGGCATTCTTTACTAAATGCTCAGTACACTCTCTATGTACATATTGTAAATGTGACTTTCTCCTAAGTGGCCAAAAGTTTTAAATCTATGGATAATGACTGAGGTATATGATCAAAGTGCTGCATTTAGGGGAAAGAGGACTATGCAACTCTTAAAATAACAAAATTCAACTTTGTAACCAAAAAGTAACCAAAATTAATAAGGGACTAATACACAAAGTCACTCTAAAAACAGTGATCTAAATGGAGTTCTTGAAATGCTTTGCACAATGGTAAAATGTTAAAATACATGACTAGTTCCCAAAGGTGATTTAACAAGCAAATATTTATTTGGATGTTTACATTCTGGCACAATGGTTTAGAAAGTCAGTGTAATAGAGTTTAAAGAGTGCTTTTAGATATCCACTTTCAATAATGATAAATCAGTTTATTGAGACAGTCTCCTGCTGAGGACAACCAAATGATACAAAAATATTCATATTTTTAAATGGCTCAAAGGCATTGGAAAGCCACTAATGTGTGAAATAACTACAGGGCCAAAATTTTGAAGAAGACAGACATTCAGAAAGAAGAATGCTACATTTGGGGCCACTTTTCCCCTAGTAGTATCTGTCCATTCCAGAATAAGTGGTTAAACAACAGAAGAGCAGCAATGCTCACAGATTTATGGAATTAGGAGGACAAAAACTTGAATAGAAGAACAACTGATGGTTCTGGTAAAACACTAATATTTAAGGTAAAAATCCCAAAGATCCCTAGTAGTAAGTATTTTAGGAGTAAGGGTGAACCCCAAATAGACAACATCTCAAAGGGAGTTAAGTCCAGATTTAACTTATCTAAATCCTTGAAAATAGACTAATATGAATCTATATTGGTAGTTTGCCTAGCTGCCAGCACAAAGTCATCATAAATCATTTCTAAAGGAAAGTAGCATCAGTATAAGGATAATTTTATCTCTCTAATTCTTCATGTACAATTTTCAGCAAACAATAAAAAGTAATCAGATACATAAAGAGACAAGAAAATGTAAGGTAAAAAACAAGCCATAAAAATAAGCATTCTAAATTAGATAAATATTTTACATTAAATATGAAATCATATAACATCTTACTGAGTTGTTAGTACAATGCTGCCAACATAAGCACACTGTTGTTAGTACAGTGCTGCCAACATAAGCATACCATGGCAACTTTGCAAACTAAATTGTAACATTTTGGGTACAATGACAGCTCTGATGGCCATTCCAGAAATATAGTTTCAAAATTGCTTTGAAGGGTAGACTAGGCGCTGGTGTTGGTACACAGCTTCCCAAGGCAGGTACTTCGAAGGTGTCTGTAGTGATATTCAGCAGATAGGTAGCACTTTTTCTAGGTTGAGTTCATGAAATTAATTACCTGACCTCACATATTTTAGGAGTTAACAGATATTATTGAGAAGTTGACCAGAAATCTAGAAACTATTTTTTAAAAACTATACAAAAATTAAGAACTCAGTAGGAGTAACAGCATATTAAACACACTTGAAGATCAACAACTAAATTAAAAGATAGATCAGAAGAAAATACCCACAATGAACAATGGAGAGTAAAAACAATCTAAAACTTAAAAAGAGGGTTTAGAAACATAGTGGATAGTGTGAGAAAGGATAGTGGACAAGAATCAAAATCCTAAAAAAAAAGTATGAGAGAAAATGAGGCATCAATGGCCAATAATAAAATGATAATAGCTGAGAATCTACCCAAAGTGGAAACAATATCATGTCCGATATTCAAGAAGCATGAAACTCAAAAAGGATTAAAAAACTCACATCTAGATGCATCATAGTAAAACAGCTAAAACAGGGGGGGAACCAATATCTAAAAAAATAATTAAATGATAGAGAGAAAATATAAAAAACAACAGATAATTGAACTGCAACTATCTTATGACAAGAAAGAATGGAAACCACGTGGGAATACAACAATATCTTTAAAGAAAAGGAAGTAAATAACTGCCAACCTAGTATTCTATACCCAGTGAAAGTATCTTTTAACAATAAGGGTAAAATAAAGACTTTGAAATATTTAAAAATTGAGAAAACTCATCACTAGTAATATGAAGTAAAATACTAAAATATTGTTTTCAGGCAGAAGAAAAGTACCCAAGAAGAAAAGCTGATTCAGGAAGATTAAACAACAAAAACACCACCTATCGTAACATAAAATATGTATGTGGGCAAATCTAAATAAATGCTAACTTTAATAAATAGCATTAATAATATCTTAGGCATTTAAAATATACAGAAGATTTAGATACACAAAAACAGTGGTCAGTAGTGTTCAAGTGTTCTAAGGTTCTCACATTTAATTACATAAAATTAGTAATTTATACAACAGTTTGGATGAATCCAGGGTGAATATGGCAATTTCTAGAACAACACTAGAACAACAGGAAAAGCTAATATAAATAACTCATATAAGTCAAATCATGCAATATTTATCTTTCCATAACTGACTTGTTTCACTTAGCATAATGTCTTCTACGTTCATCTATGTTGTTGCTTATTGCCAAATTTTCTTATTTTCTAAGGCTGAATAGTATTCTTGTGTGTGTGTGTGTGTGTGTGTGTGTGTTTGTATTCTCTATGGATTCTTCTGTTGATTGACATTTGGGTTGCTATCATATCTTGGCTGTTGTGAATAGTGCTGAAATGAACATGAGAGAGCAGATGTCTTTTCAAAATAATGATTGCATTTCCCTTGTATATAAACCTAGGAGAGGGATTGCTGAATCATATGGTAGTTTTATTTCTAATTTTTTGAGGAACTTTAATAATGTTTTCTATAGCACCTGCACCATTTTGCATTCCACCAACTAAACAGTCAAATTAATAGAATCATAGAGTCGAATGATGATTTCCAGGGCCTGAGGGAAGAGGAAAATGGGAAGTTACTAATCAATGGGTACAAGGTTTCAATCAAGAAAGATAAATACGGTCCACATTATACCTACAGTCAACAATTATGTATTATACACTTAAAATTTTGTTAAGCACATAGATCTCATGTTAAATATTCTTACCACAATAAAATAAAATAAGCTAATAGAGGTAGAAATAGATAATTTTCAAATATAGCAAATAATTGCAAAGGAAAACAGGTGAAAACAGGAAAGGTACATAGAAAGGAAGGACAAATTAGAAACAAATATGTAGTTAGATGATTGATTAAAGCCAAATATATTAGAAATTACATCAATTCACATGGAATAAACCATATTAAACAGGAATTCCTAGTATTAATAGTTAAATATGACTAGAACATAAATAAATAAGGTTTGGAAAGGAAGAAATAAAGGTATTATTATCAACTGATAATATATACCATATTTTGTCATGTATAATGTGCACCCATGTTTTTGGCCCAAACTTTCAGGAAAAAACTTCTGTCTTAATTTTTTATTTCAAATTATTATTTGTTAATATGTAGGTACTTGTTTTTTGTATAATGAAGGAATTTTAGCATTTATTTTTTAACATAACATATATGGAATATAAAACTGAAAGCAACAAAAAACAAAAACTCATGGACACAGTCAACAGCTTAGTGGTTATCTGAGGTTAAGGGGTGAGGGGTGTGGGAGAGGAAGGAGAGGGAGTCAAGTATATGGTGGTAGAAGGATAACTGACTCTGGGTGGTGAACACATTATGCAACATATAGATGATGTGGTATATAGAACTATATACCTGGAACCTATGTAATTTTTACCAACTGATGTCACACCAATAAATTTAACAATTAAAAAATACCATATTCCAGGGTATTTTTGCATCGAGATATTGTTATTGATTTCTAGAATTGCACTTTTAACTCCTAAGTATAAATAAAAAAATTAAAAATATTTATATATAGATACAGAATTTGTGCTACCCATGTATAATGTGCATCTTCATTTTTCCCTCACAAATTTAAGCAAAAAAAGTGTGCATTTTACGTGGCAAAATATGGTATGTCAAATACCCAAATAATCTATGGTTAAATGATGGTAAATACAATCTAAATATTTATGAACAGTAGAATTGAAATTCATATATGCATATATATATATACACATGTGCATATACTTATATACAGTACATATGTGTATATGTGTATATATGTTTACTTATATACAGTGGAATTCTATATGCAATGAAAAGGAATTAATCACCACCACACATAACAAAGTGGATTAATTTTACAAACATAATGTTAAAAGAAGCAAGACTCAAAAATACCCACTCAAAAATTCCATTTGTATATGAATTATATGAATGGACAAAAGTAAGCTGTAATATCACAACTCTGGAGAGTGGTTATTTTGGGGATATAGAGTAGCACTTAAGAAGGTGCTACTTCTGGCAGGTTCTGTATCTTGATTTGGTTTGAATTGCCTGGTTAGAAGGTATGCATGCTTGGTGGTAGGGTCATGGTAGTTGGCTTGGATCTTGGGTCTCTGGGAGTTGAATAAGCTCCAGAAGTTGCTGGCATGGTCCTGGCATCTGTGTTCTTGGTAGATGGCCGTGTGCAGAGTTGGCCAAAAGCCTGAGTTCATAGTAGCCACCTGGTGATGGGGTCTGTAGTAAAGTCAGGTGCTCACTTAACTCTTCTTCCATGGGGAGAGTATTTCTCTCCATCCTGGGCAACTGGTCTTGGGAGGGCTTGGGAGATGAATGATGTGGGTAATGTTGAGACTGTCTTTTCTACCCTCTTGAATACATTTATTTTTATTTTTATTTCTGTGCTCCACCCAGGTGTTATAATCCTTTACCTGGAATGTATAGCTCTTGTGGAGGCATTTTTGCATAGAGGTAGTTGTTTTAATTAGTGTTGCCAGGAAAGGATGAGTGCTAAAAATTTCTATACTGACACCCTGCTGATATGACTCTCATAACTAACACATTTATCTTCTATAATGAAATGATTTAAATCACTATCAATTTTTGAGTAAAAATTCTAGAAACTTAGCCCATAAGCACAGAATTTTAAAAATAATATGTTGGGAGTTCCCTGATGGTGTAGTGGCTTCAGCATTGGTGCTGTCAGTGCTGCGGCCTGGGTTCGATTCCCAGTCAGGGAGCTGCCCACATACTAAAAAGCAAAAAAAGCAAAAAAAAAAAAAATATGTTAACATCTTGTAAATAAATTATGCAATTATTCTCGAAAACAAAATATATTAAAATAATAGTATTACTGCCCCATCATCAATATTATGACCAGCTATTACCCTATAAATTTAGTCAGTCAGTCAATAATCAGGAAGACAGGCAATTTTAAATTTATTAATTCAACAAATATTTAGCAAATGTTACTCTTTCATAGAAGCTACACCATGAAGAAAAAAATAAATAAGATACAGTTCATGATTGAGCAACTCACATTCAATATAAGAAAAACAGTTGAGATATTCATTCAGCCAAACATTTGAAATTTATTGAAGACTATTAGATGATGGATAGTCAAAGATGAATGGTCTTTATGGCCTCTGCTTTCCAAGATCGTGCAGAGAATTGAGCATGATAAATTCTAATAACATGTTCAGAGTTTTATGATAAATGACAGAGGAAGAAATAGCTGGTTTTCTGGTCAAAGCAGCAATCAAGAGGAAGTGACAATTGAACTGTATCCTGAAAAATAAGTAGGAATAACATCATGGGCAAAGACAGACATGTACACCAGCAACTTAAGAGAACTGGATATAGTTCATCTAGATTGATGGACACACTGAAGCTGGAAGAGGCTGAAAAGTAAAAAGGAGGCCAGACAGCAGATGACATTTTACTACCATGTAAATACACTGGACTTTTACCTTTTTGGTAATTCTTGATTGTTAGACAGTTTTAAGTAGTGACACATTCGTGTTGCATTTTAAAAACAACTCTCATGACAGCCTTCACACAAACAAAACAACATAGAGACCATGTACATGACGGAGAGGAGGGTGGTGTATGTAATAGATATTCAATATGTAGAGTTAAATATTTTGATGATTGCTTGGGTGTGGTGAGAAAAGGGAAGGATTATTAATAGTGACCTTCTAGTTATGGAATATTCAAGAGAACTTGGAACAGATCAAGAGTTCAGTATCCACTTGTTGAGTTTTAAGTGCCTAAAGAATAAACAAAGAAGGTTGACCTTGAATGCAAGAATCATATTTGCATCTCTATAGACCTTTGTTATAAATCCATAACCTTTTCTTACTGTCTGATAAATGACAAGAATGTCTTGAGTTATAAACTAAATGTGCTTATATTAATGATTAGACTTTTCTAGTGGAATACTGATAAACTCTTTAGGAAGACTAAATTTTGTCAGCCCTTTAGATAGTGTGGCATTAGTTCTCTATATACAACTCTCTAAATATCCAAAGCTCCTCTCCTCCCTGCCTGGAGTCATACATTTTCTCCTCCTCTAAAAGTCACACAACTCTGACCACAAAACAATTCTCAAAAAAAAATTACAGTGTATCTGTAACTAAAATAAACACTATAATTTTGAAATTCGGAAGAGCTGGGAGAATTGAATTTATCTCCTTCATTGGCGTTCTCTTCCTAGCTACATGCAGTTGTTAGTAAAAGACAGAGTCTTAGTTTAAATTTTGAGTCAGTGGCCTTTTTTCCAAAATGAATATTTTCATGATCTTGGTGTACTATTTCTTTCTTGAACGGTCATTTAATTTTTTTCTCCTGTATATATATTATTTCCCTAATTGTATCATTAACTCACTGAAGGCATGTCTTTAGATCTTCAAAGACCCTCGGCATAACACCTTGCACATAGTCTGTGCTCAGGAGTATTTGCTAATGGTCATTGGATATGATATTTTTACTAATCAAATGCTGTCATTAACTATTCTTAGTAAGTCAAAGTTTAAACTTAAGCTGCAAGCCTTGGCTTTGACAAATAATATGTCTGGATTTTAAAAATGTTGCAAAGTTTTTGGAAAACATGTATCATACCTCTCACAAAATCAACTTTCCTAATTCCTTGTTGATGCATTTTAAATTATAAAAGTAAAATAAATTTAATTCATAAAAGAGAGATAACTTATGTTTTGATACTCATAGTGTTAATACTGATACTTTTTCTGCTATTTTACATGATGATTTGTCAAAGAAAAGAACAAAAGCCACATATCCCACAGTGACCTCACTCATGTCCTATTAGCCAAACACTTGTCATATTCTTCAGGTAGACAGCTAGAACATTTATAAGGGCCATAGGGCCTTCCTTCACAATGAATTGAAAGTAGATAAGCTCCTGCACAATGCTATTTTCAAGAGATATTCCACAATCCCTTTCCATTTTACAAATTATGATAAAAGTATGCTACCAAATTAAGGAGGGACAAAGGTGATTTTTGGAACCAATCAGTTCTCTTCCCTGAATATTAAGAATGTCTGTGAAATTTACTGCAGCTCCTGAATGCAAGAAACCTTATTTCTATAGAGGAGACCTGATTTTCTTCCCCCAAAGAAATTAATCTCCTTGTGGATGACCAGTGGAGCATGAGAAGCCTATTATCAAACCATGATGGTACTTTACTTTGAGACATGGGATTCGATGTGTCTATCAATTGACAGATGAAGCTTGAAGATGGTAAAACTGATAGAATTTAAGGTAGCTCTCTAGGCAACATAAAACAAAAGCAATACTAACTTCATTCAAACTGATTTAAAATATAACCATTTTTCCCCCAGAGAGCTCTCCTAACAGTAACTGAAGTAAGGATTAGTGCAGAAAATGCTACAAATCACAAAGCCCCAGAAGTCTACTTTTATGTAGATGGATGGCTTGATTCTAGTATTGTATGATGGTTATTGTAACATTTGAAGACCTAGGATATTCATTGGCAGTTAATTAAAAATGTTTCATTCCTTACTCTATTTTTAAAGTATTTTTTAAAAGTACCAGTCATCTATTAAATCCATAAAGCCTATGTATCAATTGGTCCAATTCTTTGATTGCTATCAAACATTTATTATATATCAAACATACAAGTAGTGTAGACCAAGTCCACTCTAAGTTTACAAGGTAAATTGGCTTAAGCATTACTCATAAAAACACACAGAGTGTACAAAAGTATATATTGATCAAATTTTAGTTAGCTTGTAGATGATGGACTTGAGTGAATACCATAGGGGAAAATAGTTCCTGAAATGGAATTGGTGGGAAGTGAATCTTCATTTAAGTCAACTCCTTCTGAGAATATTTTATAAATAAGTTTTGACTTGATGAAAAGTCTTAAATGTTAAATATCACTGGGCTTTTCAGACAGAAGTTAATCCAGTTAGGGGTAACAAAGAAAAAGAAGAGACCTCAAAATAAATACTTTCAAACCTAAATTTGAAGAAGAATTTTCAATTAAAATAGAAAACTAACTTAAAAATGGGCAAGATAAGCAGTTATTTGGTCACTTTGATCAGTATTAATTATGTGAGCAAATTTGGAATGGACCTAAGGCACTATATCTTTTGATTGTTTACATTCTGTGTCATTGAATTAAGCATATACTTGCTCTTATACATCTGAGGATATGACTCTCAGTTCAACAAAGTCACAACTTCCAGACCTCCCATTAACAGTGTGTTGTCCAAGTCTTTCTGGGACCTGGAAGCAAGTTCTTAAGGTTTGGTTGCCCAAGGAAAAAGAAGTTTATGCATGGGGTGATTTAGTTCTCTAGGATAAATGTGGTACTTTCTACAAATTTCAGACTGAAGGGCTCTCTTATTGCTTCCTGGCACTCATCAGTACATAACATTTCTTTTCTGAAACAGAAAACATAGTAATTACATTTACATTGCTTTATGATGTTGGCAAGATCCTGTTCCTATAGCTTTTGACTGCACGGAAAACCCTTTTGTGTTTATTACCTCATTAGACCTTTGTATTTATCCTTTGAAGTAACTCTTACTGCCTGTATTTAACAGATGAGAAAAATAAAGCTCAGAAGACTGACTTGTCCAGCTTTGTAAGTTCTTAGAGGCAGAACTTAAATCCCAGGTCCCTGGACCCTAGTTTTTTTAAAAAAATTATACTTAAATATCTGCTAGAATCTAGAAAATAATCATACTGTGGAGTATTTCCAGAACTTCAAAGATCAATTTATAAAATACTAAACAGCAATCTTAAGAACAGGCTTAAATACTAATGATTCTAATGGACTTTTTAATGAATAGGATCTGTCCTGGGATACAAATAGATAGTGTTCCTTTCTTTGCATTCATTTGATGTTCTCCCACTGATGCAGGAGTTGATTATCAAGTGGAGGAAGTGGCCAGAGCACTTCAGGGAAAAGTGTAGCCAGCCAGGCCTTCATCTTTGGATAAATAGTGAACCAAGAATTTTTCTCATTGGAGATGTTAGAAAAATAAGAGAAATATAACCCGTAGGAGAAAAAAATTGAATTTTCCCATTGTAATGACTAGTTTATCAGGATAAAAGCCAGAGTGGATGAGGTTCTTCTTTATTCCTAAAGGCCATGGCAATGGCTGAGCTGGTAATGCAAATTTTTCTAAGATTAGTACCATCTGGTTGAAATACACCATTTTTTTGTTTTGTTTTGTTTTGTTTTTTTCTACCATGGATTATAAAGTACTATTGCTATGGAGAATTGAGGGTGAGAGGGAGGAAGCAAAAGGAATTTGTTACACAAATTTAATGCCAGATGTCTTAAAAATATGCCTCAAAAATAATAATTTTAAGTTGCTCCACACAGCATTGGTAAACATACACATTTGTAGTATTGCTTTTTAAATGGGAAAGTTAAGAAGGTAAAAGACAGACATTAAATCTTGAACAGTGAGGAGTGGCTTTTACAAAAGTATTAGATTTTTTTTTACCCAGAGGAAGACTCACACTGGGAAGAAAGACTAATGATTTGCTAATTTAGTCCAACCTCAAATTTCTGTGCACTGCTTACAACACACAGTTGATCCTTCTTATTTGAAGAGTCCATATTTACAAATGACCTAATTGCTACAATTTATTTTTAACCCCCAAGTCAATGTTCATGATGCTTTTGCAATCATTCACAGGTATGTGCAGAGCAGTTAAAACTTTGAGTTGCCCGTTGTGCACATTCCCATCTGAGGGAAAACAAGGCAAAACTTTATAATACCTGCTTATAATACAAGTGTTCTTTTCACAGTTGATTTAGTGTCACATTTTTTTGTATATTGTGTTTTTTGTTGGTGATTTTTCTGTTTAAAAATAAACTCCATGGGAGTTCCCTGATGGTGTAGTGGCTTAAGGCTTCGGCGCTGGCGCTGTCAGTGCTGCAGCCTGGGTTCGATTCCCAGCCAGGGAGCTACCCACATACAAAAAAAATAAAAAATAAAAATAAACCTCAAGCATAATACTGAAATGTTTGTTATTCCCAAGCATAGGAAGGTTGTGTTGTATATTATGAAGAAAATGAGTGTTTAAATCAGCTTCATTCAGGCACAAGTTAATGAATTGATATTATATAAGAATGGTATCTTTCAACAGAAACTCAGAAAACGAGGTTATTTATTAATCAGTTGATGAAAATGTTACCTGAGGCTCACAGGAATCTAACCCTAATATCCCCTAGGAGCAATGATTAAGTATTTACTAATTCAGTATTTGCATTGACTTTATAGAACACGTAACTATAGCAAATAACAAGATTCAACTATAGATTTTGCTTCTTATATCCAGAATTATCCACCAGATAAATGGTAAAAAAAATTATTACTGCTTTGAACTGCAGAAATTATAACTACAATCTGAAATTGTGAATGTAGTTGTAGGTTTCAAACAAAGTACATTTTAAATATTTGTAACTTCAGGTAAATATATACCGATACATTTTCAGACATAGTTTATTTCTTGTTAATAGATATACAATAGTTTCAAAAGTTATTCATGTGAAAGGATAATGTTATCAAATAAAAGAAAGGTCCAATAACCATGTCCAAGCTATGTCTTTAAAAGAAACCTGTATTATAATAGAGCTGGTGTTATTGAAATATAAATTCCATGAGTATTTTTTATTTACATTAATTTTCTATTGCTAAATAATATACTTTCTCTTTGTAAGACTTCCTGTGGTTTGAAAGTCTGTTATGTGCATTAGATCATTTTGATCTTCAAAAAGGTGAACAGATATTCAGGTATTATCACCACAATTTAGCTAATGGGAACAATGAGCTTCTACGACTTAAGTGACAGGTCTACAGTAACAAATCACATATGTGTCATTGTTGAGATTAAATTTTAGAAGACCCTAGATAGTGTCTTATATTTTGTCCTATGTTGCCAGGCCAAGGTTAATTTTTAGCCTTTAGAAATTTTTACCACACTTTGTCTATCATTAAAGTAAAATGCAAAGACTATTTAAAAATGTACTAACTTTATGATTGTTAAGATTTTCCTTTTTAATTCAACATACTTATATTTAATACGAATTTTTAAATCACACATTTTATCTTATATTGTCTTCTGACTCAAAAATTAATTATATTGTGTCCATGACATAAGAAATATTTACTGAGATACAGTAATCTGTGTCTTAATCATTCCAAGCTAAAATTACATTTCTTAGTTACATAGTAAATCCTGGATTTGGCAGTGAATATTTAAGTTAGGGAAATATGTAAGTCTGTTTTATGTCTCATACCAAAGAACATTCAGTTTTATATTAAATAGAAAAAAAATAACTTAAAGATAAGGCAAATGTGACTACCATAGAAAATGACTTCCTGAAAATTTGCTATTCTGTGACTCTTGAACTGATAAAAAAAATGTAGCTGTTGTTGGTTGGTTTTGTAGCCATAATGTTGTTGGTTTCTTTTTTTTTTGTAATGGAAGGCAGTACACTTGACAGATTATCTTATTTTAAATGGATTCAGCAGTCAGCGAGGGGGCAGATGTTCATGACAGCACAAGGAAGACAAATTGGACTTTGTCAAAAGGGAAAATACAGGAATAAATACAACACATGATTATTAGCCTACCAAAGTGATATTAGAAATAAAAACTTGACATGAATAAGAAAGCAGGGTAATAGAGAAAGAAGACCAAGTAGCAAGCTGTATCTATATCTATCTATCTATCTATCTATCTATCTATCTATCTATATCTATCTATCTCTATCTATCTATCTAGATAGATAGAGATAGATAGATAGATAGATAGATAGATAACCAAAATTTCAACATTTCATGAAATACTTTTTAGGACTCCATTCTCTCTTATCATCCTTACCCCACCCTACATAAAAGACAGAGTAAGATTGTGCAAAGACAGAGCTCAGTGTTCAGGTTGACTAGGTCAGGTTGACTAGGTTAGAGAGTCACTTAGAAAGCTAAGATAAAATATCTATTTCTATAATATCTTCAAGGGACAAACAAATTTAGCTCAATGGATAAAGCTTGTTTTTACTACACCCATGTTAATACATATGTTGCAGAAATTTCTGTCAGAAGGTTAAAGAGGTACAGGGATGTATAACTTACTGTGAATTTTCTGGAACATTAAAGAAATTTGCTTCATGAGTATTTTAAATTGTATGGTCAGAGCTAGAGATGACCCTGCTCAAAAAGTCAGTAAGGGACAAAATGGTAACCAAATGATGTGTGCAATTAGGTTGCCTTTAGAGACCCTCTACAATATTGTTGTGCTGTAAGCCATTGTACTGTAATGATTGCTGATTTGTTCAGTGGCATTTTGAGCCTTTTAATTCTGTGAAGTATTCCACCAAAAATTGGAGTATTAAAAGTGTGACTCAAAAACACTGAAGATTGTAAACAACTTACATTCATTCAACATGAAACTGATATTATTGAGGTACATTCAGTTGTTTGAATTAAATGACATGAATGAAAAAAAAAGACGATCTCTATCCTTGAAACAAAAATAGATTTGAAATACTTAACTCAGTAATACTACATAATTTAAATTTTCTGAATTAGAATGAAATAGACCCTATGGGTGAGACAGGTAAGACTTTGCTCCAACCACTCCATTGACAATTAGTGATCAGCCTCCTGAGACCTCATCTGTGAATATATATTCACATTATTAATTAAGAACAGTATAGGTCTTGTTTAGGAAACAGCTGAATTTTCCCCCAGGAACCTAGAAGATTTTATACATATATATATATATATATATATATATATATATATATATATATATGTGTATAAAATCTTATTAATATATTATATATTTATATATATATTTAGAGACATGTAGCTTTGCCCAGTAGCCAAATTCCTAGAGTTATTAAAAATATTTTTGTTAATAAAAATATTTTTGTAAGCATTAAAAAGATTATACTGAATGCAAAACTATGGTTTTACATTCTAATTGCCTTTTGATAAAGCCAGATGTTCAGATACTGACTGCATTTCTATAAACCAGAGTGGATCTCTATGCAGAACTCTTCATGAAAGAGTTAAACCTGCTTCCTCAAATGTCTAAATTATCACAGGTTTACCTTCGCATTGAGAGCATCTAGTTTAACATGTACATATTTTTTAAGTAAAATTTAAGGACTAAGTATGAGGCCAGGAATACATGGTTGAGTATAGTAATAGCATAGACTCACCAAGAGGGAGAGGCATAAATAATGCCTCAGATTTTATTAAGGATGAATGTCCGTATATTATTAACAATTCTTCCTCAATGTCTTAAAAATCTTTAGTCATTATGCTAGATCCCTGCTTAATATTCTGCATGTGTGACCCAATTTGGGTTGAGGTTGCATTAAGTAGGTGGGGCATTCAAAATAAGACTCCTCTTTTATGTAAAGATGTTTTTAGAGAAGTTTTGCCTTATGTGACTTACCTTGCAAGTAGTACCAAGATATATATCTACATACACATTTATGCATACCTCATATTAAACATAAAGACTAAGTGGTAATTTTTTTTTTTTTTTTTTTTTTTTTTTTTTGCTTTTTGGCGTGTGGGTAGCTCCCTGACTGGGAATCGAACCCAGGCCGCAGCGCTGACAGCACCAGCACCGAAGCCTTAAGCCACTACACCATCAGGGAACTCCTGGTAATTTTAATAATGTTTTCTAATCATGTTGATTCTTCATTTATCTTTATTTTTGTCTTTTTTAAAATCAGGTTTAGTTATGGTCAACTGAAGAAGGAGGAAACTGAATATATTTTTTGTAATTTTTTTATATTTTCATGAATTCTCAAAAGTAGTTAAAGTAAGTTAAAAATGTATTTTTAGAAGGGTGGGCGGGTAGCTTTGATGAGAGAAGAGACAATGACACTGATAATAGGATCCAGTTTCTCTAATTTCACATTATGTGTGTGGATGATACATCTTTCCTTAAACCAGAAATAATTTGTTCAATTGGCTGAAAGACTCAATCTGCTCTAAGTAGAGTAATGGGCACATGATCAGTTGTCTTGAGAGTGTAGGGAGATAGATAACCTGTTCATCGTTGACTGGATGTAGAATATGTTAAAGTACATAAAACTGGAATGGAATGATTTCATGTGGAGAATGACAATGCCAGGATATGGGGAAAATAGAATGGCTCAGGCTCTCTCGCCCAGCTTCTGCTGGAAAGACGCACACCTCTTGTGTAACTATGACTTACACCTTCCCAGATAGCAGCCATTTGATTGTTTATGTGCCTATGAGCTCGCTTCTTGGTTGTCTGCCACTTTTGTTCTCTTGCCTATAGAAGGGGATGGGACTCTGTGGGAGGGGTCTATGAGCTATGAACTATGTGTTGTTGAGGTAGAACTCCCAGATGCCATGTGTATTGCTGCTCCACTTCTGGAATAAAGGCCATGTTTAAGCTACCTGCAGCTCCTCAATTCTTCTTTGCTCTGCCTGGATCTAGTGAGAAACTCCTTGACTGTAGTTATTTGCAATACACTTGGCATCATGAACAGGATTTGCAGTAGATGGGTATGGAGCCTACTGCACCCCTGGAGAGTGAGATTAAGGAGTGGCCTGCCACGAATATGTGGTACTCTGTGGGAAGTCTCCTCTCTATGTGAGCACCTCCTCAGGGATGGCCTGAGATGGGTGGGAAGCCCATTGGTGTGGAAAAGGCACTCCAGGCACTGGGAGAGATTTTCGACAAGAGCACTCACATGGCAGTTGGGCTTCAGCCTTAAGGGCAGAGGCAAAGGTGACTCTGTGAGAAGTGGTGCAAGTCTAGGCACTGCAAACCAAGCTGAACCTGATGAAGTTGCAAGTGCAAGTTTTGGAAGAGACCAAGCAGCTGCTGGAGGAGGAGCTATGACATTGGTGGTCAGGCTCCCCCATTGTGATAGACTCGTTGTGGGAGGAGAGGTAACCAGAGCCACGGTTTCTCTCCTTCTTCCATGTTCAGATCCTGGTTCCTTATGTAGGCTGCCCTGTCAAATCATGTCACCTCAATGGTGGCAAGTGTGGGGAAAGTCAAAACAAGGTGCATGCAGAAGGGTGTCTGTGTGGTGGCCAGGAAAGCACTGGTGGCCAAGAGAAATGTACCCCTAAGGGTGACACAAACCTAAATGTGGATGGATCTAGTATCTGCTGGTGTTGAGAGGGCTACAGGACCCAAAGTCCTAGCAGTCCAAGAGGGTTGCAAGGGGCTAAGGAGCCCTAGAAGTTTATGACAGCTGTGGGGGACTAAGGAGCTCTAGTTGTCATTGGTGGCTATGGGGAACAAAATATTCAAGTGGCCCTAGTGGATACAGGCACTGAATGTTCTGTCTTGTACGACAATTTGGAGTACTCTTGAGCACTAGTAGTCATTGATGGCTATGGCAGGGGGCTAAGCATTTGAGTAAAACCCACAAACATCCTGTTGGGGATAGGCCGTCTACCACTGCAGATGAATAGGGTTTATGTGTTGTCTGTCCCTGAATATATCTTTGGGGCTGACATTTTGAAAGGGCTGTGGTTGAACACCATAGCAGAAGAGTTTCACCTCTGAGTGGGGGTGGTGAAGGCCATAATGTGGTGACATGCTGCAAATGCACCTTTGCAGCTGCCACCTCCTCAATAAATTGTGCATACCAAGCAGTACAAGCTGCCAGGGCAGTGGGCATGAGGAGATAACTGGGAACATATGTGAACTGGAAAATGCGAGAATAGTTGTGCCCTACCCACAGTCCTTTTAACTCCCCAGTGGCCAGTGAGGAAACCAGATGGCACCTGGCAAATGACAGTTGGCTACTGGAAATTAAATAAGGTAGTGAGACCTTTCCATGCAGCAGTCCCATCAGTGGCAGATCTGATGGATCCTCTGAGTCAGGAGTTGGGGACTGATCATTTTTTTGCTGATCTTACTAATGCCTTTTTCTCCATTGGCATAGCTTTGGAAAGCCAAGATCAATTTGCATTCATGTGGGAAGGCTGACAGTGAACTTTTATGTTCTTGTCCCAGAGATACTTGCATAGCTCCACTCTGTGCCATGATGGTCCCAGTCTGAAAATGTGTACCTGTACCATGACATTGGTGATATCATGTCAACTAGTGACTCTCTTGCAGAACTAGAAGGTGCTATTCCTGCTCTCCTAACCCACCTGAAAACAGGTGGTTGGGTGCTCAACGACAAGAACCTGCAAGGGCCTGGTGTGTCTATCAAGTTCTTGGGGGTTGTTTTGTTAGGTAATACAAAGGTTATTCCCAAATAAGATAAAAGCCTACCCTGTTCCTACCACTGTTAAGCAATTGCAAACTTTTCTTGGACTTCTGGGATATTGCAAAGCTGCTCTGTTTAGCCCAACTGCTGAGGCCCTTGTATTCCTTGGTTAGGAAAAGGGCTCATTGGGACTGGACAGAAGGGCCCCAGGCAGCCTTAGACTCCTCCAAGGGCACTATTAAAGTGACCCAGGCCCTGCATATGCTTGATTCTGCTCAGCTTTGTAAGTTGGATATACACGTAACTGCAGAGGGCTTTGGCTAGGTCCTATGGCAGCATTCTGAGCACCTTCAGCAGCCCATAGGCTTCTGGGCCCACTTGTGGAAGGGAGCTGAGGTCTGTTACTCCTTGGTGGAAAAACTATTGGCAGCTGTGTACCCTGCCCTTTTGGCAGCTGAAAGCATTACAGCTACTACATCTGTGACTGTATAACCATGTATCCTATGGCAGGATGGAAACATGATTGGACTACAAAACCATGCAGTGGCACTGCCCAGATGCCTATGTTGCCAAAATGGGGGACATATTTGCAACAACACAGTTTTCTGAACAATAGTTTCTTGACAGCTGAACTCCAAGAGGTCCTTGGGCCTATGACTAATTTGACTGTTAGGGAGCCAACCTTTAAATACTTGGAAAGGGAGCCAAAGGCCAGCCCCTTCAAGGAAGGGCAAGCACCCATCCTGGGAGATGGTTGGTATAAGGACAGCTCTAGCAGTGGCCAACAGTCATGATGGATTACTGTTGCCTTCCATCCTCTCATGTACTAGTGTAATTTGTTGTTGTAATCTTTATTGTTGTTATGGTATTTGGATGTAATGTAATATACTTTTCATACAAGGAACAACAAGGAAGATGTTTGTCATGTAGATTGTGAGATGAGAAACCCTGAAAGGGTGGAGTCTGGGGGAAATAGAATGGCTCAGGCTCTCTCAATGAGCTTCTGCTGCAATGATATGCACCTGTTGTGTAACCATGACTTGCACTTTCCCAGGTGACAGCCATTTTGTTTTTTATGTAACTTATGTGTTCACTTCTTAGCTGCCTGCCACTTTCGTTCTCCTTCCTGTATAAGGGGATGGGAGTCCCTGGGAGGGGGCTATGAGCTATGAACTATTGTGTGAGAACTCTCAGACACCATTTTCAATGCTGCTCTGCTTCTGGAATAAAGGCTATATTTAAGTTGCCTCTGGCTCCTCAATTCTTCTTCGGTCTGCCTGGATCCAATGTGAACCTCCCTGGCCTCAGTTGTTTGCAACACACATTATCATGTATTGTATTATTTAATGTTAATATGTGGGGTGAAATAAGAATCAATTCTCTGTTTAATAGTCTCTACATATGCCCTGAAACAAAATGAATCTCATTTTGGGAAATGAAACTCTAATATCTCATTAAACATGTTTGGTTTTGTTCTAAATTCATAGTATAAAAATCTTCTGGAAATACAAAAGGCTGCTTAGTTTTTAGAAGAGAGAAAGACAAGGAAGACTACCTTGACTCTTACTGTGTATTACAAAGGCATCTGGCCTCCAAGGTCACCATTTTGACCTTTCTCTTAAGCACTGTCTAATTTTTTAAAAAGACCTTAAAAATGCCAACTTGCAAATTGTACAAAAAATATTTAAAATGTGAGTCCTTACTTTGAAAGCTTGAATTAATGAATTCATCAATCAAAACCCTGAAGTTCTAAAAACCTATAATTTACTCTTGCTTTAACCTAATTAGAAAAAAGTAGACTTTCTTTGGATAGCTCCATAGAAATGAGATTAACCTTTGCTTTTGATGGAACAGGTTGAACAATAGGTAAAGTAAGATGATAGATAAGATACACACACACATGCACACACTGTAATGCACAATCTTACAGGGCTCTTCCCAGGTTATTACGAGGATAAAAGTTTGGAAAGGCCTATGAATTGTAAACTACTCTAGCAATATAAACTGTTAAAATAGTTTTTAGATAGATGATTGATAGGTAGATTAGATAGATTTATCAATCAGTCAATCAATCAAAAAAGGCAGACAGACATAAATAACATAATGTTGTTATATGTACATATAAAATTAAGATATTTCCTTTCTTATAGAATTATCTAATAATTTTCATGTGTTACTATGAAATAAAACTAAATGAAATACCAGTGTTCTAATTTTTTATCAATAGGTACACATAGCCAATCCACACATATCATGGCAGTAGTAGCATATATTCAAAAATAAAAGTTTCAGCATATGGTCTGACAAGTTAAAGTGCTATCATGGAGAAAATGAGTCAGAATATTTGGAATCAAGACTGCCCATAACATAGGTTTTATTTAGTTAAAAAATGTACTTCTCCTTTTGTAAGCTTGATGCGTGGGTTAGAACAGGATTTTACTAGCTCTTTCCTACCTTCCCATTTCATCTTATCCTGATTCAGGCCAGACTTACTTTGTTTACCACACTAATTAGTAAACTTTCAACTCTTTCTCTCCTTTGCTTAATGAACTCAAAATCCATGTATATCTTATTTTAGCCCTTGTTAAGTTTTAACAAGAGCTTAGCAGGAGGGCAAAGGCCTTTTGTATCACATGGATCAACTAATACCATACATAGAATATTTACTCTTCCAATTTTTACAAGTTAGTGCTCCTTTAATTTTACTTTCACAGGTGCAAATGGATGTACCATTTCTTGGAAAAGGAAAGACCCCAAGTAAAAATAAAATAAGTCATGATACTGAGAAGAAATAAATATGCTTTAATTAATATAAAGAACCTATATATTCTCGTGACTTTGATTTATTCCTAGATTTTCTTTATCTCACTCATTAAAAGATTTTCTAGGCCATTAGTGTTTGTGTGTGTATATGTATGTACTTGCACATTGTGGCCCAGAATAAAATTGTAAAAGATTCAATGGACTTTTAAAAATACAAATATAGTTTATATTTCAATGTAAAAACTTGTTTGAGTAAGCAACCAGGACTCATGTATTATCTAAACTATTTTGCTTTAAAAGCAATAAATTCAGGTTGTGATTTTAACATGTTTCTCTCTCTTTGAATACATCCTTTCTCCAAATGAGTATGTGCTAAGCAAAAATATTAGTATACTAGGTAAATAGAAATATTCTAATAAATCACAGGTCCCTTTTAAAAAAATCCAGACTAAGTAAAGAAATGTCTCTTCTTTGATGGATCTGCTATATTAAATAAGACTATAAAAATGACTATATATAAGTATATAGGGTCCAAAACAAATAACAGTTGCTTTTATGAGCTAGTAATTTATACCACATCTTTTTTTACAAAATTATAAGCATGTAATTCTGTAACATAACAATATTACATTCAAACACACTTCAGGTGACATTTCAGTGAAATGTTCAAATTCCTGTCCATCTCACATAAGACATTCATATACAGGGTCTGGTATTTCTTCTGCCTGACCATGTATATAGCCATATGTACACATATAAAAGTAGTATAAAGAGATTATACATATGTATGAATATTATCAGGACTAATTGTGTGTGTGTAACTATACAATAAATTATACATTAGCAATATCATAGAACCATTCTCATTTCTCTCCCATCCCACATACACTTTTGTTCTCTAATTTTTGTTTTGGGAACAGGTATTTAGTAGAAAATAATGGTGTTTCTGCCTTGTGTTGATTAAAACTTCTGTCTTTTTGTTTGTAATAGGTTCCTACACATTGACTGTGAGGCTTAAAATGTGATGCACCTGTTTTTCTCAAAGTAGTGAGTAAATATGGGACTGTAGGTGAGGCTTCACACTTTCCTTCTCACAAAAAAGTAAATATTTAGTTTTATTATACCTTATAATTGCTCAAACAAAAATGGGAAGCATGCCATGAATGGTGGGTTTAGCTAGCAAGACAGTTTCATACAGTAATAAAATGCCCTCCCCCCATGTAGCAGGGCTATGAACTAATTAGCATCTATGACCTGATATTCTCTAGCAACTAAAAGTAATAGCAGTAATTTCCAGCTTTATGCAAGGTACATGTCTCCAATATTACCAGCACTTCTGTTTCATTTGTAATTAGCTGCAAGCAATTATTACAGTCAAAAAAGTATATCCTAATGCTCTTAGGTAATAAAATAAAAATAAACTATGTTTGTAAAACATATATATGTATCATGCTGAGTGACTGGAGTTCTTTGAAAGCCCTGAAGTTATGTATCTATCAATTAAAATTTTCTTTTTTTCTACACCAATATTATTCAATTTTAATTTGTAACTTTTACTTTACTTCTTAATTCTTTTTTATTTGAAAACAAATATTTATTCTATTGAGTTGAGTTCATGGGTACAAAAAATCATGTAAAAGCTAGTAAATAGGGGAGAAATCATGCTATAAGTTAATAGTGTGTTTCAAAAGATTGCTAGTGCAAATTTCTTAGGTGGAATACATTATGCATAGGAAGAATGGTTTATGAGGTTAAAATAAAAGAATTTTATTTCTTTTTGAAAGTTATACTTCTGTGAATGTCAATAGAATTGTTCTATAAAAAGTATAAAATGACATTTAAGGTTATTTGTTACATTATCAAAAGGGGTAAAACCTTATTTATCCAAAACTATGGGTTGCAATATTTTTATATGAGTAATTTTTTTCCAGATAATTTTTCCTCTATTAACCAAAAATTTATTTTAAATATTTTTGATGTGCATTTTCTAAAAAAAAAAAAAAATCAATCCCACACTTTGCTTCACATCATTTTCTAAGGGCCTACTGAAGTTCTGGAGGATTCTTTCCTATATAACATGCTAGATTATGTGGGTACAGTTGGGGTCTTAATCTCTACTTACTACATCAAGAACAACTCTGCTTGTCTGCTTTGTGTACCGTACTGGGTCTTCACCTTAGTTTCCACTCAGATAACTTATTTGTTGCTCAATCTTAGCCTTAAATTTTTTCTACCTTAAAAAATAGAATATACTTATCATGCTTTAAATTTAATGCTTTAAATTTAAATTTAAAGCTTTAATGCTTTAAATTTAACCTTTTTTCTGCATTGACTTCATTTTTTAAAAAAGTGTCAAAAATCCATACAAAATAGAAAGTTGATATTTTGACTATTTTATGCATTTACTAATAACATTTTGAGCTGCTTCATATATAAATGACATTATTTTTATCTTCATTTTTATATGGTGATAAATTTACCATTATATTGGATTTTAGCAAAAAAGTACTTAAAACATACTAAGTGACATCAATTAGGTTTCAGTATAAATTAGAATCTAATGGCATTGATGACAAAAAATTCATTACAAAATGTTATACAATATGCTATACAAAATATCTTTGTTGTTAATAGTGCAAGCCACAGGAAAACATATTAAAATTTTTTTGTAAATAGAGAAAAGTCCTCAAAACAGTTTCACATTTAATAACAAGTTTTTCATGTGTTTTTTATTGTTGTTAAATTTACTGGGGTGATATTGATTAGTAAAAGTTACATAAGTTCCAGGTGCACAATTCTACATTACATCTTCTGTGTGTTGCATTATGTGTTCACCACCCAGAGTCATTCTCTTTCCATCACCATATATTTGTGTTCCTGTTCCTTCTCCCTCATCCACCTGTCTTCTTACCCTCATATAACTACAAAACTCATGGACACAGTCCATAACAAAGTTTTTTGAGCTCATAAGGTAAACTCAAATGCCACAGTCAGTAGACAAAAATGTTCATCTGGATATATTCAAACATTGTAACAAAAGGGTTACACAGGATCATTATTAGGCACATCAATTAGTATACTGTGCAGAAATATGTAGTATAATTAACCCTTTAAAGTTGGCACTTTTCCCCTACACTGAATGGTTTCAGATACCTGTGATTTCCTTGTTTTTTTAATTTTTTGGGGGGTAGCTCCCTGGCTTGGAATCGAACCCAGGCCTCGGCAATGAGAGCACTCGAGCCTAGCTGCTACAACACCAGGGAACTCCCTGATTTCCTTGTTAATATTTTTTGTTTCCCCCTTCACTAACAAGTGCAACTTAAACCTACTGATTCAACTTAAACCACCCCTACCTCTGATTCTCATCTATTATAAAGCCAGAGAAGAAGTGAAGGTGGCCAAGGGAAACCATATAATAAAGCTAAGTGATTCCTTATGTGATAAAGCAAAAGCACATTGTCAAACTATCTAATACTCTAAAACTTCAAGGCTACTAAAAATACTAGAGTCACCAGCAGGGAACATAGTAATGCAGATTTATGCTCAAACAGTAGAAGACCTTATTCAAATTTTAGTAGAAGTTATGATGATGATATATTGATAACAAAAATTTGTTTACCAATGCAAGTTACTATGCTAGCTCATTTTATACAGCTTTTAATTTAATTATAGCTATAATGCTAATGGTTAGGTATTATTAGTATCATAAATATTATATGTTAAAAATTTAGAGTTTGTTTACATAACTTTAAAATGAACGCACAGATATTAGGAAAAAAGTTTGGGGTCACACACCTTTTCAGAACTTGTCAGTGTAACCACCAATTTTTTCTGCCTCTCAGTACAGTAAACAGTAAGAAAAGGAAACATTTTCCAAAATCATCAAGTCCAACTTCCTTATTTTATAGTTGAAGGCACTAAAGATCATTTTGTTGAAAAAGTATCACATCTTTGTATTCAATCTCATCCTCCTAGGGAAGGCATATTCTTCTTAATTACTTTACATATAAAGCTTTTATGCTCTATCTGTATTTCTCCCCTCCCACATCAGTACGTGAAACTGCTCTTTCTGAAATCGATGGAGTCCTGCCCATTGCCAAATGCAATAGACTCTCTTAAACTCTCAGCTCTTTACTTAGTGTACGTTGAGTAGTTCACACTGTAGATCATTCTCTCTTTTATTTTCATGTTGTATATTTCTTGCTCTTCTTACCTCTTGACCCTAGTTAGTGTTGGCTTGCCTTCTTCATTCTATCAGATATGTTTTATTCCATGGTTAGTGCCTCCAAGGATTAGTAGTTTAAGATTACAATCAAATTACAGAACAACTAGCATTGAGAATTACCTGAAGTCTAGCTGAACCAAAGCCCTGCAACTAAAGACATACAGCAATGGCCATCTCAGGACTGGTAGGAGGGGCAAAGATGCAGAATGGGCTGGTTGCGCACCCATGTGTGACCAATAAAAATTGGGAGAGGTATCTCACTGCAGAAGTCCCAACTAGAGGAGGAAGTGGTCCAAGCACCACACCAGGATCCCCAGCACAAGGTTCCAGTGTGAAGGAGAAAAGTCTCCACAACTTCTGCCTGTGAAAATCAGCACAGATTATGACTAAGTGAGACAAAGGTGACCAAAGGCCCAGGAACTCCTCTTAAAGGGACTGTACACTTACTTACTCACCAGTGCAGGGATCTTTGACCCCCAGGCCATGGGCTGGTACTGGTGGTAGCATTAGATTTTCATAGGAACATGAACCCTATTGTGAACTGTGAGTGCAAGGGATCTAGGTTGTGCGCTTGTGATAGTCTGAGGTGGAGCTGAGGTGGTGATGTTAGTGCTGGGGAGTGGCTGCAAATACAGATTAAGATTGGCGGAGAGGTTTGACTACACAAAGACCATAATAAATCAATTGCTTGCAGACTCATCAAAGCACTATCAGTGAGTGGCAAATGAAAATTAAGCTACACCTGGTGGCTGGTTTTATAGTGGCAAGTGAGTTGATGTACTTCAATTATACAGCTGTATCTGGTGGCAGGCTTTAAGTCAGAATCTGACATTTAGTCCATGTGGGTCCCACCTATTATTTTATTTACCATTTGGTCTGCACCTGTTTTCTGCACTATGCCCTAGTCTCAGTCACAGTTTTGGCAGGCCCACAAGCTAACCCTAGTCAAAAGGAGTAAAAACAAACATCACTGGAGAGCTTCTTTGAATAGCAGGAAAGCCCCAATAATGAGACAACAGAAAACTCTAAGACTAACAACAAGAAGAAAGCTGCATTAAAAAATATATATCAAGGATCCTACTTAAATTATAGATTCCATTGCAACATGTGATTCACATTTTCCAAGGCCACTTTGTTTTATAATAGGTGATGACCAGCTATCCAACAAAACCATGAAACCTTCAAAACTTCTTTGCCTCATGGAGACCAAGCACTTTATTAAAAGGCAAGCCTTTGAAGTTTTTCAAAAGAAAAAGAAAACATGAACACTCAGAACAGAAATAATATTGAAGGCCACAACTTCATCAAATGTGTCTGCATTGAGAGCACCATTCTTATTGGCTAATCACATTGGTAGAGCTAAGAAACCCTTTACTATTAGTGAAGAGTTGATCCTGCCTGCTTCTAAGGACATTCGTTGTGAACTTTTAGGAGAGGCTTCAGTTCAAAAGGTGGCATGTGTTCCTCTTTGACTAGCATCATAACTAGATGAAATGATGAAAAAGCGGAAAATATTGAGGCACAATTTTTAAAGTAGATTAATTAGTCACTGTGGTATGCAATCTAGGTTGATGAGTCTACAAATGTTGACAAAAAGGCAACAATGCTTGTTTTTGTGCAATGTATTTTTCAGGATGATGTCATGAGGATATGTTATATGTACTATTGTTGCCAAAAACACCACAGCTGCAGGACTATTTAAGTCTGAATTATTACATATCAGGAAAACTGAATTGGTCATTTTGTGTCAGTATATGCATTGACAGAGTAGCTACCATGGACAGCTTTCTGGTTTCACTACTTGGGTCAGAGAGGCCACTTCTGAATGTAAGCCTACATACTGTGTCATCCATAGAGAAATTCTGGCTAGCTGACAAATTTCACCTGAACTTAACAGTGTTTTACAGGATGTGATTAAAATTATCAACCACATTACAGTATATGCCCTTAACTCACATCTGTTTGTACAGCTCTGTGAGGAGATGGATACAGAACATACAAATCTTCTCTTACACACAGGAGTAAGATGGCTTTCTAAAGGTAGGTCACTGGTCAGAGATTGTTAGTTATAAGAACTGCTCCAGAGATTTCTTTTAGAAAAACAGTCACCACTGGCAGCACATTTCAGTGACACAGAATGGGTCACAAAACTTTTTTTTTAATTCATTTTTATTGATAGACTTTTTGGGGTGACATCTGTTAACAAGAATTACATAAGTTTCAGGCATACAATTCCACAGTGCATTGTCAACTTGATGTATACTAAGTTCACCACCTATTGTGACTTCTCTTTCCACCACACTATATCTAGTTTCCCCTTCCTCCTCTCCCACCGCCTCCCATTCTTAACCCTCTCATCCCCCAGTAACATTAAACTATTGATTATGTCCATGGGTTATTTGTTTGTTTGTTCATTTCTTTTTTCTTGGTTGCTTCCAGTTTTTATATTCTGCATATAAGTGATGTCATGCAGTTCTTTGTTTTTTCTGTCTGGCTTATTTCACTAAACATGATGATCTCCGGGTCCATCATTTTGTTGCAAGTGGCAATATTTCATCTTTTCTTATAGCTGAGTAATATTCCATTGTGTATATGTACCACAGCTTCTTTATCCAGTCATCTGTCACGGGGCACTTTGGTTATTCCCATGTTTTGGCCACTGTGAGCTGCGCTGCAATGAACATTGGGGCACATAAGTCTTTGCAGACAAAAGTTTTCAAGTGTTTTGGGTAGATCCCTAGAAGGGGGATTGCTGAGTCTTATGGTAATTCCATCCCCAATTTTCTGAGGAACCTCCACACTGTCTTCCACAGTGGTTGTACCAGTTTGCACTCCCACCAGCAGTGTGCGAGAGTTGCTTTTTCTCCACATCCTCTCCAGCACCTGTTATTCCTTGTTTTGTTGATAATAGCCATTCTAACAGGTGTGAGGTGGTCTCTTATTGTGATTTTGATTTGCATTTCCCCAATAGCCAATAAAGGATGAGCATTTTTTTATATATCTGCTGGCCATTTGTTTTTCTTCGTGGGAGAAGTATCTGTTTAGTTCTGCCCACTTTTTAATTGGGTTGTTTGTTTTTTTGTTGTTAAGTCGTATTAGTTCTTTATATATTTTAGATATTAGACCCTTATCTGCTGCGTTATTTGCAAATATTTTCTCCCATTCAGTTGGCTGTCTCTTTGCCTTGTTGATGGTTTCTTTTGCTGTGCAGAAGCTTTTTAGTTTGATACAGCTCCATTCATTTAATTTTGCTTTTACTTTCCTTGCCTTTGAGGTAAGGTTCATGAAGTCTTCCTGGAGCCCTAGGTCTATAAGTTTAGTACAAATGTCTTCTCCTATACAGTTTATTGTTGCAGGTCTTATATGACAGTCTTTAATCCATTTTGAGTTAATTTTTGTATATGGAGAGAGTTCATAGCTCAGGTTCATCCTTTGCATATGTTTTTCCAGTTTTCCCAGCACCACCTACTAAAGAGGCTATCTTTTCCCCTTTATATGTTTTTTGCTCCTTTATCAAAAATTATTTGTCCATAAATTTGTGGGTTTATTTCTGGGTTTTCAGTTCTGTTCCATTGGTCTATATTTCTGTTTTCTGTCAGTACCAAGCTGTTTTGACTATTGATGCTTTGTAATATAAATTGAAGTCAGGGAATGTAATGCCACCAATGTTATTCTTTCTTTGTAGTATTGCTTTGGCAATTTGAGGTCTTTTTTGGTTCCATATAAATCTAATAATTCTTTTATCTATTTCATGAAAGTATGATTGTGGGATTTTAATGGGTATTGCATTAAATCTGTAGATTGCTTTGGGCAGAATGGCCATTTTAACAATGTTAAATCTTCCTATCCATGAACAGGGGATATTTTTCCACCTCTTAAAGTCTGTTCTAATTTCTTTCAAAAGTGTCTTATAGTTTTCCATGTATAAGTCTGTCACGTTCTTTGTTAAGTTAATTCCCATGAATTTCATTCTTTTTGTTGTGATAACGAAGGGAATTGACTTTCTCATTTCTTTTTCTGAGGATTTGTTGTTTGTATACAGGAATGATGTTGATTTTTGTACATTGATTTTTGTATCCTGCAACTTTACTATATTCATTTATTGTTTCTAATAGTTTCTTGGTGGAATCTTTGGATCACGTCATCCACAAATAGTGACAATTTGACCTCTTCTTTCCCAATTTGGATATCTTTGATTCCTTTCTCTTGCCTGACTGCTGTGGCTAGAACTTCCAGTACTATATTAAATAACAGTGGTGACAGGGGGCATTCCTGTCTTGTTCCTGATTTTAGGGGAATAGGCTTCAACTTTTCCCCATTCAGTATGATGTTAGCCGAGGGTTTGTCATATATGGTCTTTATAATGTTGAGATACTTTCCTTGTATACCTATTTTATTTAGTGTTTTGATCATAAATGGATGTTGTATCTTGTTGAAGGCTTTTTCTGCATCAATTGAAATGACTCAAAATCAATCAATGTGATACACCACATAAAAAAATAAAAGATAAAGACCATATGATCATTTCAATTGGGTCACAAAACTTGCTTGCTTATGTGACATATTTAACTTGCTCAGTGAACTCAATCTGTCACTTCAGGGGAGAATGACAACTGTATTCAAGTCAGTAGATAAAGTGATTTTATTCAAAGCCAAACTGGAATTTTGGGAATGGTGAGTAAATACTGGGATTCTTGACATGTTTCAAGCACCAGCAGAGATTTTGAAAGTGACTGGGCCAGGACCTTCTTTTTCACAGCTGGTGCACAATCACTTATCTCAGCTTTCAGAAAAGTTTTAGCATTACTTTGCAATCACAAAAGACCCCCAAACTGGAAAGGAATGGATCTGCTACCACTTTGTGAATAAGTTAGATGAGTCAACTTTGTCCATGCCAGAAGAAGATCAACTACTTAAGATCCCAAAGATGGTGGCCTTAAAAATATATTTCAGAAAACTTCAAATTTCAATATTTTCTTGATTAAAGTCAAGGCAGAACCTTCTGAGATTGCCACAAAAGTAGTGAAAGCCTGTTTTCATTTCCAACATCCTATCTTTGTGAAGAAGGGTTTTCTGCAGTGACAGCAACCAAAACAAGATTACGGGGTAGACTGGACATAAGTTACACAACTCCAGAGTCACTGTCTCCCATAACCCCCAGGTATGACCACCTAGTTACAGAAAAACAAGCTCTGGGCTTCCACTGATTCTGCATTATAGTGAGTTGTATAGTGATTTCATTATATATTACAATGCAAAAATAATAGAAATAAAGTGCACAGTATATATAATGCACTGGAATCATCCCAAAACCATTACCCCTTCCCCTCTGGTCCATGGAAAATTTGTCTTTCACAAAACTGATCCCTGGTTACAAGAATGTTGGGGACCACTGCACTAATGAGCTCACTTGCTCTTAGCATTACTGCTGGGGTAGCAACTCAAAAGGAACCAAAAACTTATGGAAAAAAAACTGAGTTGCCTGACTTCAGAGTGAGGGCTGGAGGAACAGCTTTCTCCCAGATAGAGTATCTAGCAGAAGCCATTGTTTCTTGGTTGAGTCCTGCCTTTTTCCAGCATGTAGGCTAACAGTGCCTGCCATGTCTGAGTCTCCATCAATCTGGCTAACACCTTTCTATCTGCCCTGGTAATTTTTTGAGATTCTGTGTGCCCAATTTTGGGCCCATCCAAGCCACTTCTAGTGGCTTTTCCATACAAACAGCCTGTGTTGGCTTATGCTACAGATTTTCCTAAAATTTCTCAAAAATTCACAAAACCCAAATGAGTAGCATCTGGCTTCAACGTATTTTGTAAGTCTTGCTGAACAACAATCAACCTTGATTTGTGGCTTGACCTCCTGAGACACCTTTGAGCCCATAGCAGGTGGGGTCATCTGCAGATTGTTCTGTGGCTCATGCCAGATGGCCCTGAGCAGGGCACAGGCTGAAGCTGAATTGGCCTACAAGCATGGGTCTTCCCAGGAGACCCTGCTAAAGAGAATCTTGCTCTGTAGGGTCAAACCCCTTCAGAGTTCATCTACTGTAGTCACAACCAGTCCTCACAATCAATCAGCCTCAGGATCAATCTCTCCCATTGACATGCAGATAGCAACCAAGGCTCAACTACGGTGGGCAGTCACACAAGAACCACATAAGGTACACACTGAAACACCTGGCTAAGGTGACCAGGGAGACTATGTCACTGGGCCACACAGGACACTCATAACATCACTCTACTACTGGGAGTCATAGCAGCCCTACCAATATATAGACACAAATAAAAGAACAAAACAAAACTTTAGCAAAAGAACTAAACAAAACGAAGATAAGCAATCTACTATATGCAGAGTTGAAAACAATGGTTATAAAATTCTCAGTGATCTCAGTGAAAACTTCAACAAAGAGACAGGGAACTTAAAATGGAGATAATAAAACATTTTAAAAAGTCAGAAATAAGGAGTACAATAACTGAAAGAAAGAATAAATTACAGGGAATCAAGAGTAAATTAAATTAAACAGAATCAAATCAGCAATTTAGAAGATAAAATAGCAGAAGACCCCATCAGAACAACAAAAAAGAAAAAGATTTCAAAAAAAAATGAGAATATTTTAAAGGTTCTCTGGAACAAAACCAAGTGTACCAACATTTGCATTATAGAAGTACCAGAAGAAAAAGAGAGAGAGCAAGGAATTGAAAACCTATTTAAAGATAAATAATGAAAGAAAACTTTCCTAACCTGGTGACAGAAATAGACATACAAGCCCAGGAAGTGCAGAGTCTCAAGCAAGAAGAATTTAGGGGGTTTCTTGGTGGTGTAGTGGCTAGTCTTCGGCACTCTCAATACCATGGCCTGGGTTCGATTCCCAGGGAACCACAAAAAGAGAAAAGAAGAATTTAAATGCTCCAATTAAAAGATAAGGTGGCTGAATGAGTAAGAAAACAAGACCCTTACATACGAGTGTGCTACCTGCAGATCAGAGACTTACTTCAGATCAAAAGACACTAATACTAAAAGTAATTGGAAAAAGATATTTAATGAAAATGGAAACAAACAAACAAACAAAAAGCTGTAGTAGCAATACTTGTACCAGACCAAATAGACTTTAAAACAAAGGCTATAACAAGGGACACACAAGGATGCAGTAATCTCACTTCTGAGTATTTATCTGAAGAAACCCAAAATGCTACTTGAAGGGAACCTGTACATTCATATGGTCATTGCAGCATTGTTTACAATGGGCAAGATTTGGAGGCAGCCTGGGTGTCTATCAATGGTTAAATGGATAAAGAGAAGGTGGTACATATATATGAGTATAATGGATTACTGCTTGGGCATGAAAGGGAATGAGTTCTTGCCATTTGCAGTGGCATGGATGGACCGGGAGGGTTTTGTACTGAGTGCAGTGTGTTAAACAGAGAAAGACAGGTGCAATATGATGCACTTACATGTGGAATCTAAAAATAAACAAAACAGAAACAAATGCATAGATACCAGAGAACATTTTGATGATTAAAAAAAAGAGAAAGGGATTAAGAAGTACTAATTTGTTGTTACACAGTACTCAGAAATGCAAGGTATAACATAAGAAATATAGTAATACAGGGTGGCACAGAAGTAGGTATACAGTATAGTTTATTTGCATTTTATTACATTTACATTTGTTAAACACTGTCTAATCTTATAAGTGCTTGAAATGTCTTCCATCCACATTGCAACATTTCTCAAACATGTTTAGTACTCTGACATATAGTACAACACAAATTCCAATCTGTTGTAATGTATTTCATTGATTCAACTTTATACCTACCTTTTGGGCACCCTGTATTTTCACAACTACATATCATGTCATATAGATATTAGACTTATCAGGTGATAGATGAGAGGGGGTTGAGGGTAAAGGTGAAAAAGGTGAAGGGATTAAGAAGTACAAATTGGTAGTTATAAAATAGTCATGAGAATATAATGTAAAGCATAGGGAATATAGCAATTAATATAATAATAACTATGTATAGTGAAAGTTGGGTAATAAACTAGTCAGGGGAATCACTTCTTAAATTATACAAATGTTTAACCACTATGCTATACACCTCAAACTAAGATAAAATACTATTGAATGTCAACTGTAATAGTGAAATTCAAAAAAGAGGTAAAAGGTGAAGGGGAATAAGAAGTTCCAAATGCCAGGTTAAAATGAATGTGTCATAGGGATATAATGAACAGCATAGGGAATACAGTTCATAATATTTTGACATCATTGTACAATGTTGGATGATTGCTGGATTTATTGGGGTGATCACATCTTTAGGTATGTAAGTGTTGAATAACTGGTGTTCACTTAAAACTAATATAATTGTGTATATTAGCTATGTTTTACTGAAAATCTTTTAAAAAGAGAAAAACACACCTCAAATAATCTACAGAATCAATGTATATTTAGATAACATATAATAGCCAATAACGCAATCTGTAATACTATGATTTTTTTATACTTTTACATGTATTTGTCCCTAGTTACAACCATTGAAATAGGGAAGACAGGCATTTCATTGGAGATTTGATTTGATTATATAGTCTTTACTTCTTCATGTATCTTTTCAATCGTCGTAAATATCTCCCACATCTAAATGGCAGTTTGGTTTTATTTTATAATCTTAACTTTGATTGATTGGTTATGGCTGCCTAGAACAGAGTGTTCGGGAGAATAGGAAGGCATTGTCCAGACACAGAAGCAGAGTGCCATAATTGATTAGCAATGTATGCTATGGGTTAAGTAAAGGGAAAAGGACAGAACTATTGCTATGTATTTTATAGATCTATTGTATATAATGATAGTCATTTTTTTTTGCTGTCCATTGGTGATTTTTAAATTATTTGTAGCCTTATAGATTTTCTTATCTGAATCACAAAGTGCAGAAAATTATTTGAGTGACTACTTTCACAATGCTGTTAAGAATGGTGTGTGATTGGTACATACTACTAGATGCATAGAAGTTAATTCTATATATACAATGGATTACTTAAGGCACTAGTATTTAATTGTCTCTAGGATAAGAAAGACTGAAGTGGTCCAGTAAGTACCTCATAGGCTGCCATAGGTGTAAGGAGGACCCAGAGGGCAGGATTTTAACCTTCCATTTGTATGTCAACCAAATTAGCCTCCCTTGCACCAGTGTGTATGTAAATGTATGCACATGAACACAAATGCATCTATTGCATTTATATATACAACACACCTATACAATTCTGGATTCATTTGAAAAAAGCATTCTCTAATTTTAAAATTATTAAAAACAACTCATTTAGATTTTTTCTCCTGACTTTTTTTTTTTTTTTTTTTTTTTTGCTTTTTGGTATGTGGGTAGCTCCCTGACTGGGAATCAAACCCAGGCCGCAGAGCTGACAGCGCCAGTGCTGAAGCCTTAAGCCACTACACCATCAGGGAACTCCCTCTCCTGACTTTTGAAGTTAATTTTCTTCTTTATCATTCTATATAGATTTCTCTCTATTATATGAGATAAATTCAAACATTTTTGCATATTTTGCTATTCTTTTTTTTTCCACCAGGAGAATACAAAAATTTCCTCTGATTATCTAAAAAAACAATGTGGAAGGTAGAAAAAAATATCCACTTGAACTAAATGAAAACTAGATTTTGTAGTTAGTAAGAAAATAAGACCCATTATATCAGGATTAACAGAATTATTGAATAAAATGTTGAATGTATATTTTAACCTTAGTACCTGGATCTTGAAACATCTACCCCTTTAATCATTTTTTAAATAGTGTTATTTTTCCTTGTGTAATAGCTAGTGGAATTAATATTATTTCAGCAAACATGTAATAATGTGTGTGTAGATTTTGTGAATTTTGTCTAGCAGAGCCTTCAGATATATTAAAGCTTCAAAGCCATATCTGCTTTTTGGCATAGATAATGTCAATACCTTATTAGTAATTACAAGAACACTTATATTGATGCAGCTGTTGAATTAAAAATTGGGACCTAGAAGCTAAATGAATGGAAACTTTACATTATCCAAGAAATATTCATTTTCTCACATGGCATATTTTACACAATTTATTTGCCATATATTTTAAAAATTCTTTTATTATGAGAATCCTACAATTCATTCATTAATTTAACAAGTATTTACTATGCACTTACTTATGGTAGGCACTAGGCAAAGAGGATCTAAGAGTTTAGGGGATGGACATGATCATAGGGGTCTTATAGTGAATATTTGCCCAGTGAAAGAGGCAAATTATTTAAAGTAAGTGAAAAATTGCCATCAGAAATTGTGATCAGTGCTAACAGAGTGGGTATGATGAACTAAAGATAAATGAGGCATGTTCATGTGTGCATGGTTAGAAAGTAGTCTTCAAGAAAGTGACATTTACCCAGGGCCTCTAATATTCATTATGTGAAGAAAACCTGTGAACCTGATCTCCACGTGAAGAGGGATGGAACATTAGACATTTTTGCAGAAGTGTGATGAGACCTGATCACAGAGCCAAGGAAAGTCATTGATGGGTTAACTGAAATGAGCTGTTTTTTTTTTTTTTGTTTGTTTTAAAAGATGACTGCAGCATGAGAATCAGGGTGGGCAAGAGCAAAAAATGAAAGGTGTTCTAAGTAGCCATTGTAGTATTTTTGGCTAGTGATGACTAAAACATGTGTAGAGGAAGGCATAGAATAGACAACTGTGACATATAATTGAAAAGAAGAATATGTAAGATTTGCTAATGAAGTGCATGGGTTGGAGTGGAGGATATTATAGGGGAAAGGCATAAGTTTTAGGTTTACAGCTTGAGAGAATGAGTGGATGATAATACCATTTGTTGTGTAAAAACTGGTCAAAAGGGGGTTTACTGGGAAAGTTGAGAATTCTATTTAGATGAGTTAAGCCTGAGATGCCTATAAGACATCTACATGGAGATGGCAAAGAGGGAGTCAAATATATGACCTAAATTATTCTAGGTCATGAAATACAAATTTGTGAGTCATCACCATACAGGTGGCATTTAAAACTGTACAATCGAATAAGGTTACCAAAGGAGAAAATACAGAAGTGGGCTAAGAACTTCGCCTAGGGAACACCAATTTTTAGATTTCTTTGAAAGAAATACTTGTAAAGAAAATAGGGAGTACGGAAACAGTAACTTGAGAAATGTACCAGAAAGGTGTATTGTCATGGAATCCAAGCAAAAAGAGAGTTTAAAAAGAGGGGAAGGTTCAGCCATGGGGAATTGTGCTAACAGGCAGGTAAAGTTGATGACAGCCAAGTGCTCATTGGGTCTGACAGGATGGGTGTTTTTCATGATATTAATAAGGCAATGGAGTATTGTCAGATGGAAATAATTGAGTAAAGATGGAAGATTAATTGTTTAATATGTTATAGTTAATAACAACACAAGCAAACTCTTTGAAAAGGTGAAAATGGAAAGGGATCCAAAAGATGGGTTAAGAATTTGGCCTTTCATTAAAATGTAGGAGAGTTCCCCTCACTCCATGTAGATTATCTTTTCTCAATAAAGCAGGGCACCTCGACTGAGGAGAAAGAATAATGTAAATATTTGTGATGAGAATAGAGGGTTTCTCTGATAAGCTATACTTTCATTTGGATGCCTATGAAGAGAGGAAAATTGTCTGAAATAGCCTGCCGTGTCCACTTGCACTGCCAGAGATCCATAGGTTGACCAGGCAGAACAACAGATATACTAATTATCATTCTCTAGATTCACTGGCAGGCAGTATTTTATGTTTTAAAATAAAAATAACAGAGATTCAGAAGTATTCTTAAAGTGAAATTTTCTTACTTTCAAACATCAGGTTTAGTAATTGGAATCTAGAAACTGTTTTTACTTTTTAATGGATTATAAAGAAAAAGCTAATCACTTCTGTTTAAAAACAGTATTATTTGGCTTTTTGTTCTAATCTAAAAAAGTTACAGAGGTCTTTTAAGTACACTTGAAACCTATATAATTTTACTAATTAATGTCACCCCAATAAATTTAACTATTTCGATGCAAATTACTTTTTTTTTTTTTACCAGCTCTGGGCTTTGAAGGAAATGAGGCCTAAGGAAGAAAAATTAATGAAGGTAAAGTAATTTACTGTCTACTGACTAGAAAGAGATTTTTATTAGACCATTGTGTTGTTTTATACACTCCTGAGGCAGGACTCCAACTCCTGCCTACATGAATGAGTGAGGAACTGACAATCATTCTATCTTATAATTTAAACTAATGCAATCAGAGCGACTTATGGAGTCAAAACAGTGATTTCTTTTCTGTGCAGTGAGAGAGCCCAAATGAGCAAAGGGAGAGGCTGTGTGCCATCACATGATACAAAATTAGAGTTGAGAGCAAGTGCAACAGAGGAAAGGGAGACTTTGAGGGTTTGTGACACTCTGCTCAAAAGCATAATTGGGAAAACAAAATTAGAACACTTAATAAATCATTAAAATTTGGTGTAGAAGTATCATATTTTACCTTTTACTGAAATCTAATATTATGTAAATAAGTAAAATAATGTTATAAGTAGTTAATTGTCAACCTTGGTCATTTAAATAATAATTTTACATTTTTTTCACAGAAAACACATTATGCTAAAAATACAGTCAGCTGAACTGTTTGCTCTGTTCTTTTTGTGCTCTATGGGAAATTTAGCTATTTATATGATGACACAAAAATTTATTAGTATCATCTACCATCCCCCTGATATCAGCTACAGATATTTCAGGGTTAGTAAATAGAACAAAATGCCCTTGAAAGTCAAAAAGATGTGATAATTTTCACATGAAACTTTCTGAAGTAATTCTATTTAGGCCTTGAATATAGTAGGTATAGAATTGGCTTTAAACTTTCCGACTCCTGCTTTTTATTGCTATATGCTTACAGTTCCCAAATTCTTATGAGTAAGATTTTAAGACAGCAGTAAAAACAGGTTTTGTTAGTTTTTTATACATCGGACCCAATGCCCAAACTTCTACAACATAATTGTAATAACTTTGAAACATTATCACGTATGCATACGATCTGATGCTGGTACCAATGAATATACATAATACATAATATTCTATATATATATGCCTGGCATCTGCTGTGACTGAAACAACTTACACTTTTTTTCAAGTACTTAATCTAGTGATTTTGTGTTTATATATCTATACATATAACTTGAAATAAAAGACAAGACAGATTTTTAATTCAACTCCCCTCTTTTGTAATGTCTAATATGAAGCCCTTGCCTTCAAGCAGATGACAATTTTTCTGAAATGCAGTATGATCCTTGTAGTGTCTGTCTTCTGCTAAGATTTTAAGGACCAAGGACAGTTACATAACTTCTGGATCCAGATTACAAATAAGCTTTGTAGTTTTTGCTAAAACGTATGAATCATTATTGCAAATATAATATAATAGCAAAAATGTAATTAAAAGGAGTAATAGCCAGTTCTTGAAAAGAGTAAATTTACATTTACTATAGTCACTAGAAAATAAAACCAAAAACCTAAAATAAAATCTTTTAAATGTTTTTCAGAATTTCTTCCATGTTTCAGAAGAGAATCAGCACATGGTGTCATGCTCACTGTGTCATTCAGCCCTTCAGTACACTGAGAAAATGAAGTAGCATGAGAAAGAAAAAAAGGAGAATTGGAAACTGCAGCCCTTACTTCCTTTGAAAATGTTAGAGTTTGAGGCTTACCTTAGAGGGTCTCCAAACCTTGGTCTGTTTCTGGTAATGCACCAGTAACTTGGGCAAAAGGGGAGATCTGGGCCCATTCTTGGGAGGCACAGCAGAATGTGGCTCCAAAGATAGGTATGTGTATAATGTTCAATGTCAGTAAGGTGTTTGGGTGAGGCTGGGGGGAGGGCAAGACCAAATTGAGTTATTCTCTGTGAATTTTATTGTTTTATGAGCTAAGAATTATCAGAATCAAAGACATATTCTGAAATTTTACTTTCAGGATGCTTTTAAATATTGTAGATCTCAGCTGGGCCACTGGGCTGTCTTCATTTTGGAGACCCAGAGGTAGAAAGGTGGAGGATACACAAATGCCCTATCAAAAAATCACACAGGCAGACTGGTGTCCTCATTGAAAGAGATAGGTAATGTTGAACATTCATTCTATCTAATCTATGTGAGCTTTAGTTTAACTCTTCTATAAAGTAAGGATAATGTTATCTCCTTTATGGATTACTGTAAGGTTAGATGGAGCAGTCTTTTGCACATAGTAAGTGTTCAATCAAGAACTGCTATTAATATTATTGTTAGAGAAGGTGTCTTCTGATGATGTTTGAAGAGTTTAGGAAGTGGTTATCTCAGTTTTTTACAAGGCTCAGGTTTTTAGATCAGAGCTATTGAAGATGTCCTTTGAGGCTTGTGTTCAGGAGGGTAATCTGTAAATGACACGTACTCATTGCAAAAAAAAAAAAAATGATGGAGGAATAAAACTTATATCCTTTAGGGGAAACAGAAATTTTCCATCAATATACTAGATTTGAACAATCTTGATCACAACATTAGAGTCAAAGTGAAGCTAATACTCTAGGGAACCTAAACAAGTTTTAGCACAACCATATTATGCACTTGGTAAATAAACCTAATTTTCTCAATCAAATGAATTTCACATAGTCTAATAGCCCCCTTTGAAACTTGTATTATTGATTTACATGAATGTGAAAATAATGGCTTGAATCCAAGAACCCAGAAGACAATGTTAGTTCTCTAAAATTAAAGTGATAAAAAAGGTCTTTTCAGAATGCTCCCTGGTCTTCTTAGTCAATTAATTGTAGAAAAAAATAGCAGTTAAATTTGGAATGTAATCCTTTCTAAGTTGTTTGCATATGTGGTGTCTTGCCTTTTTACGTGTCACCCTGCTCACTTTGAGTTTTTAAAATGTTTTGAAGAGTCAATGCAGGAAGATGTGATATACAGTATTTTTAGTAGTCATTTTCTAAATATTACTATATATTTAGAATTTAAATGACTATTTAAATTTAATATGTTATTCTCTGACATAAAAAATAAATATATCACATAATATTATTTCTAGGTATTGAAAAATCTGGTCATGTTCTAGTTTAGAAAATAATTAAACACTAGTTTTTAAATGTTTTGATTTTGGAAAGTTGTCAAATGGGTTTTACCAACACATTTTTCTGTCATTTCACAACCCATGTGTGTGTTTTAATAAATGTGTAATCCATATGTTCTGTTTTACTTAAACTTAACTTGACAAAATCTGTTTTAAGAATAATATGATTTCTAAGAACACTTTAGAGCTGTCCTAAGAAGCCACATCTTTTATTTTATAAAGAAATTCATAGTTGATGATGAGTAAATGGAGCTGATCTACAAATTTAGAATACAAGTCTAAATCTGAGATCGACATTTCAAATGACTTCTAACACCTTTACTCATTCATGCTTAGTGAAATAAATAAGAAGAGTCAACTCTGAGTTACTATTACGCTGTGTAAAATGAAAGGTAAAGAGAAACATGGTGCATCTTTCCACTTCTATTAACTGAACCAAAAAGAAAGAGAGCAATAGTGAAAAACAAGAAGAAAACTTAAACTTATGAATCTTCAACATGGCATATTTGATCTCAAAGTACTTTCCACAAAAGTTTACAACAAATATTTAAAAACAAAATGAACTGAATATAGAGCTTGGAAAAGTTAATGAATAGTAGCAAAAAAGTTATGTGCTCATTAAGAAAAATTTAGATACAAGCTGGAATCAGAAATTACCTGGGGTCCTTAATGAAGGGGAACTGAACCTGAGACAGAGAAGAACCACATAAGATGGTCTTATGTTGATAGCAGACCTTGGATTACAAGTGAAGAAAACACAAATTCTTACCAGATGAAAAGTATGCCCTAGTGAGGCCCTCAAAATGATTATGGAATTATGTGATATAAGATGAAATATACCTTCAAGATAACCTAAAGTTATATGCAATATGCATTCACAACAAAAACAAAAAAACCCAATGATATAAGAAAGCAAGACACCATAAGTGAAACTCAACAGTAATAATAAACAGCAAATTAGGTTCTCAAGCACATCAGATATTAGAAATATCAGAAATAGTGAAACTACATGTAGAGAGTTACAGAAATAAAAATATAATTTAAAAGTGAGCAATGAACACTCTAAACAATAACCTTGTTTATTTGAAAAAGAACTAAGTAGAACTCTTAGAAATGAAAAATAATACCAATAAAATATAAGAAAAACATAATGCATGTATAAAATAGTCAAATATAATCAAGAAATATATTAATAGAATGTTGCATAGAGATACAAAGAAATAAAAAATGAAAAAAAATTTCAAGAACATGCAGAAAAGAAAAAGGAACCAATAATCTGTGTAAAAATGAGAATACTTTTAAAAATGGAGTAGCATCAGTCTAAGAAATAATAGCAATAATTTTCTAGAATAATAGTAGATATAAATCTAGAGAAGCCAAAATGTGCAAAAAGCAGAATAAAAAAATTTTTATTAATATTGTAATAAAGCTTTAGAACATCAAACACCAAATGAAGATATTAAAGCATCTAAAAAATAAATTATATATAAAGGAAACAACAATAGGCAACTTCTCAAAAGCAACAACGGATGGGCAAGAAAGTGGAATGATACTTTTAAGATATGAAAGGAAAAGTAACTGTCAATCATAGTGTCGTATCAAGTATAATTTTTTTTTTACTGTTAAGTTTCTTGGGGTGACATTGATTAATAAAAATTACATAGGTTCAAGGTTTACAATTCTGCATTACATACCTATATGTTGTATTCTGTGTTCATCACCCAGAATCAGTTCTCTTTCCATCACCATATACTTGTGTTCTTATCACTTTCCCCCAACCCCTCTTACCCTCAGGTAACTACTAAATTATTAACCGTCCATGAGTTTTGGTTCCTTGTTGCTTTCAATTTTTTTGTTCCACATATGAATAGAACCATATGAGGCTTCTTTTTTTTTTGGTCTGGCTTATTTCACTTAGCATGATGATCCGCTCACTTTTTAATTGATTTTTTTTTTTCTATTTTGATTGTTCATTTATATTGTTGTTGGTTGAATTGTTAATGAGAGCCATTCTGACAGGAGTGAGATGGTATCTCATTGTGGTTTTGATTTGCATTTCTCTGATGATTGGTGATACTTAACATCTTTTCATATGTCTATTGGCCATCTGTATGTGCTCTTTAGAGTAATGTCTATTCAAGTCTTCCACCCATTTTTTAAATCAGGTTTTTGTTGTTGTTGAGCTATATGAGTTTCTTATAAATTTTGACCCTTTGTCAAATGCCTCATTGGTGAATATTTTCTCCCATTCTGTGGGATGTCTTTTTGTTTTGTTGATGGTTTCTTTTGCTATTAAAAAATATGTTTTAGTTTGATGTAGTCCCATTTGTTTATTTTTTCCTTTGTTTCTCTTGTGCAAGGAGTTACACTGTTGAAAGTATCGATAAGGGTAATGTCTGAGAGGTTATAGAAAGTATTGATAAAGATAATGTCTGAGAATCTTATAGTTTCAGGTCTCATATTTAGGTATTTCATCAATTTTGAGTTCATCTTTGTATATGGTATAAGAAGGTATTCCAATTTCATTTTTTTGCATGTATCTTTCCAGTTTTTCCAGTACCATTTGTTGAAAAGATTGTCTTTATCCCAATATAAGTTCTTGCTTCCTTTATCATAGATTAGTTGGCCATAAAGACATGGATTTATTTCTGGACTCTCTATTCTGTTCCATTGATCTATGTGTCTGCTTTTATGCCAATACCATGCTGCTTTGATAACTGTGTCTTTGTAGTATAATTTGACATCTGGTAGCATGATTCCTCCTACTTAGTTCTTTTCTCTCAGAGTTGCTGTGGCTATTCTAGGTCTTTTATGGTTACATATTAATTTTAGGATTATACATTCTATTTCTGTGAAGAATGACTTTGGTATTTTGATGGGAGTTGGTTGCTTTGGGTAGGATGGACATTTTAACTATATTAATTCTTTCTAATCATGTCATGGTATGTGTTTCCATTTATTTGTCTTCTTTGACTTCTCTCTTTAGTGTTTTATAATTTTCTGAGAAAGGTCTTTTACTTCCTTGGTTAAATTTATTCCTTGGTATTTTAATTTTTTTGATGAAATTGTAAATGGGATTGTTTTCTTAATTTCTCCTTCTTCTCATTTGTTATTGGTGTATAAAATTGCAAGTGGTTTCTGGATATTGATTTAGCATCCTGCTACTTAACTAAATCCATTTATTAGTTCCAAGAACTTCAGGATTGAAACTTTAGGATTCTCTATATATCTGCAAATAATGATAGTTTTACTTCTTTTTCCTATATAGATACCTTTTATTTGTTTTTTTCTTGTCTGATTGCTTGATTAGAACTTCCAGTACTATGTTGAATAGGAGTGGTGACAGTGGTCATAGTTTTCTTGTTTCTGATTTTAAGGGGAATGTTTTTAACTTTTGTTCATTGTGTATCATGTTAACTGTGGATTTATCATATATAGCCTTTATCAAATTGAGATATGTTCGTTCTGTTCCCACCTTGCTGAGCGTTTTTATCAAATGCTTTTTCTGTGTCTATTAAAATGACCATAAAATTTTTATTTTTCATTTTGTTTATGTGGTATATCATGTTACTTGATTTATATGTATTGATCCAACCTTGCATCTCAGGAATGAATCCCACCTGAATGTGCTCTATAATATTATAAAGCATTAGTGAATTTAATTTACTAATATTTTGTTGAGAATTTTTGCATCTAAGTTCATTAGGAATACTGGCTTATCCTTTTCTTTTTTTGTAGTGTCTTTACCTGGGTTTGGAATCAGGGTAATGTTGGCCTCATAAAATGAGTTTAGGAGCCTGCCCTCTTCCTGAATGTTATGAAATAGTTTAAGAAGTATAGGTGTTAATTCTTTTTTGAATGTGTGGTAAAATTCACCTGTGAAGTCATCTGGTCCATGACTTTTGTTTGTTGGAGCTTGTTGGTTACTGATTCAATTTCATTTTTAGAAATTGACTTATTTAGATTTTCTATTTCTTCTTGATTTAATCTTTGAAGTATGTATATATCTAAAATTCTATTCATTTATTCCACATTACCAAATTTGTTGGCATATACTTGTTCACATTTTTTTTTATAATTTCTTGTATTTTTGTGGTGTCTATTGTCACTTCTATTCTTTCATTTCTGATTTTATTTATTTGGGTTCTCTCCCTTTTTTTTTTCTTGAGGAGTCTGGTTAAAGATTTGTCAATTTTGTTTAGCTTTTCAAAGAATGAGCTTTTTGTTTTATTAATTTTCTGTATTATGTTCTTAGTACCAATTTCATTTATTTCTGCTCTGATTTATGTTATTTTCTTTTTTTGTGCTGATTTTGGGCTATGTTTTTGGTTCTTTTTTAGTTTCCTCAGATGTAAGGTAAAACGGTTTATTTGAGATTTTTTGTTTTGATTGTTTCTTTAGGTAGGCCTGTATTGCTATAAATTTCCCTTTCAGGACTGCTTTAGCTGTGTCCCATAAATTGTGGGTAGTTGTATTTTTGTTCTCATTTGTCTCAGTGTACCTTTTGATTTCTTCATATCTCATTGTTGACCCATTGATTGTTTAGAAGCATATTGTTTATCCTCCATCCGTTTGCCCATTTTTAAGTTCTTTTCTTGTAATTTTTAGTTTTATACTGTTGTGGTCAGAGAGGGTACTTGATATGACTTCAATTTTCTTAAATTTATTGAGGCTTCTTTTGTGACCAAACATATGGTTTATCTTGGAAAATGTTCCATGTGGATTTGAAAAGAATGTATATTCTGCTGCTTTGGGATGTAATTCTTGAAAAATATCTATGAAATCCATCTACTCTAGTATGTCATTTAAGGCCACTGTATCCATGTTGATTTTCTGTCTGGAAGATCTGTCCACTGGTGTTAGCGGGGTGTTAAAGTCCCTTATTATAATTGTGTTACTGTTGATATTTGCCTTTATGTGAGCCAATATTTACTTTATGTATTTTGGTGCTCCTATGTTGGGTGCATAAATGTTTATAAGAGCAATATCCTCTGGTTGAACTGATCCCTTTATAATTATGTAATGTCCTTCTTTTCTTCTTGTTATAGTCTTTGTTTTAAAGATTATTTTGTCTGACATAAGTATTGCTACCACAGCTTTTTTTCATTTCCATTTGCATGAAATATCCTTTTCCATCCCTTTACTTTCAGCCTGTGTGTCTCTTTCAGTCTATGTGTATCTCTCCTTCTGAGGTGAGTCTCTTGTAGACAATATGTGCCTGAATCTTGCTTTCTTACCCATTTGGCTACCCTATGTCTTTTGATTGGAACATTTAGTCCATTTACATTTAAAATGATTATTGATAAGTACATAACATAGTCAATGTCATGTTATTATTCATATTTTTATTTTCTTTTGCGTGTTTATTTTCTCTTTTCTTGTACTTAAACAAATTCCTGGAGCATTTCTTGTAATGCTGGCCTGGTGGTAGTGTATTCCTTAAGCTTCTTCTTATCTGCAAAGTTCTTTAGCTCTCCTTCAATTTTAAATGATAGCCTTGCTAGGTAGAGTACTCTTGACTGTAAGCCCTTGTTTTTCTTTACTTTGAGTATTTCCTGCCATTCTCTTCTGGCCTGCAAAGTTTCTATTGAGAAATTGCTGATGGCTGTTTCCTTCACCAGGTTAGGATAACTTCCAGTCATTATTTCTTCAAAAAATTTCTTGATCCCTTGATTTTCCTCTTTCCATTCTGGTAGACTTATGATTCAAATATTTTTACATTTACTATTGTTCCAGAGGAATCTCAAGCCATTCTCATTTTTTTTGGATCCTTGTTTCTATCTGTTCTGGTTGGGTGTTTTCTGCTGGCTTTTCCTGCAAATCACTGCTTTGCACTTCTATTTCTATCTAGTTTGGTGACTTTTATTAGATTCTTTATTTTAGTTCATGTAGTCATTATCTCTGATCCTTTATAATGATATGGATGTCTTTTTTAGTGCTTGCTATCTGTCTGTTAGTTATTGTACAGTTCTGTAAGTATTTTTATAATCATTGCTTTGAGCTTTTTTTGTGAGGGGTCATCTGTCCCCATTTCATTTATTTATTTTTTTTTGTCTGTTACTCAGATTTATTTTGAACGCCCTTTCCCTATTTCTCATTTTGGCATCCTCTCAGGATCCTTGCTACTGCAGTTTCTTTGGTTTTGCTGCTGACACTGGATAGGCGGAGTTCTATGAGAGAGGGGCATTTGTGGCTTTGTTTTCTTTCTAGGGCTCTGGGAGTCATGCAGGGAGTTTGTGCATAATTGAGCCTTTCTGTTCTTGGTTTGCCCCATGTGCAGATTCTCCTCTGTGCCTTGGGCTCAGTCCTGTATGCTGGTCTTTCAGACCCTGCTGGTTGTGGGGAGAGAAATGTTCATTCAGCCTCTTCTTTCTTGTCTCTGGCCAGAGCATTCATGCTGCAGCTCCTCACTGCCCATTTGCTTCCCCTCTTCTGGAAACCAGAGTGAAGTCTGGCTGCTGTGTTTTGTGCACTGGTCTGCACTTCCTGGGGCCAAAGTGAGGTTGGTGGAGTATTTCACATCCCCAACTCTGAGCCTCCTCCTCTGTCTCACAGACTGAGTGAGGTTCAGTATGCTCTGCTGCCTTCTTTCTCCTCCCTCCCCAGTGGTAGAGTTCCAAGCAGGGACCCATGCTTGGTTACATCTCTGCACTTCCCCTTTTATTTCTCCCTTGTTTAATCTCTGCCTGCCAGCAGGTACCTTAATCTGACAAGCGGTTTTCTTAGCTATGATTGTGTGTCATGTAAGAAATCCTTGGTTTAATTATAGATGTTTTGTTAGTTATAATTTCCAGATGAGTATTTTAGAGGTCCCTCTCATGCTGCCATTTTGTTGTTCCTCCCAGCATAAGTATTTTTTAATAATGCAATAAATGAAAACATTTTCAAGAAAAAAATTTTTATCTTTATAAGAACTTTAGTAAATAAACTTCTGTGAGATGTATTTGATAGAAAAAAAAGTGGAGGTGACCAAATAAATTAGGCAATGCAATCTAAATATAGTCTGTCTAAATAGTAATAAATCAAAACATACAACTTGATAAAAATTAAAATAAAATCTAAGAGTTTAAGTACTTGAACACATTAAACTGCTTATTTTCAATATTTTCTTGGAGGTCTGTAGTTGGTTGAATTATGTCTTTAAAAAAAACATTTAAGTACTAATTCCAGGAAGGTGCCCTTATTTGGAAATAGGGTCTTTGCAGATGCTAAAGGTGAGAACATTCTGTATGATGAGCCTTAGATCCAATGATTGGTGTTCTTAGAAGAAGAAGGAGACCAGAGACACAAACATAGAGGAAAAGGTAATCTGAAATAAAAGCAGAGATTAAAGCTGTACAGCTATAAATTAAGAAATGCCAAAGACTTCCACCTTTCCTCAAATCTAGAAGAAAAGCATGGAATGAATACTACCTCAGAGGCTCCAGAATGATCCAGTCCTACAAACACCTTGATTTCAACTTCTTTATTCAATTACAGTTGACATTATATTATATTAGTTTTATGTTTACAAGATAACAGTCAGATATTTATATAACCTACAAAGTGATCTTTCTGATAACATTAGTACCCACTTGATATCATATGTAGTTACTACAATATTATTGACTATATTCCCTATGCTCTGCCTTACATCCCCATGACTATTTTATAACTGCCAATTTGTACTTCTTAATTACCACAGATTTTTTACTCTGACCTCCAATCCACCTCACACTTTGCAACCATCATTTTTTTCTCTGTATCTATGAGTTGCTTTCTGTTTTGTTTGTTTATTTTGTTGTTTACATTCCACATATAAGTGAAATCTTATAGTATTTGTCTTCTTTTGTGTGGCTTATTTCATTTAGCATAAACCCTCTAAGTCCATGTATGTTTTTACACATGATAATTTTTCATTTCTTTTTATGGCCAAGGAATAGTCCATTGTATATATTTACCATATCTTCTTTATCCAATCATCTATCAATGGTCACTTAGGTTACTTCCATATCTTGGCTATTGTAAATATTTCTGCAATGACCATGGGATACCTATATTTTTTGAATTACTGTTTTGAATTAATTCAGATAAATACCTAGATGTAAAATTGGCGGGTCAAAAGGAAGTTGTATTTTGAAATTTTAGAGGAAACTTCATACTATTTTTCATAGTGACTGCATAACTTTGCAATTCCACAAACAGTACATGAGTGTTCCCTTTTCTCCACATCTTCACCAATACTTGTTGTTTGTTCATTTATTAGTAATAGCCATTCTGATAGGTAGGAGAAGATATCTCATTGTGGTTTTAATTTTCATTTTTCTCGTGGTTAGAGAAGTTGACCATCTTTTTATATGTATATTGGCCAAGTGCATGCCCTCTTTGGAGAAATATCTATTCAGGTCATCTGCACATTTTTAAAATTGAATTGTTAGATTTTTTTAAATGTTAGATTGTATGAATTATTTATATATTTTGGATTTTAACCCCTTATTAGATGTATGATTGGCAAATATCTTCTCTCATTTAATAGTTTGTCCTTTTACTGTGTTGTGATTTCTTTTGCTATGCAAATACTTTTTAGTTTGGTGTAGTCTCATTTTTATTTGTTTGTTTATTTGTTTAACTCACAAAAAGAGACATATGCAAAAAATACTACTGAGAGTAATGTCAAAGAGTTTATTGATTATGTTTTCTTTTGGGAATTTTATGGTTCTGTTTCTTACATTTAAGTCTTTAATTAATTTTTTTTAATGGTTCCCTAGCTGGGAATCAAACCCAGGCTGCAGCATTGAGAGCGCTGGAGCCTAGCCACTACACCACCAGGGGACCCCTCTTTAATTAATTTTGCATTTATTCTTATATGTATGTGGTATAAGAAAGTGGTCTAGATGCAGAATAAGTATTGATAAAAACCAGCATGCATTTATAATAGAAACTCAGCAACATGGGAATGGAAGGAACCTAATACAGGCTATATATGACAAACCCACAGCTAACACCATATTCAACAGGAAAATGGTAAAAACATTTTTCCTTAAAGTCAGAAAAAAGACAAGAACTCCCAATTTCACTACATTTATTCACCATATTATTTGAAATTCTACACATAGCAATCAGACAAGAAAAATTAAAAGGCATTCAAATTTAAAGGAAAGAAGTAAAACTGTCACTATTTGCAGATGGTGTGATACTATATAAAGAAAACCCTAAATTCTCCACCAAAAAAAAAAATTAGAACTGATAAATGAAATCAGTAAAGTAACAGGATAGAAAATTAACATTCAGAAAATTGTTGCATGTCTGTAAATCAGTAATAAACTATCAGAAAGAGAAAATAAGAAAATAAATTTCTTTACATTTGTCTCAAAAAAAATACCTAGGAATAAATTTAACCAAGGAGATAAAAGACCTGTATTAAGAAAACTATAAGACACTGAGGAAAAAAATTAAAGAAGATACAAACAAATGGAAGAATTTACCATTCTCATAAATAGGAAGAATTATCATAATTAAAATGTCCTTACCACCCCAAAAAAATCTAAAGATTCTTTGTAATCCCTAGAAAAATACTAATGGTAAACCAAACTCTAAATAGCCAAGGCAATCATGATAAATAACAAATTTTGAGGTATCATGCTAACTGATACTACACTATTCTACAAAGATATATTAATTAAAACAGCATGTTATGGCATAAAAACAGACACATAGATTAATGGAACAGAATAGAGAGTCCAGAAATTAACCTACACCTATATGGTCATTTAATCTACAACAGAGGAGACAAGAATAAAGACATTCAATAAATGATATTGGGAAAACTGGACTGATACTGAATCAGTAATACATCAAAAAAGCTATAACTTCTCGTAGGTCTGATGTCTAGACCTGTGGGAGAATAAATCTCTGTTCTTTTAAGCCACCAGTTGTGAAAATTTATTATGAGAGTGCTAGTAGAAAACTAATACAAAGTCTTAGCCAGTAAGAAAAAAAAAGAATGAGATATATGAAGCATTGGAAAGAAAGAAATAGAATTATCACATATAGCATAACTTACAATATAGGCAAAAAGCAAAAATAAAATACATAAATCATTAGAATGATTATGAGAGTTTAGCAAGGTGACTAGATATTAAATAAAAGTATAAAATCCATTTCATATCTATATACTGAAGATAACATTTAAACATTTCCACTTATAATAAGTGTAAAAATATTATTTCTATGTAGAAATAAATGATGGACAAGAATTTCATGGACTTTTTGTTTACTTCATTGAAGACATTAGACAAAACTTAAATAAATGTAAAATACTCATGAGTAGGAAGATATAATGATATATTAATTCTGCACTCAAGATTCAATATAATTCCAATGAAAATTCTTATGGAATGTTTTGAGGAGCTTCTCAAGTTATTCTAAAATATGAAGAAGAAGCAAGGTTTTAATAGTAATCACAATAAACTAAAAAGTAAAATAAGTATAGAGGACTTGCACTACCAGATATCTACATTCACTGTAAAGCCATAGACAGTGTTTTTTAGCTGGTCATGTTATCAATGAAGTGTTTGAAAATGATAGGGGTAGGCATGATTTTACTACTCACAACGACTAGGGAAATGCTTATCTCCAAAGACTAACACTGCCCAAAATTTCAAGAGCTTCCTGATTAAGATTTATTGAGCTCTTATCTAGTCATACATTGTCCAGTAATAACACAGTGTAAGAACCTTATCATATGTGAAAACAAAACACATTAAATAAGTGACATTGCAAATCATTGAGTAAAGAATGGTCTATGTCATTGGCTCCCAATCAACAGCATTCACAGCACATTACTTTTGCACATGTAGGTAAGGTTGCTATCTCGTGACAAAGTACTTATGCAAAGTTCGATCTTAAACACAAAGTCCAAGTATTTTTTTGAAGACCATCATTTTCCTCTTGTCCCAAAGTTTCAGGACAGTGATTAGCTTCAAAGTCTTGCATACTTATTAGATATTTTTTCCAGAAATAAAATGAACTTGTGATTTCAAAGCAGCTCAATCAGTATATTTAAAATAACAGACAAAATGGAGTCAATGATTAAACAACTGGACTTCTGGAAAGCATATATTGAAAAAGATCAGCCTAAAGTGCTTGAAACTCTTCACAACTTCATTTTTTTTTTCTTTTTGGTATGTTGGTAGCTCCCTGACTGGGAATCGAACCCACGCCGCAGCGCTGACAGCACCAGCAGCGAAGCCTTAAGCCACTACACCATCAGGGAACTCCTCTTCACAACTTCTTATCTGATAATGACTTGCACCTATCTCAAAATGTGAAAGAGAATATTGTAAGTCACTTGGAAGGTCTTAAAGTGTCCTTTTATAAGTACTTCCCTCAATGTGGAAAATAAAACAACTGAATTGCAGATCTCTTCAATGAAGAATTCTTCAGAGAAACTAAACTATCAATCAATGAAAAAGAGCAGTTAATTGAACTTTCAACAGATTCTTCTTTAAATTCTGATTTTAAAAGAAAGCATCTTATGGCCTTCTGGGTAGATGTCAGTGAGAAATGTGAATAGTTCAGTGAGAAGGCACCCAAATACCTCTTGCCGTGTACTAATGCTGAACTAATGGAGACAGCTTTTTCTTATACCTTCATAAAAACTAGGTACTGAAACAAACTTAAGGCAAGTCCAGATTTAAGACTGTGTCTTGCATCTTTTGAGCCTAATTTCAAGAAACTAATTGCATCAAAGCAAGGCAAGCTCAACAATCTCACTAAAAATATTTCAACCAGTTAGTGATCTGCATAACAATTATTACAGGCTTTTCAGATAACATGAATAAATATTGTTATTAATGATAAATTAAAAATTTGTTAAATACTTGATCATTATTATTAATATTTAACTCATGGATACTATAAAATTAAATATATCATTTTAATTTTAATGTAGTAATTTCTTTTCTTAACTTATTACCTCATTTCCACTATTTTTCATTAAGGTAGGCACTGAACAAAAGTGTCAGTATTTAAAAACAGCTCTTATAAAAACAAGGAGTACAATTTATAGAAATGGTCTTAAAAAGGGTGCACAAGTGAAAAAAGGTTGGGAACCACTGGTCCTATTCAATACATGGCATTAGAAAATTTCAATATTTGTATGGAATAAAATATCTTTTCATTCCTACTTCACATCACATTTTAAGTAAATTTTTAGAAACTTATTAAAATACATTTTATGAAGTTTATTAATGTATTTTTATCTTGGAAGTTGAAAATGGTTTATTGAGGAACACTCCAAAATACTAAATATAAAATAGAAAAATAAGTGTCTACATTAAAAGTAAATACTCTGTTTATCAAAACCAACCATAATAAAAATTAAAAAGAAAGAATTGCAAAATGAGAGAAGATATTTGCCAAATAAATAACCAACAAACTATCAGTATCTATAGCACATGAAGCACTTGAATCAAAGCAATAAAAAAATAAATAAACAGCCTAACAAAAATGGGAAAAATATGTAAGTATTTTACAGAAGATATGTAAATGACAAATAAGCATGTGGGAAAAAAATGATCAGTATTACCTTTAATCAATGAATGCAAATTAACAACCCAATAAAATTTTATACTAAAATCACAACAATTAGGCATAATAAATATTAGCAAGAATATATAACAAAGGAAAGCAATACCTACTTCTATTGGGGATATGTGTTGGTACAACTACTTTGAAAGCAATTTGTCACCATGTTCAGATTTACCACTCATGATATTCATAACATATATATATAAAATTGAGTCTTGTGAATAATATTAATCTGATTATTTTTATTCAATTATTTTAGTTAAATGTTTTTATTAAGTCTAATTAAATTTATTTCATAATCCAATAACAACTTTTAACCCATGGTTTGAAAAATATTGTTCCAGAGAAATGTATATGCTATCCTGGAAACAAAGTAAATTGAATTTTTCATAATGACATTGCTTACAATAGCAAAACAAACAAACAAACAAACAAACACTCTGAAAACAATTAAAATGTCCATCAACAGAAAAGCAAGTAACTAAGTTGGCACACATTCAAACAAAGAAATATCATTGAATAATAAAAATAAGTGAATTATTTTAAAACATCAATAAATCTTAGAAATGTTACTTTTTAAAGAATAAAGGAAGACATGGGTTAATACTTGAAATATTTTTGTAAGGCTAAAACAATAAAATTATTTAAATTTTACATTATATCCATAGTATATAATAAAACTATTTTAAAAAATAAAGCAAAGTAATGCTAAATCCAAAATTCAGAGTCATAGTTACTTCTGGGGGTGAAGAAATGGGCTTAGAAAAGTTTTGCAGATGGTTACAATGGAAATAATTCTTAAGTCAGGTAGTGGGTTTATGTCTATTTTATTATTTTAATTGCTCACAACTTACCCAAATATGTTATATATACACATATAAATATATATACACACACGTATATAATTTAAAAAGAGCTGAAAAATAATCCTATAATCATTCAAGGTTTAGAAAACTGAGATTCTCTTGAAGTAAATGCTAACATTCATTTTTTAATTTCCATGAAATGAGTAATAGATGGCAGTGGAGAAGCATGCAAGAACTTTCTGGCAGGTTTGTTAGATTCTGAATGAATTACAGAGAGAGTGTGTGTCCTGAGACATTTTAGTGTAGGTTTGATAGTCTTATGTCTTCTATGGTTTAGGAGTGGTCTTGTCTAAGGCAAGGATTGATGTCCAAGAGATAGGTTGAAAGACTACTTTGATCCTTTTCAGCATATTGTCCTTGGTCTTTCAGTCTTATTCTCTCCTCTGGTCCTTGGCAACAGCATGGCCTCACACTGCCTGTGTCACCTTAAATAGTCTGTCAAGGGATGTAGACATTCTGTTTTCAAGTGAATGGTATCTGTTGGACAAAACACTTATCAAAGGAGGCAGATAAACTTAACCAACTAAGCTGTCAACACAGGACTTTGAACTTCTTACCTTCTTCAAGAAATGTTAGTGTCCATAGGGACTAATGAGAGATATCCATACTATGTATTATTATGTTAAAGAGTCCCTGTAATGTATTTACTAACAAAAATTTAAGAAAAGTATGTATCATAGCAAATATATGTAATTAAAAGTATATACATGTATATTATATGTATTATATTACACAGAAAGATACATGAATGAACAGTTTCTAAAAAAGATGTTGAAACTAATAGCTATGGTTTTAGAAATTATATAAAGTGATAATATCTATATTGCTGAACTTTTGGTGGCAGCTTATCAATATATTGCTCAGCACCCCCCATTTCCAGGGATGCTCCAGATGCAGCCCAACTTTATTTTACTCCAGCCACAGGTGGGAACTTCAAAACCTGAAACCAGCCAAGTGCTTCTCACTTAGATGACAACAGGAATGTTTGCTACACTATCACACTTGACAATAAGCTTATACTTCAAAACAAATTGAGGTTCAGGTAGACAAGTATCTTCATACTGAATTTTGTAGTCTCAGCGAACCATTCAATAATATCCCTCCTCACCCTCTCCTCCAGGGCAGTGCACATTAGTATAGAGCTTTGCTTCTTATAGGATATTTTTACTTTGTGATTTAGAGTAAGACTTTTTTTAATTTAGAGTAATCTTAATGAAGTTATTTTCCTTTGATTTCTTTGATGAACTTTTGAAGGTCTTTGAATAGCTGCTCACAAATAGAATATAAAACAAGTTGTTTTTTTTTTTTATATAGAGAGAGCAATTTCCAGCTCCCTAGAAAACATCTTATTATTTGGAATAGAGGATGGATGATGTGTTTATAGAGAACTTTCTTTTATTCTATTTTGATAGAAGATTTTTACGAACATTATATTCATGCATTACTTGTGGCTGTTGAAATGAATAAATAAAAATGGAGTAAAAGAAATCATTGGAATAAACTAAGACATGATCAGGGTATATGATGTAATACTCATGACCACAATGATTGGTTTTCAAGGCAAATATCTGTTTTCCATTTGCCATTGAAGTCTTACAGCAAATACCATACTTCCCCCACTATGTGCAGTCTTCAGGCAGCAGCCAGCTGCAAGACAGTTTCCTATCCAGACTGAATGAAGGTGAAATATCAATACAGCAAAATCCCCGTCAAAAGGGGCATGTGGAGTTTGGAGAGCTTTATAAAATTTTATTGCAGGAACACATGTGTTAGTATAGCAGATGGAAGCAATTATGGCAGGAAAACTTTGCCCTATCCTGAAAACCAAATTCCAATAGTGTGAGCTCAGGCTAATGACTATCCTTGAGGACAAGTAAAATCAGACCACAGTGAATTTTGAAGATTGACTTCACATTGTATCAGGTCATGATCTGCACTGCTAAGAACTCATCAAAACTTAATATTATCTCTACCTTATTTTTCATTGGAAAGGGATGTGACCTCAAACTCACTCATCTAAAAATTAATATGCTTCCCTGTAGTCTCTGTTGAAAACCTCATCAGACACTAGCATTTTAGCATCTGACTTGTAGGAAGCACAATTATAATTGCTAATGAATAGCATAATTATTCCAGACAGTAGAAATTTGTTTTCTTTGGGTATTTCTGTGTATGTAGTCCTTTCTGAAATGTTTTATTCTCTTTGAAGGAGACAGGCAGACAGCTAACATCTTTCCTAATAAATAGTATCACGGAACTTAAGGTGAAGAAAATACAGCAGAATGATGTTGAGTGCTAAATCTATAATCTATAAGGCAGTCAGAAGGATTACAAATAAATACAGGCCCATGAATTCTCTTGTCTAAGTGTTTATCCTATAGATGTGGGAACCAAAATAATATTTTTCCCTCTTTGGAGTTGTCATATGATTTTTTTACTTACCGACGACTCAAAAAATCTGGCTCATCTTGATTAAGAATGTATAGATGTGTGTTCGTTTTATAGTAATATAGTATCACTCAGAGGAGTTCAACTTCTTTACTCTTATAGAAACATTGGCTGAAGAATTTATTGAAAAAAGAGTACAAGGACTCAAAATAGGCTGACCAGACACATCATTTAAAATGGAACAGAAAACAATGGTACTGTCCTATTTCAAATAGTATGTATGATCAGCCTAGTGATGTCTTGAATTTAGACCACTGAAACTAGGGTCACCATACCTACCATTTAAAATGGGGCAGTACCATTGTCTCATGTCCCATTTAAAATAGTACATCTGGTTAGCCTAACTAGAAAGGTATAAAAATTCAGGGCTGAGAAGGAATGAAGTAGGTTGTTCAGTATCTTAAATCAGTTTTCCAGCTATATGCACAGACTTACATCTTATTGAAAAATAAAATAATTCAAATATTTAAGATTTGATTTTTAAAATATTTTGTTATTTTAAGTAGATAAAAGAATGATACTGTAAACAAATACAATATTGGTTTTACGATATTTAGTTAAAGACACAGGCTAAATTCCAAAGGTGTTTTAGACAGCCGTACTAGCTCATTGCATGTACACAGCTGTGGGCACACAGAATAGTAGAAAAAGCACATACCAAAAGTTAGAAAATGTTGTGTTCATTCCTTGTTCTTCCACTTCCACTCATCAAGCTTATTGATTTGAACATGTGACTTTACTTCTCCAGTTCTTAGCAGCTTCGTGCAAAACGAAAAGAAGATAATACATGTACTACCTATTTCATTAAGTCAATTAAGTATAGAAATGAGAAAATACCCTTGAAAGTGTGAGTGTAAGTAGTTTTCCTAGGTGACTCAAACAAGTAGTTTCCTTAGGTGATTATATCTGTAACCCTCATTTTCTGATCTACTTAATCAAGACCCCTAATAATGATATCTGGTGCATTTGGGTACATGAAGTTGAGTTAGTGTTCCTTATAAAGATATGAATCGTTTTTTAGAATTATTTGTAAATATGTAAGCTCAGTAGAGGTAATTATTGGCAAGAAGCAAATTGTTACTGTGAAAGTAAGTATATTGAGTTTATTGGCAATTGATTTCTTTATACACTCATTAGTTCAGCAAATAATCCAGAGCACCTGTGATTTATTATACCTTGTGCTGAAGATATTGAGTTATACTAAGGATAAAGTGATGGAAATTAGAGTGACCACAGCTGAAGTCAGACCAGATGGTCAACAGAAGCTAGGGGGTAGGAGGAGAGGATGAACAACATCAGGGAACCATCCAGGCTTGACCACCCAAGGTTGATCAATGGATTGAAGATCCTCAGATTGAAATTATGTGATCCTAATGAAAAAGCAAATACTAATGTTCTTGATTAGCCAAACTTAAAGCAATGAGAGGAACCATTAACCATGGAATGTAGTTCCATCCTCCATTTCATAACTAGCAATCTTATTGACCAGCATCTGAAGCCCAAGACTAGGACTTTTATCCTTTATTTGATTTGTCAGAAGACTCTGTTAAGTCCATTTCAAGAAATATTCCAAATCTATTAAGTCTCCCCAACTTCCCAGTGTCTCCTTTCTGAAGAATGGTGCCATCAAGTATCAACAGGATACTGAAGGTTTTCCCACTTCATTATTGTTCTCATGGTTCTTTCAACCCTTTCTTTACAAATGGACTAATGTGTTCAGTCAAAAATACAAAAATATATTTACTCCTTTTCATAAAATCCCTTTAATAGTCTCCTATTCCTTGAAAATAGAATACAAATACTTACATGGTATACAAAGCCCAATCCGTTCTTAGTTTCAGCTCCTTCCACATCCCACCCTTCAATGAGCTGCTGCCATTCTGACCATTTTTCCCCCTTGAGAACTTGTTACTAGTACAAATTGATGTGTCTAACACTTCAAAAGGCCAAAACTCAAAATGTCAGAGTTTGGAGTAAGTAAATGTTTAATGGATGTTCTGCTGATGACTGTGGTCATGGCAGTTTGCAATGGGTCCAGGAAGACCAAAAAAGCAAAGGGCCTCAGGTAACTTAAACATAGCCTTTATTCCAGAAGGAAAGCAGCAACAAAAATTGCACCCAGAAGTTGGCAAACAGCAGGACATCACGCATCTCCCATGGCTCCCTCCTGGAAAATCCCCTCCCCTTATATAGTGGGTGCCAAGAAATGAGCACATAAGGCACATAAACAATAAAATGGCTGCCACCTGGAAAAGTACAAGTCATGGCTATATTACAGGTGTGTGTCATTATGGCAGAACGTGGTGAGAGATCCTGATTCCATTTGCCCACACTCCACCCCTTCAGGATTTCTCACCTCACAATCTATGCAACAGTTGTCTTCCACAATCTTCCCTGTGCAAGGAGTGTGGAACATTGCATCCAAAATCCACAGCAACAATACAGACTACAACAACAAATTTTAACAACACAAGCAAAGAGAGTAATCAAGGCAATGTGCCACTTGTTAGTGAGAGAAGCCCACCATTCTTGGAGGGGATCTGCCTTCAGGCACTCAATATTTTGAGTTTCTGCAGCTAAGACTTGTAATACCTGACTAACATTATACTATTCATCAGGGATATATATGCAACACTCAGCACCAATCAAGGCACAAACCCCTCCCTGGGAAGCAATAAGAATATTTAAAGAAGGCCATGTGATTTTGGAATACAACCTTGTCCATCTGAGAGTGAAATGAAAAATTGCTGACAAAACTGATGCATGTTGTCTGTTAACTCCTATTGTTGACAAAACTTGTTTCATGTTGACTGTTAAAACTTTTCCATGTTGCAGTTTATGCTCATGACTTCTGTAAACCTGCTTGTTTTCTCCATCAGCCAGCCCTACCCCATCCTATAAAAACCAGAAAAGCCTGCTAGTTGAGGCTCAGGATTTGGAGACTGTAACTTCTGTGAGCCTACCAGTATAATAATACTGGCTCTCGAGCTCTCCGAGTGCCATTTGACTTCCTCGGTTACCCATCCTGCTACATTTTGGTTTCCTGACCTGGAAGCCAACCACACCAGCCTTTTTTGCCACCAGCTTGATGACAGAAGCCAATGAGTGGCAGAAGGTCTACCTAGTTGAACAAGGTGGCACTACCTGAAACCTTTACACGGCCTCCTTCCCGGGAGGCCACCCTGCCTGGAGGTGACCTGATCCAGCCAGGCTTCATGGAGAGATGGACTAACCCTTTTGGGAATACAGACTCCAGATAAGGTAAGGTCCTGGGACCAAAGCCCCAGTCAGGCCTGTATTCAGATGGAAAGGGAACTTGATCACCTCCCAAAGTCTCCATTGCAGGATGTCAGGTAGGGAAAACTCAGGGGCTGGGAGGGATCTGTGATAATCTTTTTGTGATTGGGTGTGTGACTGTGTCTGTGGGTCTACAGCAATAGCTAGGGAGTCTGAGTAGACCCCAACCTGCAGTTCTGTGGTAGCATCATAAAGCAAAATGGTGACTTGGCCACTTGAAGACAACCAGGGCTAGGAATTATATGGGTACACCATTGCCAAGATGTGCCTTAAAGTCTCACAAGAGATGTGGCCAGGTGAGCACCTGGAAGGCTTCCTCTGAGGGGCTCTCCTCCTTTGTTCATTTCATGACACCAGACGTGGGAGGTCACTCAGAAATAAAAAAGATGGGGTCCAGTCAGTCCAAGACAACTGTATTAGATTGTATGATCAAGAACTTCAAGAAAGGTTATTCTGATGATTGTGGTGTCAAATTGATGTGAGGAAAACTCCGAACTCTCTGTCAAATTGACTGGCCCTGTTTCCAGGTCAGCTGGCCACCAGAAGGAACCTTGTATCTCCCCAAGGTTTTCACAGTTTATAAAGTGATTACTGGGAGTTCAGATCACACTGACCAGTTTCCCTACATATACTCATGGCTGCAAATAGCGTGGACTCTTCTGAGTTGGGTTCAGTTCTGCACAAACAATAAGGGACAGTGCAGGGTTTTAGTAGCCCATCTCCCAAAGTGGGGAAAACTCCAGAAGCTGATTCATCAGGGCAACCCAGAAGAGAAACTGGCCATACATTCTGTCTGCCCCTCAAGGGTCAACAGCTCCCCTGGCACCAACCAACCAACCAACCAACCTGAAAGCCCCCTGCCATCAGTCTCCCCACTCCCTCCTGAATGGGAGCAAGATGGTTCACCTGTTTAGACCTTAAGGATGTTTTCTTCTGCCTAAGCATAGCCCCTGTCAGCCAGCACCTATTTGCTTTTGAATGGGAGGAAACTCTGACTGGAAGAAAGGCTCAACTCACCTGGACATGCCTACCCCAGGGTTTCAAAAACTCACCCACCCTGTTTGGTGAAGTGTTGGCTGCAAACCTTAGGGCCTTCCCTGGAGAAGAACTGAACTGTGGGCTGCTGCAATATGTAGATGATCTCCTTTTGGCAAGCAATTCCCAGGAAGACTGCTGGAAGGACATCAAGGCTCTCCTGCAGTTACTAACTTACACAGGATACAAAGTATCCTAGAAGAAGGTGCAAATCTACTGGTCCCAAGTCCATTATCTTGGCTTTGTCATTACCCATGGGCATTGCTCCTTAGGACCAGAAAGAAAACAAACTATCTGCTCAATTCCCCAGCCTGACAGCAAGAGAAAAGTTGGAGAATTCTTAGGGGCCGCAGGGCTCTGCTGCATCTGGATCCTTCCTTTAAGAAGCCCTGACAGGAACAGAAAGCAAGATGGGAAAATAAACAAAAAGTTGCCTTCCAGGAACTAAAGAGACTACTGACTTGTGCACTGGCACTAGGACTCCTGGGTGTGAAAGGGGAATTCAACCTTTTCACCTGTGAAAATGGGCACATAGCCTTGGAGGGTCCTCACCAAACTGTTGGACCCTGGCAAAGGCCCATGGCCTACCTGTCTAAGCAACTTGACCTGGTAGCTGCCAGATGGCTCCTGCTGCCTCCGAGCACTGGCGGCCATGGTCACTCTCATCCAGGAAGCTGACAAACTTACCCTAGGCCAGAACATCCATGTGAAAGTCCTCCATGTGGCAAAAACCTAAATGAACAGCCGAGGCTACCGGTGGCTAACTAGTGGCAGGATGGCACACTACCAAGGCCTACTGTGTGTGAGCCCACAGGTAATATTTGAAACAGTGAGCAACCTGAATATGGCCACATTACTTCCCACGGAGGCGGGCCCACCTGACCATAACTGTGAGGAAACCATGGATGAAATCTTCTTCAGCCAGCCTGACTTCCCTGATGTTCCCCTCTTCCCACCTGACCTGGCACTCTTCACAGACAAGAGCAACTTCATTCAGAACTGGAAATGAAAGGCCAGTTATGCAGTAATGACACAAGACTGAGTCATCAATGCTGAGGCACTGCCACAAGAATGATCAGCCCAAAGGGCTGAACTGTGGGCCCTAACTCAGGTGCTCTGTTATGCAGAGGGAAAAAAAGTCAACATCTACACTGACTCCAAATACGCTTTTGCCACTTTACATGTACATGGGGCCATCTACAAAAAAAAGGGGGCTACTTATGGCCAAAGGAAAGGAGATCAAAAACAAAGAATTCTTCAGCTACTTGAAGTTATTTGGCAATTGAAGGAAATAGTAGTCATTCACTGCAAGAGACACCAAAGGGAAACTGACCTGATCAATAAGGAGAACCACTTGGCAGATCAGGCAGCATGAGAAGCTGCTGCCCAGACCAGGACAGACCCAAACCTGGACCTGGCCTCCAAGGTTCTTATAGCACCAAGGGTACCTGAAAACCCAAGATACACTCCAGAGGAGGATCAATGGGCAGAAGCTGAGGGGAGCATCCAGACTTAGGAAGGATGGTGACAGCTGCCAGACCAGAGACTCTTTACCCCAGGAGGATAGCCTATAACATGGTCAAACAATATCATGATCTGACTTACTGGGGAAAGATGGCTCTCAAGGAAGGACTCAACAGATACTACTACATTGCCAGGCTCAATGTGCTCAAATCAGCACCAGATGTACAACCTGTGCCAAGAACAATGCATCACAGGGGCCTAGGAAGGTCTCAGGAATCCAATTACTGACATGGTTCTCTTGGAAGACATAGAAAATGACTTTACCAAGGTGAAGCGATGCTGAGGCTATAAATACCCACTTGTGTTAGTCTGCACTTACTCAAAATGGGTTGAGGCAATTCTAACTCATTCCAAGAAAGCACAAGAGGTTATAAAAGCTCTGTTAAGAGAAATAATACCTCCTTATGGGCTTCCCCATTCAATAGGATCAGACAATGGACCTGCTTTCATATCTTGTGTTATCCAAACAATAACAAAGTTGCTGAAAATCAACTGGAGGCTGCATGCTGCCTATAGACCTCAAAGCTCAGGGAAAGTTGAAAGCATGAACCAAACCCTCAAGAACACACTAGCTAAGTTCTGTCAGAAAACAGGACTCCCATGGGTAGACATACTACCTCTTGCCGTATCATGGGTTGGATGTGCTGCCAGATCCTCAGGATATTCCCTATTTGAAATTTTACATAGGAGGCCCCCACATACCATCAGTAGGCTTAAGCATGACCCTCAGCAACTAGGGGAACTAGACCTGTCAGTTCAACTCCAAATATTAGGAAAGACTTTTTATACAATAATTTGGGGTGTCTTGAGCAGGTCCCAATCCCTTTAGGAAACCAGGTCTACCGCCACCAGCTGGGAGATATGTTCTGGGTGAAGGACTGGAAAAAGAACCCCTACATGGCCTATACATGGTTATACTGGGACTCTGACTGCTGTTAAAATTGCAGGTATAGTGCCCTAGCTCCACCATACTCAGGTCAAAAAGGTCACTGCTAGGGACCCATTGAAGAACTGGACAACCCAAGCCAATGCTGTTCGACCATTGCAAATAACACTGTGGGAGGTGCCAGACATCCAGCCCAGGACAAAGCAAAGGATGTGAAGGACCTCCACTGGTGGTGCCTGCAACTCCAACCAGCAGTAGAACTGTAGTGACCTGCCAGCCTTTACTCCTAGCTGATGCAGGAATCCTGACTGTGCTCTTAGCTACAGGACTGGTTGGGGGTGCCCCTGTACACTGATGAAGTAGCACTGCAGAAAAGGAAAGCCTTAGATCTACTCCCTGCAGAAAATGGGGGAACCTGTGTGTTTCTAAGAAAAGAATGTTGCTATTTTGTACATCAGTCCAAGGTAATAGTTGAAAATGTTAAAGAATTCAGGGGGTATATTCAGGGAAGAAAAATGGACCAAGAAAACCCTTATAACTTAAAAGGGTTAGGAAACTGGACTTCATGGCTTTTACCCCTTGCTGCCCCTTGCTAATGGTCCTGGTAATCATCACATTAGGGCCCTGTATCCTTCAGGTCATGACCCAGCTCATCAAGACCATGGTGAATAGAGCAACCACCTCTCAAGTGCTGGCCCTGCAGGGCTAACAACTCTTAGCCTACACTGAGTCAAAGATATATAATGATGCCCCATAAGCAGAGTTACAAGGGAATCAAAGGGGGAATAAAATGAAAAATTACTGACAAAACTGGTCCATGTTGTCTGTTAACTCCTATTGTTGACAAAACTTGTTCCATGTTGACTGTTACAACTGCTCCATGTTGCAGTTTATGCTCACGGCTTCTGTAATCCTGCTTGCTTCCTGCATCAGCCAGCCCTACCCCATCCCTATAGAAACTGGAAAAGCCTGCTAGTTGGGGCTCAGAATTTGGAGACTGTAACTTCTCTGAGCCCACCAGCATAATAAAACTGGTTCTCCAACTCTAAGTGCAGTTTGACTTCCTCATTTACCCATCCTGCTGCAAAAATAGACCTCTGCATTCCAAAGGGAAAATGCTTTGTGAATTTCATTAAAGGCACAAGCCATATGCAAAGCCAAAGCAGTTATCTCTTGTTGATTTACTATACTAGCTCCTTGACAGGAAAATATAGCCAGCAGGTAGAACCACTATGAGCCTTAAATGTGCCCCACTTACTGGGTTTACTACCCAGAGTGGAGAGAAGTTGGCCTGGGATGTATGGCCATTCCCACTGCAGTGGACCTTCCAATTTGCAGTCAGATCGGGCCAGACATAGTGCCCACACACCAATAAGCTCATCCACGGGGCAGGGTAGACACTGTAGTGGCTGTGGGGACAATCCCAAGTCATAATGGCATCACCCAGTGCTACCTCATAGAGACCAGAGAGAGTACAGCCCATATTCATACCTCCCTCTATTGTATAGATTATGCATACTGGCACCTTAACAGAAACTTCCACAGCTTCAGCTGTGAGCCATCCCAGGCCATCCCATAGAGAATAACCGAGCCAGGGGAAGGTCTTGTTTATTTTCTTCCAATTAAGAACCAAGAGCTGCCACCTGGCTGTATTCCATGCAGGTGTGGCAGTATTAGCTGGCTTTATCTTCCATGAGAGGTCACTAGTCACAGTGAACAGCAACTCACTAGAAACCCAGCATTCTGACTGATTGGACACTGGAGCCAGCATATGCACCCATTCCACTAGGTGTTGGTCCACACAACACTAAAAGCAGAAAGAGAAGTTATAGGCACTAGGAGAGGCAGGTGTCTGTCCTCTGGCAGAATGCGAGTGTTTTGTTAGCTGATGGTCCAGTGGCTGGCAGGGGCAGCCTCCCTGGGTACGTGTATCAAACTTGCTTGCTTGTACAGTCACATTAGTGTGTTCAACATGCAAAGAATGGGAGAACTGACAATAGGCCATAAGAAAATAACAAATGTTCCTTTCAGGAATGTACTCCCATCCATCCCTACAGGGTAGTACACTTCCACATGAGGGGGCCATTGCCCAGTCACCTAGGGTGTTATCTGTAAGTTACATTCCAAACATTTTCCCCAAGAGGCCAACAAAGCCACCCATCACATATAAGGGGCTTGTGTACTCTCAGGCCTAGTCTAAGTAACCCATTGTCCCCTGGCTAGACCAGTAGGTGCAGGCAGCAAGATATCGCTTTGTGGCCCAAAGCCAGGTCTTAGTAATTCATGTTTGGTTTGTATCTGCAATTGAATAGGGGCTGCTGTGCAGCAGGAGTGCCTCACCAGAGCCAGACCACCATGCCTTCACCGTTCATTTAGAGTCTGTAGCACAGTCCACAGCCGCTTTGTTCATCCTGACAGACTGAGCTGCTCCAGACTGGCATAGGCCAAGTTTGAGCAGTCTGTTGTATCACTCAACAATTCCTGTTGCCTGCAGATAGTAAGAGATGTGGAATTTCCACTCTATACTCATGTCCTTAGCCCTTTGATGTACTTGGGCAACAGTAAAATGGGTGCCGTTGTCATTTTTAATGACCACCGGGTGACCGTACACAGCACAGAAGTGCTCCAGTGCTTGTAATACTGCAGGTTAATCTGAGCGACAGCCTGGACATGCAGTCAAAAACCCCATCACAGTATCAACACCAGTCATAGTATACCAATACCTTTCTGAGTTGGACAAGGTCCCTATCATGTCCCTCTGCCACCAAGTCATAGGAACTCAGACCCACGCAACCTGCTCATCTGAGACCACCAGCCTTCGGGGGTAAAGCACATTGCTCGCAAGCTGTAAGCACATCAGCATAAGTAATAGATGAGTTTCATGACTTTACCATTGCCTGCATAGTCTTTTGTCCTGCATGGAGGAGGCACTGGTGCAACCATTGTGCCACATCTCTGACAGGAGTGGTCTCTAACCATCTCACCTTTGCCAAAGTATCTGCCTCATCATTACCTGGATGGGTCAAAGGAGCATATCCTTTGATATTAGAGACTGTCGCCTATTTCTGATGCTCCAAGGTCCATAGGTCTTGCCACTGGCTTGACCCCAGAGTGGGCAGTACATCACTATCCAGTGGTTAGGATGCTAAGTGGCAATCCAGAGTGTCAATCCTCTGAATATTGCCCAACTGTCAGTACAGACTACAAATAGGGAGAACTCATTAGTAACTACTAATCCTATAGCCCATAGTTCTGTCTATTGGCTGCTTTACCTGGTACCAGTATCATACCAAATGGTCTAAGTGGGAGGGTGGAAGGCAATACCAGTCCATTGCAAGGGATGGCCATGGCTAGAGCCATCCATATACCAAGCATCTCCTGGAATGGGTGCTTGCCCTTCCTTGAAGGGGATGGTCTCCAGCTCACTTTCCAAGTGTTGGGATGTTGACTACCCTATAGCCACATAAGTCACAGGCCCAAGGACCTCTTGGAGCTCAGCTCTGAAGCGACTATTGCACAGAACACTGTGTTGTGGCAAATATGTCCCTCATTTTGCCAATGTATGTGTTTGAGCAGTGACAGTGCATGGTTTTCTGGCCCAATCACAAACCCATTCTGCAATAGGATACATGGTTCATACAGTCACAGGTACAGTAGCCATAATGCTTTCAGTTGCCAAAAGAGCAGTATACACAGCCACCAATTGTTTTTTCACCAAGGAGTAATGGACCTCAGCCCCCTTCCACAATTGGAATCAGGAGCCTATGGGCTACTGCAAGTGCTCAGAATGCTGCCATAGGTTCCAACCAAATCTCTCTGCAGTGACATGGACCTGCAGCTCACAAGGCCGGGCAGGTCAAGCAAACGCAGAGCTTGAGCCCCCTTAATAGTGCACTTGGAAAAGTCAAAGTCTCCTTGGGACCCTCTGTCCAGTCCCAATGACCCCCTTTCCTAACCAAGGAATACAAAGATCACAGCAGTTGAGCTAAATGGGGCAAAAAATGCGCTCCAATATCCCAGGAGTCCCAGGTAAGTTAGCAATTGCTTAACAGTGGTAGGTACAGGGTAGGCTTGGATCTTATCTATAATGGCATCAGGAATAGTCTTTGTCTTACCTGACCAAATTACCCATAAGAACTTGACAGGCAAGCCAGGCCCTTGAAACTCTGGTCATTGAGCACCCAAACATGTTTCAGATGGATTGGGAAAGCAGAAATGGTGACTTCTAGATCTGCAAGAGAGTCACTAGTTACATGATATCATCAGTATAATGGTACAAGTACACATTTTCAGGCTGTGACCATTGTGCCAAGTCTGCCACCACCAGTCTGTGGCACAGTGTGGTGCTATACAAGTACTCCTGAGGAAGGACCATAAAAGTTCAGTGTCAGCATTCCCACGTGAATGCAAATTTATCTTGGCTCTCCAAGGCTATGTCAATGGAGACAAAGGCATTAGCAAGATCAGCAACAAAAAAATGTCCCAAACTCCTGACTCAAGTGATCCATCAGGTCCTCTACTGACATGACCACTGCATGTAAAGGCAGCACTTCTTAACTGCTGGTAGTCCACCATCATTTGTGAGGTGTCATCTGGCTTCCTTACTGGCCATACTGAGGAGTTATACAGACTGTGGGTAGGGGGCTCTATCCCCACCTTTTCCAGTTTCTGTATTTTTCCAGTTATCTCCTCATGGCCCTCTGGCAACTTGTACTGCTTAGTGTACATAATCCACTGGGGAAGGGACAGCTATAAATGTGTATTCACAGCATGGCCCCACATCATGGCCTTCACCACTTGCACATGGAGTTGAAAATCCCCTGCCATGGTGTTGAAGCACAACCCCTGTAAAATATCTACCCCTAAGATATACTCAGGGTTGGACAACACATAAACCCTATATGACTGTGGCCACTGATGACCTATCCCCAGCAGGATGTCTGCACGTTTCACTCAAATGCTGTGTCACCCACAGACATTGATGACTACTGGGGTTCCAGAGAACTTCTCCAGATTCCCATACAAGAGAGAACATTCAGTGCCCCTAATCACTAGGGCCAAAATTCTCTGTACATTGGTTGAAGACCAGTGGATTGCGAATTCCATGTTTGGCCTCTGGTCCCTGCCTGTCCCCTGTAAATGGTTTCCTTGGCCTTCATCCTTTTAGAAGATCCTCCTCACTAAATAATTTCTAAATGGACCACATGAGCCCCGGGCCTCATAGTCCTCTCATCAGCCACCTTTTTTCACTTCCTCAGAGGAGTGAACTATTGGTCAGCTTTCAGCTGCTGCCACAGTTCCAAGAGATAGGCTTTAGGTTTCCCCTAAATTGTATCTTTATCAATCCCAGCCAACATGAGATCTACCCACATCTGATTTTATGTGACGTTTATGGGCCCACTCCTTTTGGCTTCTGGTGCCTTCCTGTCTACCACATGGACTCCCTTCTCTGTGTGGCTAGATTTGGCTTCTCCCAAACTCACCACCATCATGGTGACCTCATTCATGGGACAGCCATGTAAGAAGCCAGGATTGCCACGTGAGATCCAAACAGGGAAGAAGGACCATTTTGCAACACATTGTCCCTCATACCTGCTGTAAATCTCTCATCATATGAACCTTGGGTATTTGAATTGAACATTGTGTTCTGCATACCCAATTCCTGCAACACCTGCACCAACTCAGTATAAAATTGCCACTTACCGACCTTCCTGGGAATGTCTGCCACATGTGTCCGTATCACTCAAATGGCCGCCATGAGCCAATCCAATAGAGACTGGGTGCCTTGCCCATACCTAGAGTTACCCTGCAAGCACTGATGCAATGAGGAGTTCATGGTCACAGAAGCTAACTTCTCCATTTCTTGTTCTGTATACATTATACCATATACTCCCAGGTCCCAAAGACACAAAAGCCAGGTAACCAGGGGCTCACTGACCTTCTGCCGGAATTGCTTACCTAAGTCTACCAACTCAGCCTGAGTGTATGGGCAATATTGGATGAATTCAGTTATTTAAGGAGCACCTACAGGGTGAACCCCTGGAATATTGGCTGCTGGGATTTCATTTTTGTGTCACTACAGGGTGAGTGCAGAACTGCAGTTCCGTTTCCCTTTCCTCCCTTGAGGAATTTGACGTGACAATGGGGGACCCCCTATCTGACCCTAACCTCAAGTGCCAGTGTTCTTCTATCAGCAGCTATCTAGTTTCCTCCACAGCCTGCACCTGCATTTTCATCAAGTCCAGCTCAGTCTGAAGTGCCTGCAGCTCTTTGCTGTTCTCCACAGTCTGGACTTGCATCTTCAATAGGTACAGTTTGATTGGGAGCTCCCTGACTCTTGCTGCTTCATGCAGAGCCACCTCCAACTCTGCTCACAAGGCTGTAAGAAAGAGCCACTCCATAGCTACAGCCTCTCTGCAGGTGCTCACTGTGACAGAGATCTCTCCCAGTGCCCAGAGAGCCTTCTCCATGTATATGGACTTCCCATTCATCTCAGGTCACATCTGAGGAGGTGCCCAGGTAGAGAGGAGATGTGCCACAGGGTACCACACACTTGTGGCAGGCTACCTGTCAATCCCTCCCTTTGGGGGTCCCATAGGCTCCATACCCATTTGCTGTGGATCCTGTTCATGATGCCAAGTGTCTTGTTGATGACTGTGGTCACAGTGGTTTGCAAGGATCTGGGCAGACTAAAGAAGAATCGAGGAGCCTCAGGTAACTTAAACATAGCCTTTACTCCAAAATAGAAGGAGCAATGAAAATGACTTCTGGGAGTTGGCACACAGCAGGGCATACGTCAGTCCCCAAAGGGTTAAAGCCAAACCTGCTGTAAAGGGTTAAAGTCAGGCCCGCCACCAAGGCTTGACCTTGGCATAATCAGTTTATTTCTGGGATTGAGGAATTCCTCAGGCTGACATTTACTGCACATGTCCTGCCTTATGTAACCATGAAAACCCAAACACCTGCTACTGGGCAGATGTGGCAAGATGCCACTTTTGTTTGAATACATATATATAGTCCCAAGTGCACAATAAAGTAGCTTGCTTTTTGGAGTGTTTATGGTCCCCCTATGTCGGCTCCACGTGTGATTTTTCACCTGGGTGTACCACTGCCGAAACCTGCCCTAACTGGAAACCTCGGCAATGACATTTGGCGTAGTCAGCAGGATGAGGTGAGTGCCTCTGAGGGTCCCCAGGTGGAATAAATGTGGCCTCTTACCTCCCTATGGCCACATATCTGGCCACATGGACAGCTCCAGAAAACTAGGATAAAATTAGGCCAACACCTGGGGATATCAAGAAGACCTTGGAATCTATGGAGCTGAACATTCTGCTGGCATACAAGGAGGCAGCCGGCTGGGTAGCCTGGATGTTTCTTTTTTTTTTTTCCTGGATGTTTCTGGCACACCAGCTGGGAGATGCAGGAACAAACTCAACAGCTACACCAGTTGCAATGCTGGGAAGAAACACTGGAAGAGTGCCTGGTGGCTGCTGAATGTATGCTGCAGGGCTGGGAGGAGTCTGTACAGTCCTCCAGGGCAGGTAGCCCGATATCTATATTTCAGGCTCACCCCTTAGTGCAACAGTAGGTTGAGCTGGAACAGCCAATGGGGCTGGGAGGTCAGTCACAGGGGGCCCTCCAGGCCAAGCAGTATATGACAATGACTATGTATTCACCTGCTGAATTATGGGAATTGACAAAGTAGGTATGGCAAAAGGCTGGGGAAATGGTACCAGGCTGGCTACTGAGATTATGGGATGAGGGGGCAGAAGGAACAGAGTTGTCCCCTGATGAAATGTCCCAACTGGCCTCCATTATGGTACTCCCTCCTTGAGGCAAAGGCTACAAAATATTACCCATACTAACCATGATACAGGGAATCATTCCCTGATCAATTGGTTAATGACTGCAGCCCGAACGGTTTGGGCAGATGCCAGTGAATTGCCTGAGACTGTGAGCAACTGATCCATGTACTTGGACCTAGTGCAAATTATACGGGAGACAAGCATGTGACAGATGATGTTTCAGGTACACTACAATAGCCCTGATGAGGAAGTTTTCACCACTAGGATGAAGAACCTCAGCCTAGCTTCAGGACCTGGGAACTTTCAGGACTACGGCGGCTGTTTTGCTCCCTATGTAGATTGGCAGTTTCATGAAATAACAGCCACCCTAGCTCAATTGGGGGATATAGAAGTGAAGCGAAAAAAAAAAAGGCAACCAGGTGAGGCCGCTACAGAGCCCCAAGGGGCCCCCACTCAAAAAACGTCCAAAGAACAAAGGGGCTCAAAAGGGTGGCATTCAGCCTGCAGTGAGAGTGAGCCAAAAGCAGATGTGGTTCGATCTATTAGCTGCGGAAGTAGCCACAGAGAAAACAGAGCGTCAGCCTATGGGAGTGCTTGCTGCTAGCTCTATGGAAGCAGTTGAAACCTGAGCAGCAGTTTACTCCCCTGCTGGCTGTCACACTCCCAATTCGGGAGTGGAGACTGACTTATTTTTACCCAGACTAGGGGTCTGGCCAAAGTACCCAGCTAAGGGGGATACCAGGGGACCAGAGACCACATGTTGAACTTGCTATTTACTGGTCCCCCCATAATATGCAGCGGGTACTAGCCCTTGTGGACACTGGAGCTGATAGCACTTTGCTGTATGGAAACCTGGATCATTTTAGTAGTCCTACAGCCACCATGGAGGGATATGGAGACTGGATGATATGGGTCAAACAAGCAGTTGTGACCCTGAGCATAGGGAGATTGCCCCCACAAGACTATAAAGTCTATGTCTCCCCTATTGCAGAATATATTCTAGGGGTGGAAGTACTACAAGGATTGGTGATCTCAACAACATTAGGAGAATTTTGCCTGTATATGCGAGTGATAAAAACTGTTATTCAGGGGCACCTCCATCATGCCCATTTGGTATTGCCTCAGGCTACCTGTGTTGTGCATACAAAGCAATGTCAGCTACCAGGAGGGCATGAAGACATTGGTTGTACCATTCTCAAGCTTGAGGAAGCCCAGATAATCCGCCCAATGCATAGCCCTTATAATTGACCCATATGGCCAATGAAAAAGCCTGATGGCTCCTGGCAAATGACCGTGGACTATCAGGAGCTGAACAAAGTGACACCCCCATTACATGCAGCAGTGCCCAATGTTATGGATCTTATTGACAAACACACATGAACTGGGACAGTATCACTATGTTATGGATTTGTCAAATGACTTTTTCTCCATAGATATAGCACCAGAGAGTCAAGAACAATTCACTTTCTTGTGGGAAGGATGACAATGGACTTTCCTGGCACTTCCCCTGGAATATCTGCAAAATCTCACCCTGTGCCATAGACTGGTGGTTCAGGACTTGGCCACCTGGTGGAAGCCAGTAGGGGTGTATCTGTTCCATTATATTGACGATATAATGCTAACTTCTGATTCTTTTGCAGAGCTCAAGACTGGCCACCAGTCTACAAGAAGCCCTCAAGACCTGGGGGTGGGCTGTCAACAAAGACAAGGTCCAAGGGCCTAGGTTGTCTGTCAAATTCCTGGGAGTTGTCTGGTCAGGTAAGACTAAGATTATGCCGGAGGCAGTCATGGGTAAGATACAGACATATCCCTGGCTGACAAGAGTGAAGCGATTGACCAATTTGGATTTGTTAGGCTATTAGAGGGTGTTTATTCCTCATTTAGCCACTTTAACTCACCTCTTATATCACCTGTTATGGCAAGGGGCTACTTGGGATTGGACCCCAGAGATAGAACAGTCATTTTGAGCCACCAAGCATGCAGTGGCTCAAGCCCAAATGGTCAAGGTGGTTGACATCACCCTACTGTTCCTTTTAATGATGTCCGTGGATGACAATGGGTTTGGATGGGGCTTATGGCAAAAACATGGGTCTTGTAAAGTGCCCATTGGTTTTTGGTCTCAATTTTGGAAAGGAGCAGAAGCCCACTATTCCATTATAGAGAAACAGCTAGCTGTTATTTATGCTGCCCTTTTGGCCTATGAGGCCATAACAGGTCCTAATCTTGTAACCATCCAATCAAGGTATCCAGTAGAAGGCTGGTTATGGTCTTGGTTGTGGATGCCATGGACAGGGGTAGCCCAAACTTATACCTTGACCAAATGGGGGACCTATTTGGAATAGAGGGCCCACTTCTCATTCAACCCTTCATCAGATCAATTGCATGCCTTGTTATCACCTATAAAATTTCAAGTAGACGAGCCATTCCCACCACTGGAAACTGAAATGTCTATGGCTAGTCCCTACTTACAGGGGCAAACTCCTATCCTGGTAGATGCCTGGTAAATAGATGGCTCCTGCCAAGAGCAACTGCCTACATGGGTGGCTGTGGCAATACAACCCTCTACAGATGAATTCTGGTATGAGACAAGGACTGGACATTCCAGTATATGGGTTGAATTGAGGCCTATGTAGCTAGTGCTGATGAATGAGTCAGGCCCCTTACATGTCTGTACCAACAGTTGGGCAGTATACAAAGGTTTAACACTCTAGCTACCCCTCTGGCCACATTGTTGTCACAAGACGGACACATTGCCTATATTTTACATGAGGGTAAAGATCTTCCTTTAATGGTGTCACTGTCTGCTTTGTCCTACCACCCAGGCTAATAGCAGGCAATAGTATCCTGTCCTGGGCACATATTTTTGCTCAGGTGCATAATTTTTCCCACTGTTGAATCTGCACAGAAATACCAGTGGAAGCAACTGAGAGACTTCTGTGGTGAATTCACCCGGTTTCTGTAAACAACTGGCATGTTTATGTACATGGAATACCACCCCTGAATGGGACCAATGTCCCTGGGCAATGGACAATTTGGTCCACAAGGAATATAATAACCAACACCCTCTGTTTGGTTATGCAATGACTAATGGTTGGGGTCGGGTGTGGGGAGAAACATGTGAAACAAGTCCTGTTATATATAAAACAACATCGCTAAGCCACTAACCGCATTGATGGTTGGGTGTCCCCACACTTGTGTCTAAACATTACATGTGTTGACCCCTTAACCTTGGTGGAATGAAGCCTAATATGCTAGCATTCATCCCACAGATATCCTTCCAGCTAGATACCTTTGGGTTTGTGTACACTATGGATGGCCTTATTTATCTGTAAATTGGACTGGCCGATGTACGTGGGGTCACCCTTACATTACTGGTGGAATACTGGCAACCCTTCCTCAATTGCCTACTATTTGGGATGCTATATATCACTGCTGGCATCACCAACCTAGAGCCACTTGGTGATTCTACCCTTTTGCTCTGGCCCTGCCCAGAGCTTCTATCAAGGATGTAAAATTACAAGTAAAAGCTTTAGCAGTGCACACAGCTCAAGCCCTGAATGCTACTACACAGGACTTAAGCCTGTTATTAGATAAAACAGCACAAATTCATAAAGTTGTGCTGCAAAATTGGATAGCTTTAGACTACATGCTATTTTACATGTGAAATGTTGTGTATATATCCCAGATCACGCTGAGCACCTTCAGACAGCCCTGGCTGAGATGAACACAGAGGTACAAGCCATTACCTCCTCCATGAAAGACCCATTAACCTCTTGGTGGAACTCCTTAGGATCCACCTGGAATTGGATACTACTGATTCTAGTGCTTATTGCTAGCAGTCTGGTAGTCTTTTGCTGTACCCTGTATTGTTGCTATGGACTATAGGCTCAAGGATATGTATTATGGGCAATGTCAGTCCCCAAAGGGTTAAAGCCAAGTCCGCTGTAAAGAATTACAGCCAGGCCCACTGTAACAGGTTAAAACCAGGCCTGCCGCCCAGTCTTGACCTTGGCATAATTAATCCATGTCTGGGGTTGAGGAATTCCTGGGGCTGACATTGACCACACATGTCCTGCTTATGTAACCATGAAAACTCAAACAACAGCTACTGGGCAGATGTGGCAAGATGAGACTTTTGTTTGAATATGTATATATAGTCCCAGGTGCACAATAAAGTAGCTTGCTTGTTGGAGTGTCTATGGTCCCCCTATGTCAGTTCCACATGTATTTTTTCAACAGGGTGTACCACCACCAAAACCTGCCCTGCCTGGAAACCTTGGCAATGACAGCATCACACATCAAGCATCCCCCATCGCATCCTCCTGGAGGGTTCCCTCCCCTTATATAGACAGGTGCCAAGAAGTGAGCACATATGGCATATAAACAACAAAATGGCTGCCACTTGGAGAAGTGCAAGTCACGGTTACATCACAGGTGTGCATCATTATAGAGGAGCATGGCAAGAGCTTGACTCCATTTGCCCCACAATGGAGAAGGCACTAACTGAGAAGATGGGAGATACAGTGATGCCTCAAATCCATACAGAAAGTACAGAGTTTGGGCTTTTTTTACATCAAGGGAAGGGGAAATGGGAGGAGTAAGAAGTAATTGATGACCAAAGACACCTGAGTGTCAGTGGAGGTGAGAAAGATTTTGCTTACTCTGTTGACCCTAGTTGATGTGAATCTAGTCACAAGGTCTTTTTCAAATCTCTGATAAACAATTATTTTTGTACACACTTCCCTTATCTCCTTAGAAGAGGTCCCTTCCGGTCAGGAGCTTGTTTTGTAGAACTCAGACCACAAACAGAATTTCTCTAATGATTAGGATGTCCATGTGCAGGACTAAGCAGAGCTATTAGCCTGAAGACAGGGGGAACAATGCAGGCTTGAAGGAGGTAAAGTCAGAGAGGTTGAGCATTTCCTCTGTTACAAACTCAGCATATTCCTTTTAGTCTAACTTATTCTGCCTATACTATTCTTCCACTAGCTCTATATATAGTTGGCTTCTTCTCACTTTCAGGTTTCAACTCAAATAGTGCCCTGAACACCCTAATGGCTACACTCTTACACTTTGATCTGTAGGCTTGCTTGATGGTAGTGATATCGTGATTTATAAGAAATATATATTTGATCATTCAGATGACCAAATATATATTACTCATATATACTTGGTTTTTGGCCAGGATTTCTGGCTCACAGCTCCTAAAATTTTTGGCATTTCCAGTGATAAAAACAATGAAGTATATTTTGTTTTTATAATAAGGTAACATTTTGAATATACTTAGGTAACCCAAGGGTGGCGGCTGGTTGCCGGGTGAACCAACCACGTGATTGAAGAATTGGAACTTTCAGTTTTTTCCCAATACCTCCAAAGAGACGAGAGGGACTGGAGATTGAATTTAATTGTCAATGGGCAATGATTTAATCAATTGTGACTATATAATAAGATCTCCATAAAACCCCTGAAGGATAGGAATCAGAGAACTTTTGGGTTAGTGAATATATAAAGATTTGGGAAGAATGGCACACCTGGGTAAGGCATGTTAGCTCCATGCCCTTTCCTCATACCTTGTCTTATGAAACCAAATGGCATATAATGTTATCTTCAATTATATAGTGTCAGAATTGAATTGAATTGAAGGACACCCAGCTTGTGTCTGGAGAATTGCTTATTGTTAGTACAGAAATTTGCCCACCACAGTTTGAAAATTCAGTCTGAGAACACCAGAAAAAAATAGTATAAATCACAGTTTGTCATTTACTGACCTTCCATTCTCTCCTCCCCAGGATTTTAGCTCCATAATGACATGGTCTTTGTCTATCTGACACGCTTTTCTTTTTACCATCTTGTGTAGTTCCTATCATAAAGTAGGCATGCAAAGACTGAAAGAATATATAAATAATGTAAACCAAAATTTGTTCACAGCTTTTTATAAACAAGGTTATAAGAATACACAAGAAAGTGAAACTAACAATGACTTGAAATGGGTGACATTGGGAAGCAAAAAAAAAAATGCTTTTTACAGCAGGAAATGTAAAGGCTAATGTAGAAGAATAAAATAGCTGTTGCCAGGAATAAGGGGCTATTCTACACAATAAATAAACAAACAAACAAAAACAAAAAATATGAATAATATCAAGGCTTTAATCTGAGGAATCACACAATTCAAGTTTTAATATAAATGGAGCATCGAGTGGATATTTGAAATGCAATATATGAGACTGAAATTGTACTCAACTCATACAGAGCCTGATATAATATGTAAGATATTTGTGCTTTATTATGGGCAACTGGAATCAGCAAAAGTTCATTAGAAGAGGAATATATAATTATATTTGACTTTTAGGAAAGTAGATGCAATAAAGAGTGCAATGGAATGAGAAAAGTCTGGTAAGAGGAAAATATTTGGAGAACTTTTCAGTAGACCTGGCTACAAGTAAGGTAATGATGGCAGAATAAAAAAGAGTGTCAGGAAAGAGATACATGATGAAAGTGATAGGGAGTAAGCTGAAAGAAAAGATATGGAGGTGAAACTTACTTTCTAATTTACAGACCTGAGTAGGTGGTGATTAACTCACTAAAGTGAAGTAGAAAGAAGAAAAGTTAGTTTGAGCAAAAAAAAACCTATGACATCAAATATATTTTCTGGTTTATATTAACTTTTTTTTCCAAATGAACAGAAAACACTTAATCAGAAAACTTGGAATACACAGAAGAAATGCAACAAACAAACAAACAAACAAACAAAAATAAAACAACTGGGTTTCTATCTCCTTACTACTATAAGTAACACAAGTTTGCTATGTGACAATATGTCCATGCATAAACATAGAGATTTTTATTTGCTTTGTTTTATGTAAATAGAAGCATAGCTTGCTTTTTCATATCACATATATTATACACATTTACAAAGTAAATGTTAACAAGTAAATAAGCATTGCTTTACACCACAAATTTTAATAGCCTCATGACACAGTATATTATAATATGGATTCACAGTATTTTACTTCACCAATTCCCCATTGTTAAAAACTTAATATTTTCAAATTTTTATGTTTGGAAATAATCTTATAGTGACATATATTACAAATTTATTTTGAAAATACTAAAATTAAAACACTTAAATATCTAAAATATATAAAGAACTCAAATAACTTAACAACAACAAAACTAACAACCCACTTAAACGGTGGGCAGAAGACCTCAACAGACATTTTCTCAAAGAAGACACACAGATGACCAACAAACACATAAAAAGATATTCAATATCACTAATTACAATGAAAATGTAAACGAAAACCACAATAAGGTACCACCTGACACCAGACAAGAAATAAGTATTGGAGAGGTTGTGAAGAAAAGGGAACCTTCATACACTGTTGATGGGATTGTAATTCCAGTGTGGAATACAGTTTGGAGAGCTCTCAAAAAATTAAGAATAGCACTACCTTATTTCACATCTGGTCATTTATCCAAAGACTACAAAATCATCAATTTTAGAAGATGTATGCACCACAATGTTTATAGCAACATTATTTACAATAGCTAAGATATGAAAACAAAGTATCTGCTACAGATGAATTGATTAAGAAAATGTGATATCAGCCACTTAAAAAAAATGAAATCTTACCATTTGCAATAACATGGGCAGACTTTGAGGGTATTATTTTAAGTGAAATAAGTCTGACAGAGAAAAACAAATACCGTATGATTTCACTCATATGTGTAATGTAAAAACAAACAAAAGAAAACAAAAATGAAGTCATTGATGCAGACAACCTATTGGTGGTTACCAGAGGGGAAGGGTCTGGGGGAAGGTGAAATGGGTAAAGGGGTTCAAACGTACGGTAGCAGATAAAACTAGACCTGTGGTGGTGAGCACGCTGTAGTGTATGCAGATGTTGAATTATAATGTACACCTAAAAATTATATAATGTTAAAAATCAATGTGACCTCAAAAAAAATTTTAATTAAAAGGAGACCTAAGAGGCATCCATAAAAATGACTTCCATTTTTAAAGCACTTTTTATGTTCCAAATATTGCACTAAGTGCTTTACAAACATTATTTTATTCAATCCCCACTACCCTGTGAATAAATGTTGTTAACCCCATTTCACAGATGAGAAAACAAAAGATAATGGTTAAGTAATTTGCATAGGTAAGTACTGAAGCAAGGACTCCATGACGGTATTAACACTGAGACTTAATTATTACCCAATGCTGCCTCACAGATGGCCTTTGGAAATGTGAATCTGAAACTCAGTAGAAGGTACAAACAAAATATTAATTTTTGTGAGTCATCAGCATAATAAATCTTTGATTATCATCTGGGAACTTTTATTTCACACTACTGATCCAAAAACAATTTATGTAATCAGAATCTCTGGTCAAGAGAGGGTAGAGCCCTGGCGTTAACAGGTTTTAAAAGTGCCACAGGTGATGTTAATAGGCAGCCAGTATTGAAAGTCTATGATCTATTTTAAAGCAATTGAAGCCAAGGACTAGGGTGATATTGTCACAAGGAAATATATAAAATGAAAAGAAGAGAGGACACTACAGAACAACTATATTTAAGAGGTGAAAAGGATGTCAAGAAAGATGACTCAGCAATAGCTGACAGAAGTACGAAGCTAGCCAGAAGTGGGCCGACCAGATGTCTCATTTGAAATAGTACAACAAATAATGGTACTGTCCCATTTCAAACAGTATGTATGGTCAGTCTTCTGACACCTTGAGACTAAGCTGACCCTATATAGCATTTGAAAGGGGACAGTACTGTTGTTTATGTCATATTTAAAATGAACCATCTGGTCAGCCTAGCCAGGAGAAGTATTCTGGAAGTTACAGAGGAGAAAATTTTATCACTAACATGTATATGAAATCTAACACACACCTGTAGGTATTATTCAATAATTTCGAATAATTAGCTGTAGTAATTACAGGGAGACATTTATGTAAATTACCAATCCTTCTTGACTTATCAATGAAACTTTACCAGGATAATTCACAGTACTAGTCTTTTTCATCCAGTTTCTGCATTTTTATCTTGTTAATCTGGTTAGGTTGTTTCTATATCACATGTTTTTTTTCACCCTGATAAGGTTATTTATAGGCTGGTAGAAAATGCTGCATAACTATTTATTATTCTTATTTTTAAAATTTATATTTATAATATAAATATGTATGCTGTTTTTTTATTTTTATTTATTTTTTTAATTTCATTTAAATTTTTCTGCAGTTAGAACTGAGACAAGGATGTGGGTGTTGGTAGTATATCTTGGAGGTAATTCCAGGAAATGAAGGGGAGAGCAGGAAGAATGAGGCAGGAAAAAAGATTAGGTATGGAAGACATAATACAGTGGTCATAGCTGGAGGCAGCAGGAGTAGGGCTGGAAGGCCAGTTTCACCAGGACCTCCTGAGAATTGTCCAGAACATCTTCCAGAATTGTCCTCATGAAGCCTGAAAGGCCAGGACTTTTATCCCCTGACTCCCATCCCTGATTGGTTGAGTGTGATTTTAGGGTCTTTATTTCTAATCCTTGCACTTCAAGGGTGCTATTGTGCATTGGTCCCAGGTTCTGAGAGGATACTGGGGTAGAGTCTGCTTGAGATAGGACACTGTTGCCTTCCCAAGAAATGGCCAAAAACAGAGTTATTTGGGCAGATGTGCTGCAAGGCACAAGAGACCTCTACCATAGTTCTAAAATTTAAATTGTATTTCATGGTTTATGTTGAAAGCAACAGGGTCCACTGCCTCACACATCCCAATTTCTTATTTCCTAGTACACAGAAAAATCATTCTCAATTCATTTGCTATTTATAATTTTATTTCTAATAATATGCTTATTCTGCTAATTATAAATATATCAATTTTAGATATTTTCTATTGATTCCTATTACAAATAATAAAGATTTAGCCCTATTCCCATTCCCTTCTCCTTCCTCTTAATGTATTTAGATCACAATTTAGGGTATTATTATAAATATTTTAAACATTATTAAATATAAATATTATTCACAGCTGAGTACCATAGTACTCTTACTATATTTCCGTTTCTATACAACTTTTGTTTTCCTGGAGTTAGGTTTCTTTTCCAGTTGCCTTTTTCTATCAGGAGTTTATTTTTATATTTTCTATAGTACTAAAAATCTCTACTATGGTTTTTCTTTCTTTGCTTTTTTTTTTTTTTAATTAGAAGCATTCCTCAAGGAATCTTCTATGTCCTTCTTCCAGTCTGAAAAAGTTGTCCTAGGTCATCCTGGACTTTCTTTCACAATCATCCTAAATTTCTTCTCATCTGTGTTCTTTTTGCTTCATCTCCTATTCCCTTCAACTTATGCCTTCCACTTGTGCCCTCTCTGAGAAAGAGCATATAGGTGCATGCAGGAAAGTACCAAAGCAAACATTCCATGACAGTATAAAAACCCAGTCTTTATCATCACCCTGTGCTGCCCCATACATCCCAACCCCTCATGTCAGGCTGCACAGCTAATTTTATATATTTTTAATTTTCTTCTATTTTTATACTTTTTATTTTAATACTTATTTAAAATTTTCTTATTCTATTAAATATGTTGAGGTGACATTGGTTAGTAAAATTATACAGGTTTTAAGTATACAATTCCATAATACATCATCTATTTGTTGAATTACATGCAACATCACCATATATTTGACCCCCTCTCTCCTCTACCACCCCCTTTTCCCCTTATCCTCTGGTAATCACTAACCTATTGTCTTGTTTCCGTTTTGTTGTCTTGTTCCTTTTTGCTTTTAGTTTTATAACCCACATAGGAGTGAAGTCCAAGTAATATTCTATTGCATATATGTACCATATATTCTTTATCTAGTCATCTATCAAAGGACACTTTGGTTGTTTCTATGTCTTAGCCACTGAATAATGAACATAAGGATAAACACTAGTATATCTTTGTGAACAAAGGTTTTCAGATGTTTTGGATAAATGCCTAGAAGAGGGATTGCTGGGTCATATGATAATTCAATTCTTAATTTTTTGAGGAACCTCCATACTGTTTTCCAGAGTGGCTGTACCTGTTTACATTTCCACTAGCAGTGTATGAGGGTTTGTTTTTCTCCATAGCCTTCCTAACACTTGTTTATATTTGTCTTAATGATGATAGCCACTCTAACAAATGTGAGGTGATATCTCATTGTGGTTTTAATTTGCATTTTTAGTAGCTAGTAAATTTGAGCATTTTTAAATATGTTTGTTGGCCATTTGTATGTCTTCATGGAAGAAGTGTCAGTTCATGTCCTCTGCCTATTTTAAAATTGGATTTTTTGTTGTTGTTGAGTTTTGTGAGTCATTTATGTATTTTAAATAGTAGTTCCTTATCGAAGGCATTGTTTGCAAATATCTCTTCACATTTGTTTGGTTGCCTCTGTTTCTCTGATAGTTTCTTTTGCTGTGCAGAAGGTTTTTAGTTTGATATGCTCCCCTTCATTTATTTTTGCTTTTACTTCACTTGCTTTTGAGGTCATATTTATAAATCCCTCTCTGAACCCAAGGTCCATAATTTTAGTATTGATGTTTTCTTCTATGAATTTTATTTTATTTTTTTCTCTTTCCATCACCTACAAATTTTATTGTTTCAGATCTGATGTATAGGTTGTTGATCCATTTTGAGTTACTTTTGGTATATGTGACAGATCACAGTCTAGATTTATTATTTTGCATGTGGCTTTCCAATTTTTCCTGTACCATTTATTGAAGAAGATTTCTTTTCTCCATTGTGTGTTTTTTGGCTCCTTTGTTGAAAATTATCTGCCCATATACATGTGTATTTCTGGGTTTTCAATTCTATTCCATTGGGCTATGTGTCTGTTTTTCTGCCGATACCATGCTGTTTTGATTATTGTTGCTTTGTAGTACAAATTGAAGTTGAGAATTGTGATGTCTCCTGCTTTGTTCTTTTTTTGTAAAATTGCTTTGACTATTCAAGATCTTTTATGATTCAATATAAATCTGATGATTTTTTCATTAAATCTGTATATTGCTTTGGGTAATATGGCCAATTTTAACTATGTTTATTCTTTCAATCCATGAACATAGAATATCTTTCCATTTTTTTGTGTCTTCTTCAATTGTTTAAATAATGTCTTATAGTTTTAAAGATATAAGTCCTTCACCTCCTTTGTAAAGTTTATTCCAAGGTATTTTATTCTTTTTGTTGCCAATGTTAAATGTATTGTTTCTTCTTTTTCCATTTTTTCTAAAGTTTCAGTTAGTGTAATATATAGGAATGCAATGGATTTTTATACATTGATTTTGTAACTTGCAATTTTACTGTATTCATTTATTGTTTTTAATAGTTTTTTGGTGGAGTCCTTAAGATTTTTTATATAAAGAATTACGTCATTTGCAAAAAGTAACAATTTTAACCTCTTCATTCCCCATTTGGATGCCTGTTATTTCTCCTGCCTGATTGCTCTGGCTACTGCTATGTTGAATAACAGTTCTGAGAAGGGACATCCTGGTCTTGTTCCCAATTTTAGAAAAAAAGGTTTTAGCTTTTTACCACTTAGTATGATATTAGCTGAGGGTTTGTATATATGGCCTTTATGATGTTGAGGTACTTACCGTCTATACTTATTTTCATTTGTTTTGATCATAAGTGCATATTGTATCTTGCCAAATGCTTTTTTGACATATATTAATATAATTATATGGTTTTTATTTTGTTCATGTGATGTATCATGTTGATTAATTTGCATATGTTGAACCATGCTTGTGCCTCTAGAATGAATCCCACTTGATCATGATGTATAATCTTTTTAAAGTATTATTGTATTCAATTTGCTGGTATTTTGTTTAGGATTTTTGCATCTGTATTCATCAGAGATATTGGTATGTGTTTTCTTTTTTTGTGTGTTATTCTTACCAGGTTTTGGTATCAGGGTGATGTTTGCCTCATAAAATGAGGTAGAAAGTATAGCCTCTTCATTAATTTTTTTTGAAGACTTTGGAGAGGACAAGTATTCAATCTTCTTTGAAAGTTTGGCAGAATTCACTAGTGAAGCTGTATGGTCCCAGACTTTTGCTGTTTGGAAGGATTTGGGTGACTGTTTTGATTTGGTTACTGGAGATCAGTTTATTTAGATTATCCAGTTCTTCTTGATTTAGTCTAGGTAGGCTACATATTTCTAAAAACTTGCCCATTCCTTCTAGATTATTGAATTTTGTAGCATATAGTCCTTCATAATATCCTCATATGATCCTATTTTTGTGATGTTCATTTTAATTTCTCCTTTTTCATTTCTTATTTTGATTATTTGTGTCTTTTCTATTTTTTACATTAGTAAGTCTATCCAGAGGTTTTTCAATTTTATAAATCTATTTAAAGAACCATTTCTTTGCTGTATCAAATTTTTTTTCTTTCTCTATTTCATTTTGTTAGGCTTCAGTTTTTATTATTTAATTTCTTCTGACTTTGGGTTTCATTTTGTCTTTTTTTTCCTAGTTTATAGTTCTTTAACATATAATGTGATGTTTTTTGGAGGTATTTTCTTTTTTCCTGGGATAGGCTTGTAGTAATGTACATTTTCCTCTTAATACTGCTTTCACTGCATCCCAATAATTTTGATACAATGTGTTTTCATTCCTATTTATTTCTATATATTTTTTATTTTTTTAAAAATTTAATTTACCCAGCTGCTTTTTAATAGCATGTTGATTTATCTCCACATGTATGTGGATTTGTCTCACTTTGTTATGGCAGTTGATCTCCAACTTCAAAGCTTTGAGGTTACAGAATAAGCTTGATATGGTTTTAATCATCTTACATTTGCTGAGGCTAGTTTTGTTTCCCAGAGTGTGGTCTGTCCTTAAAAAGGTTCCATGTTCAATAGAAAAGAATGCATAGTCTTGTGTTCTAGCATTAAGTGATCTGTAATGTCAATCATGTCCATTTGCTGTAATGTATCATTTAAGGTTGATATTTTCTTATTGAATTTCTGTTTGCATGATCTATATCCATGGCTGTCAATGGGGTTTTGAGTTTCCTGTGTTGGTTTTTTTTTTTTCCTTTTAGTATTTTCCTTTAATTCTGTTAGTAGTTGCTTTGTAAATTTTGATGCTTCCTGATTGGGAGTATATATATTAATAACTGTCATGTCTTCTTGTATTATCCCTTTTATCATTATGAAGTGTTCATCTTTGTTTCTTATTATCTATTTTTTTCTAAAGTCTGTTTCATAAAATTAAGTATGGCTACATCCCCTTTTACTGGGTGCCATTTGCTTGGAGTATCATTTTTAATCCTTTCACTTTAAGTCTGTGTTTGTCCTTGTAGCCGAGATGTGTCTCTTGTAGGCAGTATATTTTTGGTTTTTGTTTTTTAATTCAAAATGCCACTTCGTGCGTTTTTATTGTTGAGTTTAGTTCACTTATGTTGAGGGTGATTATTGATATATGAGGATTTTCTATAGCCATTTTATCTGTTGTTTTCTGGTAGTTTGGTGTCTCCATTGTTTCTTTGCTATTTTGTTTCTGTCATTTATTTAAGTTTGGTGGTGTTCTATGATTTTTTTTCCTGGTTATCTCTTTTTTTATGTTGTGTTTCATTTCTGATTTATTGTGTAGTTACCATTAACTTTATGTAAAAGGAATTTATGTATATATAAGTAGCCCTGTTTCTTAAGTATGCTTCTTATCTTCATTCCCCTTTGATAATTCAGACCTTTACTTCTTCCCTTTTTATGTTATTGCTGTTGCTATATATGTCTGTTTATTTTGACATTTTGTTTCATGTCAAATAGCCATCTTCAGTGTTCCTGTAATGCTGGCCTTGTGGTCGTGAATTCCCTCAGAGTCTGTATATCTGTAAAGGTCTTCATTCCTCTTTCATATCTAAAAGATATCTTTCCTGGGTAAATTATTCTTGACTAGTAATTTTTCTTGCAAAAGCATGAATATTTTATTCCAGTCCCTCTTAGCTTGTAAAGTTTCTACTGAGAAGTCTGATGATAATCTAATGAGCTTTTCTTTATAGGTTACAATCTTCTTTTCCCTGGCTACCTTGAGAATTCTTTCTTTGAGGTTGATCTTTGACAGCTTCAATATAATGTGTCTTGAAAAATGTCTGTTAAGATTTAGGTAGTTAGGTGTTCTGTTTGCTTCTTGGATTCAAGGACCCAGTTCATTCCATATGTTTGGGAAGTTCTCATCAACTACTGCCCTTCACACTCTCTTCCTCTTCTGGTATACCCATTATTCTTATATTGTTCTTTTTGATAGGGTTGGATAGACTTTGCAGAGTTCTTTTCTTTCTTTTAATTTTCAAGTGTCTTTCTTCTTCCATCAGTGTCATTTCCATAATTCTGTCTTTCATGTCACTAATTATTTTCTCTACTTGATCAGCTCTGTTTCCTAAGCTAGCTATTTCATTCTTCACCTCTTTTATTGAGTTCTTCATCTCCAGAATTTTTATGTGGTTTTTCTTTAAAATTTCAATCTGTTTAGTAAAATATCCATTTTATTCATTGATTTTATTTCTGAGTTTATTAGATTGTCTACCTGTGCTTTCTTGCATCTTGTTGATTTTTTTCAGAACTGCCATAAAACATTCTTTATCATTTAAGTCACAAAAGGGCTGTTCAGAAAAAAATCAGTCATAAATGCCTCTATTTTTAAAATTACATGGCTGTACACTTTCTGGACAGCCCTCATATTTCTATATCTTATATTTATTTTCTGGAGGTTTTTCACTTTCTTTCTGACCAGTTTTGTAAGCTTGGTTATTCAAATTGATTATTAGATTATTTCTCATCTGGGCATCTGTAGCAGTGAATTCTGCAGCCAGTAGATATGCAGAGGTCTTTTTGTTTTGTTTTGTTTTGTTTTAAGTAGTTATCATTATAGCATTTTATTTTCTCTTGCATTATTCTTTCTTCTTGCGGTGGGTGATTTCTTGTGAGGTGAGCGTCTCCTCTTTGACCTGGTTGCCTTGATTTCAGTGCACCACCCTCATTGGGGGATATGGTGGGCTATGGAGCTCTGAGTCTCTGGAACCCCAGAAGCTGTAGCGCCTGTGTGACTCTGTGCCCTTCCACTGGTTTAAACCATAAGGGTGGGGCAGGGTTTTCTTGAGAGAGGTAGCTGTTGTATTTGTGTCTCCAGATAATGGTAACATCCAGCCTGCTGTTGTCTCACCCGTACAATTCTTTCCTGTCATCAAAATTTATGCAATGTCTATCTGCTGCTCAGAAGCTGTCTCCCTAGTTCTTAGGGCTATAGATATTTTGTTTTTTAACTCGACACGTGCTGCTACTGTTTCTTCTGGGACTGGTGAAAACACTGGGAGATTGTGGAGGAAGGTGAGCTCTGGTAGGGTTTGGGAAGGTGACTAAGCTTCCTGGCTCTGTCTTCTGCCTGGCACTGAGGGCAATGAGGTCAGTGCAAGCTTATGCTCTTTTGCA
>PVJL010000587.1:186506-235568 GCA_004026885.1 Lyroderma lyra
TTTATTGTTAGACTTATTGGGGTGACATCTGTTAGCAAGGATTACATAGGTTTCAGGCATACAATTCTACAGTGCATTGTCAACTTGATGTATAATAAGTTCACCACCTAATGTGACTTCTCTTTCCATCACCTTATATTTAGCTTCCCCCCCTCCTCTCCCACCCCCTCCCCTTTCTCCCCTCCCTAACCCACTCTTTTGTATTCAGTCTTCACCCTGAGTTTCTGCCATCAGTGCTTGGTTCAGCTGTATTATTTGTTGATCTCTCCGGCAGGAATGCTAATGGCCAGAGAAGAAGCACCTGCTGCAATCTCACTTCTTCTGTCTCCGAGGACTGGAGTGAGCTTCAGGTTGTACTCCTGCTACCATCTAATTCCTACTCTGTCGCAGGACAGAGATGAGTTTCAGGTTGTACCTCCTCTGCAGTCTCACTCTATCTTTCCCCTCAGATTGCAATGAGCTCCAGACTGAGTCTTACATCCCTGTCTCTATACTTCCCCCTTTTCTTCTCCCCAGTTCTCACTTTTTCCCCACCTTCAGATATTTTGATTCAATAAATGGGTCTCTGAGCTGTGTTTATGTGTTGCATAGGAAATCTTTTATTGAATTATAGTTGTTCAAGTTTTTGTAATTTCCAGGAATGTTTGCCAGAAGTTCCTTTCATGCCACCATTTTGATGTGTCAGCTATTATTTTATTTTTTGAAGTCTTAGTTATGCAAAGATATTTTTATTCTACCTATCCTTGCTGATGCATAGTTTGGCTATGTATATAATTTTAAGGTGAAAAGACCTTATATTCAATTTTTCAGTCTTGCTGTGGTATTCTGGAGTCATCCAGATTTCTAATCCTATAAATAGATTTTACTGCTTTTCCTTTTTTTGTTGTTCTTACCCAAAATAATTTACATGCAAAATTTCATATAATGCTCTAAGCATTTCATGGGCCATTTAAATATGAAAATCCATCTCTTTCAATTCTCAGAAATATTCTTTTATAATTGTTTTATAACACTTTTGTTTATTTTCTATGTTTTCCAATTCATTATTGGTTTGTCTTTTTGGTTTATTTTTAGGATGACTTCTTTCTTTATTATTCAATTTTTTTTTTTTTTTTTTTTTTTTTTTTTTTTTTTTTTTTTTTTTTTTTTTTTTTTTTTTTTTTTTTTTTTTTTTTTTTTTTTTTTTTTTTTTTTTTTTTTTTTTTTTTTTTTTTTTTTTTTTTTTTTTTTTTTTTTGTAGTATGTGGGTAGTTCCCTGGCTGGGAATCGAACCCAGGCCGCAGCGTTGACAGCGCCAGCGCTGAAGCCTTAAGCCACTACACCACTAGGGAACTCCCCCCAATTTTTTTTATTTAAAGTCCTTTCTCTATCTCTGATTTATCCCTTGTGAGTTTTTGCTGGTGTTTGCTGATTTCCTTCTAGTATCTTACCCTTGTTCCGCCTACCTTGTCCTGAGGCTAACAATGTGTCTTTTGTTAACTTTTTCATTTCTCTTGAATTGCTGTACAAGAATAAGTTCTCTAAGAATATAATTATAGATATTTGGCAAGTTTACTTCTGCTCCCTGTACTGCCTGTTTTGTACAATTTTTTTTAATTCAAAGTTGTGTATTTCTTATTAGAAGAATTCCATGAATGTCTGTTGATTTTTGGCACTTCAGTCATTCATAATACCAAGTTACTAAAAAGCTAATTGAAAGGTCTGTGTGTGACAGCAGAATTTGTCACCTGGAAAACTTCATTGTAAAATGGTTAAGAGAAATTCTGGCCATTTTGGTGGGGATTTTGATGTTGAGAATTCAAATTCTTTTTTCTAACAGTTTCTCCAGAGGTGAATTCTCTAATCTGTTTAAGATTTAATGTTGGTTGCCCATTTGCTGGGAGCAAAACAGAGGAAAGAAGTCTTGAGGGTTCACTTTGCAATGTGTTTGCTTTTTCTTACTATCTCTTCTTCACTTTAACATCTCAGTTCCACTCTCTGTGCCTGGGATCCAGAGTCTGTGATTTTGTGGTCTAGTTTCTTCAGAGAATAAACCTCTGCATTCTAAGGAGGGTGAAGAAAGGGTATCACATTGCTGGGAAGATGTAGCAGGAGGTGTGGGAATTGGCAGAATCTGAGGGTCTAACTGCTTCTCATATAAACATTTATGCTATCAGGTAACCTTTCTATTTTTACCTCACCTTACTCTCATTATCTAGGGAAGAAAGCCGGTCCTTCAATCTTGAGTCTTTATGATTTTCTTTTATTTGAACATACTTGCTTTTCATTGGTATCCCCTTCTATTGGCACTTGGGGTTTAGCTTTCTTTGGTCTTCTAAGACAGTTGTCATCCATTTACTTTCCTTCTTTCATATATGTGCCAGGATATCTCTCATCCACTCTCATCTCCTCTTCTTTTCCATTGTATTTGTGAAATTATACTTATAAATTTCTTCAGAGTAACTTTTAAATGGTTTCAAAAATATGAATACATAATGATCACCACATTTAACAATAAGCTCCAACAACAATACATCTGTTGTTTTTGCTGCTCACCTTTTGCTGCTAATTGCTTTTGAACAAATTCATAAGAAAAATAAAATGTAGGGTGGGCATTGGGAAGAAAATAGCATTCATCAATATGACAAGCACAATGCTAGGTGCATCTCACATAATATCTTCTCACATCCTTAGAATGTCTGTGTTGTTCAATAATGGCCATTATACAGAAGAGAAATTGAAACTCATAAAAATTAAGTAATTTGGCCAAGATCACAAAACTAGCCAGTAGAACAACTAAGGCTTCAATTCAACGCTTATGTTTTTCTGAATACATCATCAGTTGTCCCCAAAATAATTTCTCTCAAATGGAAAAGGTTTCTGAATTTCAAATTATACTGTAACTATTAAATAAGATTACAAGTATTTGAGATTCCACAGTGATTAAAACTAATTTTTTTATGCTAAGTGCAATCTCTTTCTTGTCTCTTTAGAAATGACTTTTGAGAAACAGAGTTTGAATTTGTTGTTAAACTTTCATATCCATTCAGCTGTTATATAATCATAAGACATTCTTAGGAAATAAAGAAAGCAAGATGTCACCGTACTTAGAAGTCTGGCTGAGAAACAAGAACCTTAAGTGAAATCTCAAGAAAGCAAAGCTTCAACCATACAGGACACTGACTTGTTTATCCTTGAATCAGGAAAAAGTGTATCTCAAGCTGGAAATGAAGAGAGGGTTTAGAACATCTAGTCCTGAGCCAAAGGGTTTGGTAAGACAGAGCTGAGAATAAAAAAGTGAGTTGAATTACCTATCATGGTCTTCATTAGCTGCATTTTGCCTGAGGCCATAAGGAGTGTAATGTGTTGGGTTTTATGTTTATTCAGTTGTTCAGCTCTGTTTATTTCACTGGTTCAGTGACTTGCCACACACACTGAAGTGTAGAACTTTTTTCTCTTAGGTTCCTCCAAGCATCTTCAGTGCCAGATACCTTAAGGATGCAGAGTTAGGACCAGCTTCTATTTTAGTTGTTCATGTAGAACTTTTTACTTTGGTAACTCTTTGGTCCTGTGAGGATGAACCCTTATAAACTTGATCCTTATAAAAGTGATTCATTTTTCTCTTGACCATTTTTCCTTTTCTGTGTTTTGCAATATGACCACTTACTTTATCCCAAACACATGTGAACATACACAGACTCACATACACAATAGAATATAGATCCAAATCAAAGGCTTCATCCCAAATTGTCCTAATTTATATATAGAAAGCAAGTTCTTTCCCTAGTGGGAAAACTTCCTTTTTCTCCAGGTAAAAATCTCTTCTCAGCAAGGCCATATGTCCTCATTTCCCTTCCATTTAAGGGAGACTTTATTCAGAATAGAGTCTTTTTTATTTTCATTGAATACAATGCTGGGATTCTAAAATGCATTAGAACTTCCATTTTTATTTACAAAGACATATACACAAATACAGTTAATATATTAAATAAAGACTATAATACACTTCTGTAGATATTGTTATGGCATAGAGTTGTAAGAACTAATTTTACTTGACATTGTCTTTTAGCAGAGCAGAAATAATGCTATACTCAGCATGCCATGTGTACAGAATCCTGGTGGAGAAGATAAAAATATACAAGGTAAGAATCTATGACAGTATAGTCTCATGATGCTGCTTTATTATTACTCTTAATAAAAATATTGATAGGGTGGGATGTTTCTCTGTACTAGAACATCCATATAATTATTTCTTAGCTGAATTACGTAAAGAAAAACAAGTATGTAATATGTTTTGTATTGAAGTACTTTATGTATGAAGTATTCCCTGCTACCCCAAAAATAAGAAAAAAGGGAAAAAAAAACAAAAGCATAAACCAAAATAAAATAAATTTCCTGATTAAAAATATTATTTCACCAAATGTTACTAAGCTGATGAGAAAAGCTAATGCAAATTTAACAGTGTTAAAGAACTGGGAATGCTCTGGGGACAGAAAGTTGATTATGGCCTTTTTTCCTTTGTTGTTACTAAATGCAAAGCAGGTTTGTAAGTTAGAAAATACTGATGTGATATGAAGCTAGTTGAGTAATCTCTGTGAAATGATTTATGATAATCTTAAATTTATTGTTAGTGAGTAAGAGCCACATTTTATTTGGGATTGGTATAAGTAGTTCTTGATGACGGTACCTCTATTGTTTTTTTTCGAACTTTGCATCATTATTCAACTTTATCTAAAAACAATTCTTTCTTTCCTTAAGCAATAAAATAAACTCTTATTATCCATTGCATATAATGTGCCAAGCTCTGTTTTTGACACTTGACTTATATTATTTCTAATCCCTCAAACAACCCTGCAAAATGGGGATTTTAAATATTTTATCCCCAAAAAGAATGACGTTCCAAAGGATTAAACAATGTAACTAGTAAGTGACAGAAACAAATTTCAAAACAAATCCATTGGACTCAGTCAGAAACCTGTGATCTTTGTACTAAATTAATAGGTATTCTCTTTTTAAATTCAACCTGAAAACTCATTTTTTCTCACTTTCTATAGTGATTTCTATAAAATGTTATGATTTTGATTGCGGAGGCCATGGGCCATGTATATCTATCTACCTCCTACCACAGTTTCAGTAAAGATAATTATAAAACTCTAGCTTATCCTAAATAAAATTAGCTTTTTGTTAAAACTGCAAGAATAAAAATGTGTAGAAGTTAGTAAGAGACCAATAAAAAAACTCAGACAAACTGAAACATACTTAGTAAGAGAAGAATAACCAAAAGAGTGAATAGCCCTAAAACCGTGTAAACTTGATTAGTTGGTGAACAAATCAAGAGTTTTTAGTTTGCAAAAGAGTCAATTTAGATGGAAATTTGATTATTCCTATCAATACTTGTAAGAAAGACATACGGATGAGAAAGTTTACCTGTCCATATATGAAAAAGTTTCTTTTTATAGCTGACTACACCTTCCCAAGTTCTTTATTTGTCAGATATGGACAGGTAAACTTTCTCATCCTTATGTCTTTGGTAGATGAATCAGACAGCTTAGAAAAATAGCAAATTCTCTACAATTAAGATGTGGTTAGGGAAAAGCCAACCTGTCAGCTGAAGGGAATTAAATACATGGAATTCAAAAATCAGAATGTTGATTGAAATAGATTTCCTTAGAAGTTTTTATTTTCATTCCTGATTGGAAATTAGGAGCCCAAATGCTTCTGGTCAGGTGCCATGAACACTTTGGGATAGAATTAACTGGCATATATTAGTGTGGGCAACAGTTTCTTAATAATAATATTGGATGACATCATTAAAGTGATGTGCATTTCTTTCCTTTTTAGTTTTCTTTCATTTTCAGAATCATATGTCCTGCCACAGGTTTTAGGCCAAAATGGTTAATTAATAATCAATACAGCCTTTATGTTGGTTAGTTAACATATTTGCAATGAAGAATGTGACAGACAAAGTTAAAAAATCTACACAGGGTGGCTTAGGGCTTCGGCACTGTCGCTGTCAGCACTGTGGCCTGGGTTCAATTCCCAGTCAGGGAGCTACCCACATACCAAAAAGCAAAAAAAAATAAAAATCTACACAGGATGTTATAATAAGGCAGGATGTTAGACATATACCTAGTCTGGTTGCTGGTCAGGGCACACCCTTCTGCCTTCCATTCAGTACTTTTTTTATATATTTATTATGTGCATTACTGTATTGCTGCACAGCCTGGAACCAGGTAGTGCAGTGCATGTTAATATTTGTCTGCTACAAGCATCACCTGATTTCCTTTATGTGTGACTGCCAGCTCTTGAACAAAAAGAGGCATAATCTGGGAACATATACCACATATTCTTTATCTAATCATCTGTCAGTGTACATTTAGGTTTACCTCCATATCTTCTTTACCTCATTGTTTATTCTTTCCTTTTCCTCATAGATTAATTTACCATATAAGAGTGGGTTTAATTCTGGGCTCTTTATTCTGTCCCGTTGATCTAGGTGTCTGTTTTCATGCCAGTACCATGCTGCTTTGATTATTATAGCCTTGTAATATAGTTTGATATCAGGGTGTGATATTTCCAACTTAATTTTCTCAAGATCATTTTGGCTATTTGGGGTCTTTTGTGGTTCCATATCTATCATAGGATAATTTGTTCTAGTTCTATAAAAAATGCCATTGGTATTTTGATACAGATTGCATTGAATCTACATAATGCTTTGGGGATATGGACATTTTAAAATTATTTTTTCTATTCATGGTGTATCCTTCCATTTGTATCTTTTCAATTGCTTTCCTCAGTGTCTTATATAACAGATTTCTGAGTACAGGTATTTTACTTCCTTGGTTAAATTTATTTCTAGGTATTTTATTCTTTTTCATGTTATGGTAAATGAGATTTTTTTTTTAAATTTTTCTTTCTGATAGTTTGTTTTTGGTTTATATAAATGCAACAGATTTCTGAATGTAAAATGTCATCTTGTTGCTTTGCTGAATTCAATTTTTAATTCTAATTTTTTTTGTGTGTGTAATCTTTAGGGTTCTGTATATTTAGTATCATGTCATCTGAAATGAATGACTCTTTCCTTTCCAATTTGAAAGATTTTAATTTCTATCTATTTTGTGTTTTCTGTGGCTAAAATTTCCAATACCAACATGAAAAGTGGTGCAGGTGGACATCCTTATCTTGTTCTTGATCTTAGGAAAAACAAACTTTCTGCTTTTCACTGCTGAATATATTAGTTGTGAATTTTTCATATATGGCCTTTATTATGCTGAGGTATATAGTCCCTCTACCCTCACCTTGTTGAGAGCTTTTATCTTAATCAAATTTGAATTTTGTCAAATGATTTTCCTACATTTATTGATAAGATCATATGACTTTTTATTTTTAATTTTGTTGATGTGCTGTATCATGTTAATTTGCAGATTTTGAACCAGTCCTGCATCCTGAGAATAAATCCTACTTAACCATGTATTGCTAATTTTAGTTTGTTAACATTTTGTTGAGGATTTTTGCATTTATGTTCATTAACATTTTTGGCCTATAATATTTTTTTTGAAATGTCTTTGTCTAGTCTCTTAAAATAAGGTTAGGAGCTTTCCCTCATCTTGAATTCTTTGAAGTAGTTTGAGAAGGACAGGTGTTAATTTCTCTTCAAATGTAAAACCATCTGATCCAGGACTTTCATTTGTTGAAAGTTCTTTGATTACATTTCCTTAGTAGTTATTATTCAGTTTAAAATATCTGTTCCTTCCTAATTCAGTCTTAGAAGATTGTATTTTTGTAGTAATTTAACTATTTCTTCTAGATTGTCCAATTTGTTGACACAAATTGTTCTTAGTATTTCCTAATAATCTTTTGTATTTTTGTGATGTCAGTTGTCACTTCTCCTCTTTCATTTATGATTTTATTTATTTGGGCCCTCTCTCTTTTCCTCTTGATGAGTCTGGCTAAAAGTCTATCAATTTTGTATATCTTTTCCAAGAACTAGCTCTTGGTTTCATTGATTTTTTTTCCTATTGATTTTTTTGGACTTTATTTCATTTATTTCCACTCTAATTTTTATTATTTCCTTTCTTCTAATCACTTTGATTATTGCTAATTTTTTCATTCTAATTCCTTTAGGTATAATGTGAGATTGTTTATTTGATTTTTTCTTGTGTCTCAAGGTAAGTCTGTGTTGCTATAAATTTTAGAACTGCTTTGATTGCGGTCATTGTGTTTTCATTTTCATTTGTCTTGAGGTACCTTTTGATTCTTCCTTGATGTTTTTGTTTATCTAGTCATTGTTTAGTTTTTTAGTCTCCATGTCTTTCTGTGTTTTTCAGTTTTCTTCTTGTAATTGATTTCTAGTTTCATACCATTGTGATTGGAAAAGATGTTGATATTATTTCAAACCTTTTAAATTTATCAAGACCTGTTTTGTAGCTTAATATATGGTCTATCCTGGAAAATGTTCCACATACACTTGAAAAGATAATATATTCTGCCTCTTTGGAGAGAAGTGTTCTAAACATATCAATTAAGTCTACCTCATCTAATATGTCATTTCAAGACACTGTTCCTTTATTGATTTTCTGTCTGGATTATTTATCCATTGATGTTAATGTGGTGGTAAAGTCTCCTACTACAACTGTATTTCTGCTCCCTTTATGTCTATTAATATTTGATTTATATATTTTAGTTCTTTATGTTGGGTGCATGGATGTTTATGGAAGTTATCTTCTCTTCTGGATTGATCCCTTTATCATTGTGAAATTCCCTTTTTGGGCTCTTATTACAGTCCCTGTTATAAAGGCTATTTTTCTGATATAAGTATTGCTACCCCAGCTCTTTGTTTATCATTTACATTTGCATGAAATATCTTTTTCCATCCTTTCACTTTCAGTCTGTGTGTGTCTTTCAATCTGAAGTAGGCCTCTTGTAGTTAGCATATGTGTGGGTCTGGTTTTCTTATTTATTCAGCCATCTTATGTTTTTTGACTAGAGCATTTCATTCCTTTACATTTAAAGTAATCATTACTATGTATATAGTTATTGGTATTTATCAATTGTTTGCTGATGGTGTTTGTAGTTTTCCATTTTTTTCTCTTGCTCTCTTCTTTTGTATGTTGATGACTTTCTATAGTGTTATGTATGGATTCTTTTCTCTTTATTTCTTGTGTATCTCTTGTAGATTTTTGGTTTGTGGTTACCATGTGCCTCATATATATTATGCCAAGCTTAGTTAACAGCAGTCTATATAATGTTGATGGTCACTTTAGTTTTAACACATTCTAAAATTACTGTAATTTTTACTCAACCCTATATTTATGCTTTTGTAAAATATTTTACTTTTTTGTGCATATGTGTTTGTATTTCTTAATTTATTGTTGTAATTACACATAATCTTTCTACTTTTGTCTTTTAACCTTTGCACTAGTATTATAGTTAATTGAGTCACTGCTTTTACTAAGTGATCCCTTTGTCAGTGAAATGCTTTTTCCCTATACTTTCTTATTTATATATATGATCTTTTCTTTTCTACTTAAAGAATTCCCTTTAACATTTCTTCTAATACTGGTTCAATGATGATAAACTCTTTTAGCTTTTTCTTGTCTGGGAAATTCTTTATTTCTTCTTCAATTCAAAATGACAGCCATACTGGATTAAGTAATCTTTATTATAGATGTTTGCTTTTCATTACTGTGAATATTTCATGCCAATCCCTTTTAGCTCGCAAAGTTACTGTTGAAAAATCAGCTGATAATATGAAAGCTCCCTTGCAGGTAACTAAGTGTTTTTCAGTCACAACTTTTAAGTTTTTCTCTTTGTCTTTAACCTTTTGCATTTTAATTATGATGTGTTTTGGTGTAGGTACTTTGGATTCATCTTGTTTGGGACTCTGCACTTTCTGTACTTGTCTGTCTAATTTCTTCACCAGATTAGAAAGGTTTTCATCTTTATTTATTCAAATAAATTTTCAATCCCTTGCTCTTTCTTTTATTCTAGTACCACTATGATGCAAACATTGAGATACTTGATATTGTCCTTGATCCCTTAAACTGTCCTCATTTATTTTTATTATTATTATTTTTTCTTGCAGTACTAATTGGGTGTTTTCTTCCACCTTGTCTTTCAGATTGCTTCAATTCTCTGCTTTGTCTAATCTGCTGATAATTCCATCTAGTGTATTCTTCATTTCAAATATTGTACTCTTTATCTCTGATTGATTCTTCATTATAGTTTCTTTCTCTTTTTTGAAGTTCTCACTGAGTTTATCTTCTACCCCAGGTTCATTGAGCATGATTATAACCAGTATTTTGAACTCTGTATCTGGTAGATTACTTAACTTCCATTTCATTTTGTTTGTTCTCTGGAGTTTTGTCTTGTCTTTTAACTTGGGACATTTCTTTTTTCCTCATTTTGGCTGATTTCCTATGTTTGTTTCTTGGTATTAGGTAGATCTGCTATCTTTCCAAGTCTTGGCAGAGTGACCTCATGTAGTAGGTGTCCTGTGAAACTCAATGGCACAGTTTATCTGTTCACCTGAGCCAGGTACTCCAGGAGTATTTCTTACATGGGTTTTGTGTACCTTCTTGTTGCCATTGAACATTGATTGCTGTTGCATGTCAGTGGGTAGGATTTATCGTCAGACTGACCACACATGAGGATGGCTGTTACTAGACTGGACAAGTTGTTTTGCAGTTGCTGATCCCACAAAGTAGGAACTGCTATAGCAGGGCTCTGGTGCAAGCTGTGTCTGTGCTTCCAGTGTGTCAGATGTAGATGTGGTTGGTTGATCCTCTGATATGTTCTTAAGGTTGCCACTAGGTGTGTTGTTTCTGGAGAGTTATGGCAGAAACTCCAAAGCAGGCCAATATCATATGCCAATTGTGACCAAAGTGGGGCTGACCAATAGGAAATACAAAATAATATGTGGTTGACTGACACTTGTGCTGGGCTTGGTGGTACTTGTGAAAATCTATGCTGTTAAGTAAAGTCAACCGCCACTATTCCCAGACATGGGACACTTTGTGGGCACCATAATGTGAGCTGAGGACAGCTGCCTCATGTGTTGTGTTGTTGGCCACTTAATTAAAGTTACAAACCAGCTTATGCCAGGTTTGGCATCATTTGAACACTGCAAGTTGAGAGCAGTCACTGTTTGTGCTGGGTTTGGGGCCACTTTACAAGTAGTATAGGGCGTGTCAAGGCCAGCCATTCTGGAACTTTGAGCAATTTTAAAAGAGTTCACAGCATGAGGTGAAGTAGACCACATGCAAAGAGGATCCACTAGAAGAAATCTGGGCTCAGCTTACTATTTGGGTAGGGCAGGGCATCAGGGAATCACCATGATAAGACAGATAATGTTAGCCAGTTTAATAGAGATCTCGCATTTGGCACCCATCTGTGTCTGCCAGCTGAGTGTGGAGAGGGCTCGACAAAGGAACAATGGTTCCTGTCAGTGCTTCTATCCTTGGAGAGAGTTGCCTCAATCTCTGACCTTGCAGCCTTCACCCAGAAGCCAATCAATTCAGTTCCTTCCTGTACATCTCTGCTACTCTTAGAGCTGGAGGCCTTGCACTGTAGTCCAGAGTGGTTGAGTATGTGAGCCAGTAAGTCCTTGCAAAGCCCTCAAGAGGAACATCTGGGACTCCAGCAGCCCCTCCTCTCACTTAGAGGCAATCCCCACTGGCTTTCATAGCCAGGAATTATGGGAACTCCTTTACCTGGCACTGTAAGGGCTGGGGAGCTCGGTGTGAGGCTGGGACTGTGCTTTACAGGAGATACCTCAATAGCCATGATATCCCTTGGATCTTAATTGCCATACCATAGTTATTGAAGTATTGGACCTACCTAATATGCATCTCTGCCTCTCCTATCAGTCTTGGCATGGTTTCTTCTCTGTATCCATAGTTATAGGAATTCTGTTCAGCTAGACCCCAAGTGATTTTCAATTATGGTTGTTCTATAATTTAGTTGTACTTTTGATATGGTCATGGTAGGAAATAAGCTCAGAATTTATCTACTTGCCATCTTGACCAGAATTTTAAAAACAATTCTAAAGCAGTTCCTGCAGGTAGATTTTTAAATTTTGTTTGTGATAATTCTGTGTGACCAAACACATTTCAAAGTCACAAAATTTTTGTGAAGAAGCAATTGAGAAAACTTTGCGCTTTACGCCAATCAGTTATAACATTTGCTTCGTATATTTCTGAACATGTAAATACTGTCACAGGACCTGTAAACTGTTGTTCTACATAAAGTGACATCAATTATTTCTCCTCTTTTGTTTTTCTTGGAGGGTGGAGAAAATAGAGCTGATTCAGAATGAAAAGTTTTATTTCTTGACAGTAAATTATCTTAATGAAAAAATTGAAAATATTTTGGCACAATTTCTATCTGTGCTTAATTGCTACAAGATATATAAAGGTTACATGCTGAATAAAACTTTTAGCCAAATAACAATGAAATACTGTAGATTCTTTAGTGGTTATCAACAATCAATACATCTTTTCTTTGTGTTTAAAGGTTAAGTGATGAGACATTAGATTTGCTTCAATCAGGGCTGATTCTTTAGAGTGGTGGGGGTGGGGGCCGGGAGATTGGTGCATGGAAAAGCAATACTGAAAATCTAAAATTGCAGAGACTAAATTTTTCTCCAGTCTTCTCCCCTCCCCTTTTTTTAAGATTTGCAATGTAGCATTCAAATAAGCTATTTTTTGCTTCCAACAAAACATGTCCACACTTCTATGTGAATGTTCCTGTCTGTGTGTGTAAGTGTGTGTGTGTGTGTGTGTGTGTGTGTGTGTACACAAACCCGTGTCTTAAAAAACTATAATCACGCCAAATACAGAAGTTTGATCATAAATTGGGCTCAGAATTTTCACTTCATAAAATATATGACCATTCTATGTTCAGGTCTTTGGGTGTGAGACAAAGTAAACATTTTTGTATACAATTTTGTGTATTTAGCTGCTTTATTGAAAGATAACTGGTTATTTTAAACTATATATATTAGGACACCTGAACCTCCAATATACAGCAAATGTTCAGGAGATTGAGAAAACTACCCCCACGATATCCTATTAGGAGTTAAAAAAACAAGGTATTTAAAAAAAAAAAAAAGCTGCTTTGGCAGCATTTTGATGTGAGAATTCCCTAGGTACTTACTCCCTACAGCCGACTTCTCAGCTTCTATATAGCATAAACATAACCAAATGGCTATTCAATTTCATAATGGCTATTTTAATTATTATTTTGTTTAAATCAAAATGCATATTAGCTCCCACAAAGCTAATTTTAGCAGGAAGTTAAAACAGGGTCCCTGGAAACGGCAAGCTTTCCTTACGCCCTGCAGGGGTTTGGGTTTTCAGATGGCCCTCTGCTTCTCCCCATTCATTTGGCAGGTCTCTTGCCATTTTATTTCCATTATTACCAAAAGCTATCCACATAGAGCTAGTTCCATAAAACTGAAAATTGCAGTTAGGTTCACATCTTAACAGCATTTCAAGTGTGCATTGTAACAGAGACTCCCAGTAATCAAATTGCAGGAAGGCTGTTATAATAGTTTTTCTCTCTCTCTGAATTGCAGCAGGAAAGTCAGATGTAGAAATTATGAGTAATGTAATTGATGATCTTAAAGCTTTTAAATACCTAAGCTCTCAACAATCAAGATCTATTTGAGTTTAGAATCTAATAAGAAGTAAATACAATAGGTTTCAATAAGACATTTTATCAAGAGCTCAGCAGCACTTCCTTCTTTTGCTTTTATGGGCAACATTATCATCTCATCAGCAGACAAGTTGAAGAATTTTATTGTGACACATAATCATTTTTAGTATGATGTCAGGGCTGGTTCTTCAGAGACAGAGAGAAGAAAGATCACATGGAAAACCATTACTGAAAAGGTAAAATTGCAGAGACTAAATTTTTTTCCGCAAGAGGAGTTATTTTTGGGGAAATATCTTCTCAGTCTTCTCCCCTCCTGTTTTTTCAAGATTTGTAATGTAGCATTCAAATATTCTGTGTTTTTGCTTCTGAGAAAACATGTACATATTTCTGGATGCAGGTGCTTATGTGTGTGCGTATAGTTTTCCTTGTGGTTTTTTTTTTAAATTAAATTTGCTCCTCGAATATAACATTTCAGAGGATTTTGTCCATATTAGACTTACCAAGAAAGTATTCAGAGTGTTGTTAAAATAAACCATTTATTTACAACTAAGTTATTGTGTTGTATGATATGAGGCTCTATAAAACAGATTGATGTATTAAAAATAATACCACTGAGTTATTAGATACCCTGGTTCACAAAGTTTAGCTAGTGACAATTATTTCCAAATTTATCCTGCCATTTATTCACTAGCTTGGCCCCAAAGAACCTGCATTCTGTTAAGAGTTAATTCAAATGCCACATTAAATACACCTTGATATTTTTGTTAGTATGCAAATCATTCATAATATCAGGGTGATCTTGCATTCAGTAGGAATGGCAATAATGCCTGCTTAATGATGTATTCATCAGTGCCATAGGTGTCTTTCTCCTATTACTATTATATATTGTTTTCAGAAACAGGCATGACTACAAAGGAAATTGTATTGTCTCTGCAGTAATAGTTTTAAATAATATTTCTTTCTTTTTTGGTGGAGAAATATCTTTATTAAGCACACATAATTCCTAGTAATCTTTCCAATGCTATCATTTTTTGATCCAGATGTATTGCTACCAACTAACCTGACTTTTGAGATCTGGATTATTATCATTACATTTTAATCATTAAGAAAACCCATAAAAATGGCTTGATTTTTGATTAATAATAAAGAAAAATTATTGTCACATTTCCATCATTTTTTTCTCCTAGGTTTTCTGATAAGACAATAAGGAACTAGTTTATAAATGTTTTTCCCCCTAGCACTAAACAAAACAAACAAATGTGTTTGTACAAATAAAAAAATAATTTCTTGCAAAAGGCAAACTTTTCATGGCCCCAATAGCATAAAATATAAATTAGTGTTTTTTTTTCTGACTATGTTTTGTCACTTTTCAGTAGAGCAAAAACAATAAAAACAGCTTATAAAGAGGGAATTGTGAAATTTGGTTGTGATTGGTCTGTCTTTTAAAATGGTGACAAGGTAAATCAGCAAAAACCTAAAAAGGGCTTTTACATAGCTCTGTCTGTTGTCCTTATAGCTTTATTTTATATAAAATTTAATAATTACCAATTTCTAAATTACTCTAAATATGTAAGATAAAAACCTTGTTGTTATTTTAACTCCTAGGTTAAACCATGAACCATGTCAAACCTTAATGCCTCTCGTCAGAATGTTAACTTTCAATCAAAAACCTTCCTGCCTTGGTTGTGCACTCAGCTACAGGTGACAGAAAGAGCACATTGATCGATTATAAACAACATTCAAATTAAAGGTACAGTTATGAAAGAGAAGGATAAAAGAAGTGGAAGAATTTCCCCTTTCCCAAGCTCATCACTATCCCAGGATTTCCCAGGGATAAGAATTGCAGCTAAGCAAAAGATCTTTGGGAAGTACGATTGTATTGCTATGGATGAGGGATTACTGATTGGCTTTTTAACTTCAGCTTTTCCAAATAGTTTTTCAGTTATTTAATTTACTCTACATGGAGTCTATTGATTATTCAAGTTGGCAGTCAATTTTATAGGGCACCCCACTGTTTCTTTGCTTAATGTAGTCAATGATTGTAATTGCTTGATCAGTGCAGCCCATGAAATAGGTTTTGTGTCTTTTTTACAATGCATTGATGGCTTTATCTGAAGCAGCCTTGGCAGGGCCGGCTTTTATAGCGCTACCCGGAACTCCCAGAGGTCTGGAGATTAATGGCTGTGGCGAGCTGTTGGGGCTGCTGATGCTGCGCTCCAGAACATATTCCCACATCTGGCGTGCCACACTTGGCAGTGCCGCCAGCTTTGTGTCTTGCAGTTACGGGATCTCTCACCAGTGCCTAGTTAACTGTTTTTACTAAGGGAATGAGATAAAAAGCCATCCATAGAGCTGTTGGCACGCACTCTCTGTCACTGTAGTCACACATTAAAAATCATTTATTTTTACTCTTTTTTTAGAGGCAAATGATGTATGGAAACAACAAATTACGTGAAATGTTTATGTTTTGAACTCTGTTTGGATTCTGAAAAGCATCCCATGAGTGTTTGGATTTCTGTAAAACAACAGCAACCCTCCTTCTTCCCTTCCCCCTCCTTTCACCACTGCCTTCCCTTGGATGAGAGCATGATAGTATGAAACACATCCAAGTTTTCTGTATGAGCTGACAGAGGCTTTAGATTTTGAGAGAAAGGTGGATAACAGAATCTCAAATGTGAAAAAGCAGCCTGAAGCACCCTCCATAGCTCACTACAATAAAGTTAAATTCTCCCGTCTTTCAGTGACTCAGGTTAAATTGCTCAGGCATCATTTCCCTATGCTGCATGTCAATGTTTCATATTTGGTACAATTTGGATTGCATTATTAGACATGTTAAATGTAGTTTAACTAAGTAGACCCAGAAAAAGTAATAAAATATGCAATAGAGTTGCATAAATACATGGACAATATAATTACATAGTATACATAAGATAATTTATAAGCCCAGAATGACATCCACCAAAAAGAAAAATAGTGTGATGGATTTTTAGACTAGCTGGGCCCTGAGTTGATTTTCTTAGCAGAGTTTGACATTAAAACTGGACAGGTACAGTTTCTTTATTAATACTTTTCTAAGTAATAAACTATAAATGAATAATGCATCTCTGAAAAGGAAAACTCTACTGAGAAGACAGAAAATACTTTCAAATCCTAGGTCCATATAAACTGCAATTTCCATTAGAGTAGGCAATTGTGTAAGAATGTGTGTGTGTGTGTGTGTGTGTGTGTGTGTGTACAAAACTAATCTGCCAGCCTGTTTGCAAGAAAAAACTTAAAATATTCTGAAAATAACCATTCTCAAGTTTAGATTTTACAAACATTGTGGGAAGTCATTACTAGGATAATTTCACCATTAATTGATATTTTAATGGATTTACAATAGAAGGCTCTCTAGTGAACTTCCCTCTCCCTCTTTACTTTCTTTGCCTTTAGACAGTCTAAATGTATTTTGTCCATTTCATACATAGTCATATATTTTACACAACTTTCTTTTCTTATACGGGATAAGACTGAAAGCCTGGCTCCCACCCCAGCCCTCTCAACACACACACACACACACACACACACACACAATGAGTGGCACAGCTAAGAGTGACATGATAGCTAAACAAAATACTCAGAGAAACTGAAGGACTTACTTATATGACAGCTGACTAAAAGCCTTGCTTCAAACTGATGGAAGATAACTGATAGTGGATGAATAAGGAGACTGGACAAACCTAAAGTCTGGCAGACTGTCCTTGTCCAGGTTGAAATGATCACACCCCACACTCTACCTTAGCTCCCTCACAAGCCTAGCTGTTTCCTGAGGGAGACCCTGTGGATTAAGTTGAAACTGATCCTATGGTGGGATTACCTCGATGCTGGGTCTCTATTTATTTCTTAGCTTACTGAGTATTTTATTTAAGGACTAGATCCTCTTTCCCATTGCCTTTCACCCATCTTTTATTGATTATAAAGTTCTAGAGGAGAGGGCCTTTGTTAAAATTTTCACTTGTCTTTTATTGTCCCTTTTGGTAGCAAGGTGTTATGCAGATGTGGACACTTAATAAACACTGCAATACAGAGCTTTCTTGCCCCTACATAAAAGGAAACATGGCTCAAGTGAAAGATAAATGCAAGTGGGCTTAATCATCCATCTGAAAAAAATAGGGAGAGTATTAGAACAACAATATTTATAAAAATGGCAGGATTCTCTCTTTCGATATCTTTTTCCAGAGGTGTAAAATTGTGGATGGAGTAGCAGGGATAGGAGTAGTTTTGTTTAACAGAGGTATATTTGAATGGCTGCTCTTTCATTTATTTGCTGTGTGACCATAAGCAAATGACTTAATCTCTCTGAAACTCAGTTTCCTTTGAGGTAAGTCACTCAGATTTCCCAGAGTTGTTGGAAGAATTAAACAAAATATGGATGAGCACCTGGCTCAGTGTCTGCCACATAGAAGGTATTGCATACATGTTCGCTCCACCCAACTGTGCTTATGGGAAAATGAAACACTTGGTCCTCCTCTAATCCTGAGTGACTGTGTACTTATATCTCATCTAACTCCTTTTTCTTTTTCCTTTGGTTTTTATTTCAATCCAACTTCGCTTTTTATGCCTAGTATTACATAAACGTAATTCAGAAAAATGAAACTAATATAATGTACAATAGAGAGATATCTTTAAGTTTGGGAGAACATCACTGTTTTCCCAATACTACAAATATTGTAGAAAAGATCAGAATTTGATTCATGCCATTTTGTTTTGTTTTGTTTTGGGTAGTTCCCTGGCTGGGAATCGAGCCCAGGACGCAGCGTTGAGTGCACTGAAACCTAGCTGCTATACCACCAGGGAAGCCCCTGATGCTATTTTGTTGACTGAATTCCTTTGGCTTGGATTCCCTTTCACCTGGGTACCAGGCAGCAGATGGAGCTAGGAGTTGAAACCTAAAGACTCAGCCAATGCAGGGTATACTGGCTGAGGTACTCTAACCTGGAATGAAAAGATTGATAATGGAAAGTCTTCACTAAAGTTTACACATAAAGCCAAAAATTAAAAGCAAGGGAAACAAAAAGCATTCTAACATATGTGAGATGGATGTGAATGCAATTTTGTATGTGGTAACAGGAAAGAAATGGGCAATTATCCAGGATAATCAAGGAGAATCATAAATGGTTTTGATGAGCACAGCTGGCCTGCCCTGAGGTTATTATAAGCACCTGGCTGCTGCAGGGATGTATTAATATCAGGTCACTTAAAGACAAAAGGTCAAGGCAAGGAATCCTAGATTTTGAACTCAGAGCCAGACTGCATGTGACATTGCCTACATAGAAAATAGCATCATTGTTTCTCCTGGATGGTTAGATTCCCTGTTTACTATGTTGGTTAAAGAAGTCCTTTAGTGTAAGCATGCCTGACATCTCTTACACCTCTTGAAAATCCAAGCATCCAGAACTGATGCTATGATAGCCAGAGAAGTAGTTTAAGAAGTATTTTACCTGCTACAAACTTCAAAATATATCGCCAATTACAGCAATTTTCTGAGAAAGACCACAACTTTCAGTATTTCTCTGGAGATCGTACATCTGTCAACAGAGAATTTGGGGAGAAACTATTTAGATGTTCTGATATCAATGATTGTAATACTGTTGTATACAGAATAACACCTGTCCCATTCTCCTTAGTCTGTAACTGCTAGCGATTATCTTAATATGAATGCTAAAATGGGAACATATAATTTAAAATAGTAAACTGAAGTTTTACCCATTTTCTGTGAATCACATTGCTTGTGGTATTTGCAACTTTAAGTCCAGAGCATTCTGGGTGCATCAGGAAAGGATAGATTCCAACACAAAGGTAGCAGACAGGTGTGGAATAGGGACGATAAACCCAGTCATAGGTTACAGCAACTCTGACCATAATCAGATGCCATTTTTAAATGGGGAAGGGGAGGTTGTTTGAGATTAAAAAAGAAAAATTTAGTAGGGAATAAATTTTAAGTTATACTAAAAATTTACTAATAGTGGCTGTAATTTTAACTGCCCATTTTGTCATCATCCCCCATCAAACACACTAACCATTTCTTGCACTCGCCGCCCATTTCCACCACAACTAACAAGAATGGGGGTTTAGGAACAAGGAGAGTCAGGCTTAAAAGTAGAAAGTTACTTTTCCCACAGTTCTGAGTAATAGTGAATATACTTGAATTCTACTATAAACGTTATTTAGTGAGATACCTACAAAAGGTATGACCCCTTCTCTTTCACTTTAATTCTGCCTGTGGTAGGACAAGCTGGCTCATATTCCAAAGAAAGGAGGAGAAAGTGACCTAAACCAGCATTTATTGATCATTTAGCATGTCCAGAAGATAATTAAATACACATATATGTTTTATATATATATGTATGTATGTATATATTCTATGATTTCAGTTTTTTTTTTCAAAACTATGAGATAGACAATTTTATATCCACTTTATTAATGAGATTTAAAATTCAGAGGCAGGCTAAGTAACTTCCCTGAGGTTACACAGCTAATAAGGCATAGATGCAAAATGCACCCTGGGTAGATTACTTTAAAACCAGAACTTCACTCTTTTTCTTGCTGCCTTGTGTACTAGTAAGTAGCAAAGGCATGATTCAAAATTGAGGACTTATTTATGGTTCTGATTCCTGAGTGTGATAAACATCTACTACATAACACAAAAAGTCTCCTTCTTGCTTCATTTTGGACACCTGTTCATGTACTCATCCTGAGAAGGTGCATCTCAGTTATTCTATTCTGTGGCCTTCTGTCTGCATTGGTATGTGGAACTCCCATCTTAGGATGGATAAAGTCCAGTTTGAGCATTCTGGACTTTGAATATTCAAGGGAAAATACTTATTTATGAAAAAAACCTTTAAAATATTTTATACATAATCATAGGAGACCTATTGTATTCAGATATAGTTTTATTTCAAATACTCTCATCCCATTTTTTTATTTAAAAAGCTTACTATCCATGTAAAGAAATATCTGATACTAAAAGCATATTTAATGTGAATTAAAGATATAACATTGTTTTTACAATATTCAAGTACTGTCTTTAGTTCTTGCAAAATTCACATCCAAGATTTCAAAGTTACTTGTTGTTGTTGTTGTTGTTGTTGTTGTTGTTGTTCTTGTTGTTTGGTGGTTCCCTGGTTGGGAATTGAACCCAGGCCATGTGGTGTCGAGAGCGCCGAAGCCTAGCCACTACACCACTAGGCAACTTTTTTTTTTAATGTCAGGATAATGTGCTTATTATTTGCGTTGAATGACTGGAATATGGCCTCAGTCTTTTGCCACCTGTGGGTAGACAGATCTCCGCTGTGTTCTGTGTTGGCAGTGATAGCACTTGCTCACATGTTGATTGATATGTATTATGTCCTTGAGGTGGTCATCCCAGTAACACAGTCACCTCAATGATGAAAAGTTTGCCTAACTCAAACCCCAAAACAGTCTTAATTAAAGGCTTTGAAAAGTATGTTTTATATGATATTCTTAACCAATGCTTTTATAAACCAATAGTTGCATAAACCAATGACCATTAATACAATAGAACTTTCAAACAACAATGTCCAAGTGAGAGAAATTTGTTGAAAACCTTGGAAAATATAAAGGAAAAGTTTTATTTATCTGCATTTTCTTTCTTAAAGTAACTTTTACCATGTTAACTGTACATTTCATTTCATATGTTTTATCAATATTTAAAACTATTCTCCTCAACTTACAATGGGGTTATATTCTAATAAACCTATCATAGGTTGAAAGACAAAAATATTGGTAAGACAAAAATTTAACACACCTAACCTACTGAACATCATAGCTTAGCCCCCCCACCTTAAACATGCTTAGAACTCTTAATTTGCTGAGGGTTGGGCACAATCATCTAACACAATGTATACACTGTAGCTTATTAATTGTTTACCCTCATGATCACATGGCTGACTGGGAGCTACAGCTTGCTGCTGCAGGCCAGCCTCACAAGATAGTATCCTACCACATATTGCTAGCCTGAGAAAAGATCGAAATTTGAAATACAGTTTCTACTAAATTTGCATTGCTTTCACACCATCATAAAGTTGAAAAATCATAAGTAAGTCAACCATTGTAAGTTAGGGACCATCTGTACTTATATGAAAATGTTATCTTCATAGAAATTTTTAAAAAAAGTTTTAAATCTCAGTATCATTGCTTAAAAAATAGTTTTTTTCACATTTATTATTTTTTCTGTTTGCCAATTAATTTTGTTTGTGGTAAGCAAAGCCTTTAATTGTAATGAACATTTTTAAACTTTTCCCCCTCATATATTGGACAGAATGCAAAGTTGATAGTTGTGAGTCTATGTGGGTACCCCATATATTCTGATGTTAAAACCCATGTTGAAAATAAGTCATATTGGAGAGGAAGGTGGCTGTACTTCAACTATTTCTTTAGGGAAACTGCTCAGATATTCAGTGTTCTTGTGAGCTCTTGCCTCGTTAGATGTGCTCCCCTAACTTTGTTGTGGTCCTGATTTAAAACTTTTCAATCAGTTTCAATTTTCATATTCTTCTGCACATCCAGATTCTGGCAGTGTCTTGCTGAGGAAGTGCCAAAGTTCCATGAGAACAACAGTCCCTATGGAATTTTTGGCTTGATCATAAGCAGGAAGAACAGGAAATGTTATTTTTAAAAGTCGCGTTTTTCACACTGCTGATGTCTGGAGAGTTGAGATAAGCTTTGAGACTATTTCCAAATCTTTGGGTGTCCCTCCAAGCATACTCTAAATGAAGTGTGAAACATAGCTTGCTGGGGTCGGATTGGACAATGATCAAGACAAAACAGAACTGGTAGTAGGGCTTTTTTCTTCATTAGTTTCCAGGGTGATGGAGGTGAAGATGGAGCTTTCCCATCCTTAACATCTTGTCTAGGAGATAGCTCTGTGAATACTAGCCCAAAATGTTACTTTTCCTTTTGTAAATATTATATTTTGAGTTGTTGAGTTTTAGTGAGCCAGAGAGCACTAAAATATCTTTATTCTTAAAATATTTATGCATAGAAACATTACTGAAATAATGCATGATTCTTTGGATGGATACATGGTTTGATATAATTATTTTTAGTTCTTATGGCTTAATGAAAACATGAAATGGAAGTGGGTGTTGGGGCAGAAAACAAGTTGTACAAGTGACTGTGAATGGTTAAGAAAGTGTTATTTACTTCCCCAGGTTCTACATCCTTATCCTTTCTCAAAACCATCAACTATCTTCTTAGTTTTATCTGTGAATTTAGAAAAGATGTAAATCATTGCATGTTTGGAAGTGTTTGTGGTAAAATATTATAGTAAATGCTCCAAAATTTTTATTTAACACGAGTATTTCCAAACCTGAAACTGTATTGTAAATATCTTAGAGCTGTTAAAGATCTAGCTAATACATAAGGAGAAAAAATTATTCATATAAGTTTAGTAAAGAGAAGCATCACATACAATAGTTAAGTTTTAAATTTGAAGATTATTTGTTATGAGACCACATCTATTTACCTATTTTATAGCCAATACCCTAAGCAGAATGGAAAGAGGTAAATACTCCAAAATCGTACAGTTCTGCGAATAATACTGCAAGTGGTACCTTCTCTAAAAATACACAGGATTTATCACATTTTATTTCTATTATAGTTGTCTAGGAATTCATGAGGTTAAAGAAGATCCAAGACAGGTTTTAGACATCATATGCTACTGAATGGCAATAATTACCCTCAGCTAATATCCAATGGCCCTCACAATTGAATTAAAAAGTGAAGTGATTAAGTAATTCAATGACTACATTTACTAAGTGGAATGCTCATGGAAGCCTGTGTTTAGGACAATCAGAAGCTTTGAAATGAAAGACTTCCTCACTCACCATGGACGATGACTCCTCATAAAATTTAATACTGTTTTCAATTTTCTCATTATGTTTTTACTCTTCAATCTAAATGATATATTCATTTAGTATTTTTAGTATGCCCAGTCTCTGGGCTTTAACTTGGTCAAACATAATGCTCTCTCTTACATTTTCTCTGAATTCTTAAGTTATGTTGTGATGATAAGATAATAGATACATAAATAGATAGTAAGATATAGAGAGATGAGTTGTATATATGAATGTTTGTATGTATATATACATGCATATATGCATATTTACTTATGAGAGAGGGAGAGAGAGAGAGAAGTTGCTAATAAATTTGTATCTTAATAAATCAAGACACTATAAATGTCCATAAGGTCAGTATTCCCATGAATTTATTACCATGGTTGGAGAAGATAGTATCTGCCAGCAGAGGCTTATGGTCTCACAATAAAATCATTCAGGAATTGTTCATATTGAGGTTACCTTACATATTATTTAAAAAGAAAAATTCAAGAAAAACTACAAAGTTTGCATAAATATTTGAAGGCAAATTCTTTATATTCAAAAGCAAGGAAATTCTAACAAGACAGGTTGTTAGAAGGTTTCCTTTTCTGCAAATGCCATCATGTCGGCACCGTCAGCTTGGTTTACTCAATGAATCAAATAACATTTTCCTTTATTTACAAATTTTAAATATACCAGTGCTATTCAGTAACAAGCTTGTGATCATATATAATATGCAAAGCACAGAATAATCAGAATACTTTTGTCCTTTAAGAGTTGATTTTTTTTTAGGACAAAATGAGTGCAAGAGAGGTCCTACTTCTGCATCTAGACATTGAGACAGTATATTTGGAAAAAGATCTCTCCAATCACTTATAACTAAATAACTATTTAAAATACCATGTGATCTGTAACATGAAATAAATACATTAATTTATAAACCACATAATCTTACAGTTTTTGAAGGGGTGTTTTTATAATCTTTAATATGTTTCATGCAGCTATACCTCAAATATATGAAATGAGAAGAGTGAATTTTATAGAAAATAGGAAATCAGAAAAGTAGTTAACAAAGCTAGGTCCATTGTAATATTTTCTAGCTGTCATTACTTTTCTGTTTCCATTTTACCATAGTCCTTCTCATTTGTTCATGACTAGTATTAAAAAAGTGATTCCAAATTTCTCAAGAGCAACAGTAGTATTATCATAAGAACTATTTATATTAGTAAAGACAGGATGGATATTTTTAATTTTAGAGAAGTATCATTTTGGGCTAAACACATACGATAACACCCTTGAAGAGTTAAAAATGAGTTGTTATCTACATTTATTTTCTTATGTTGTTATCATTTGCAACATGACTTAAAAGGCAGTGACTTGTGGCAGAGAAAAATCATTAACTAGAAATAGTTGGCTATGTCATGACTAGTTTGAAAGGGCAATCTTTTTGTTTTTCTCTGGTATTTCATGGATATTGTCACAATAAATTAAAAAAAGAAGATATCAAAGTAAATCTTAAAGGTTAAGATATATTTGAGAACTCTTTATTACAGTAGCTAACAGCCTTCAGTGTTTCTTGTTTTTAGTCTATTCTGTCCAATTGTGAGCAACATGTATATTCCACAAGAACTAATATGTGTTATTTAGAAAGACCTATTGGAGTTATTTGCTTGGCCTTGATTACAGTAAATATAGTCATATTGACTGGGTCATTGTATTTAACTCTTTATATTTATGTTTTATAACATTATAATAAAAAGATAAGCACTTCCCAACAGTGCCTGTTCACAATAATTTATCCTTAATGTGTCTGAAAGAAACAGAGAGAAATGAAAGAAGACACTATTCCCATTCATGATTCCTTTAAAAATTGTTCCCTTGCCTTCACCCCTCCCATCCTGATATCACATGCATGGCTTGTTCTCAGCTTGCTCTGAGACAAGCTAGGACAGGCTCTGTAATCTGAATCAAATTGCAATCTCATGTCTTGCATCCCCCAAACACCTCATCTCCAATGAAACCTGGAACTTTCGTTCCAGTCACCAATTAGACTAATATATCTGCACATCTCCAATTGGGGGTGATAGAATGACGGAAAGGGTGGAGGAAGACAAGGAGAATTTTTCAGCTCCTCTGCATTCCCATAGGCATGCAGCATTTGACAGATTGGGCAGAACTGCCACAAAAGAGTCTGACACAGATGGTGTAATTAGAAAATGCGAAGTGAGAGTGTGAAATTTATCTTTGATCAGCACCTCCTTGCCAGATTGTCATCTATGTTAATATGATGATGGCTTCTTGGAGATAGATAGAAGGAAATAGCAACCTTAAAGAGGAAAGGAAAACTGTTCACTCCATAGAGAAGATATTCTATCTACTTCTGAAATCCAGTCAATTTCTACAGCTAAAATGAAGTACTTAATGCATACGTATTTTAACTCATATGGAAAATAAGGCTAAACAAATTCACACACTTTATTAAACCTATGATCAATACCGTAAAATCTGAGCTTTAGTTGGATTGAGAGTCATGTTAATTTTTTATGAAATAATAAATTTAAAAATACAATTAACAACTGAAGAAGCTGTTAAAGACAATGCCCATCTCTTTTTATCAAGGCTACAAAAAATGCATAGAAAAAATTGCTACACTCCGTTGCATGCCAGCTGTTGTACTTACCACTTTCCTCCAATCTTTCTGCTCCAAAATAATACCTATGATTTTTATTCAGTGCAAAGTACATTAGTCATTTTTCTTTGATGTTTTAGGTTTTATACTGATTTTTCTATTTTTAGCCATTTAGTAATTTAAAACATTAATACAAATGCATTTCTAGCTAGGACTTGCAGAAATTGATTTCTTACATATTATTTTCTTGAAAAGTCAGAATATTTATCATGAGGAGTCCCAAGCTTAGCCATCGACCATTTTTTTTTTAAGTTAGCTATATCTAAGACTGGTGATCATTTCTTTGGATGGCTTAGATGGTTCAGGTTTATAAGCAACTATGATAGACTACATTTTGTTGTAATCTGCTTAAATGTTCACATTGATGGTGCTAATTTTCAGAAAAGCAAATTAGCATAATTAATGACCAGCCAAATTTGGGGGTAATACAGTATGTAATTAACATTAGAGAGTTCTGTTTTACCACCTGCCCCCACATTTCATTGTTGCAGAGATCGAACTGTACAGGAGGAAATTTTCCCCTTTGCTGCACTGAGCAGAAAGCAGCTTTCTTCATCAGAATAAGCCATTAGCTGTAATGGCATGTAGGTGTAATGGAATGTGCTCGAAACATCTGTGCTGAGAGCAGGGGAGAAATTGCTGCACGCAGTCGTAGGCCTTTGGGGAACTTGATTAAGGGTTGCTTCAGAGAACTTGAGATCTGGCTTGGGATGCAGAAAAAAAACAAAACAAAAAAAACAAAAACAAAAAAAAAACAGGAAAAAGGGAGAGGCAGACAAGAAAGGGAAATAATGTTAATAGATTTATGGATGTAAATCTTCATGGAGAACAAAGGATTTTTAATTGTTTTCTTCCTTTATTGCTCATATATTGCATCTGTTCTCTGTTCAGCTTTCACTTATTGAAGGGATCTGGAAAAAATGTAGCTCTGAATGCAGTTTAGCAAGAAAATCATAGTTGTAAAATTAGTATAGCTTAATTTTTTTCTCCTTTTGGTTAGAGAATGGAAAGTTCCTCACAATCTGTGAAGAAATTTTTAAAATATTATTTATGCTAAGTGTCACCTTAAAATTCATCTCAGAAATTGAAATAAATATCCAGACTTGGGGCTGACAATAATTTCTTATTTTTTACTAGTCTACACTCAGAAGCTCTTGAAATGTATCAACTAATTGGATAGTTTAATTTTACTTAACTTATTTCTGTATTTCCAAGAGTGATTTGAACTGAATTTTGAACACACTTTTGTTTTACAAAAGTCTTATAAATGTATGTATTAATATTATAGGTAATACAAATGTAAATTCTAAGGATGAGACTATTTTTTTACTTTTTTAAAAAACAAATACTAAACATTTGTTATGTGCAAAAACACTGTTTTCTTGCCCTGTGTTTGGTCACCATTGTTGGGAATGTAATAAATTACATTTGGCAGCAAGCATAGTCAATTGTATCATCTCAGCCCTCTTCCTATTTCAAGCTGACTGCTGAAGCTAAATCGAACATGCAGTGATACATATTGATTGCTAAAATAACTCAATTGAATACATTGATTCTGATGAGCTTTGGCTACCTTAGAAGTGTTAAAAAAATAAACTAGCTTTTAACTACAGCTTTCACAGTAAACATAAGCCAAAGGCAAGTTATCTTATCTTTAGAGAATGGATAAAGAAAGGGTTAAACATTTGTGAAAATAATGCAACTGAAAGAGAATTAGCATTCTGTATGGGACAGATGTGAATGTATTGCCTAGAAAATTAGAAAGAAACCTAAAAATATTGTGTGATTTTATGATTAGGTAAATCTTACTTTCTAATTATATGTGACAATGAAGCATTCTATTTTCTGGAATCTATCTTTCTTATGAAATAAGAAGCTTGCTAAGCTGGTGCACTGAGGTCTAAAATATGTAGAGAGGCAAGAATGTAATAAAAATTCAAAAGCTAATAATATTATGGCGACTGGCATTGTTTACAATGTAGAGCACCTGCTGTTTGAAAAAAAAAAAGGAAGAAAAGTGAAATCATCAAACTGTTCCTAAATGGAAAATCTGGGCTCTCTGCCAATTACACAATGTGTTTCAGGTGCACTGTAAATAGGAACAATAAAAGGTGCAGAGGAAAGAATATGAAATGTTAAATCTCAAATACACAAGAATATTAATATTATGTTTTTTGAAAGAAAATCTTGGGACTCTTCCAGGGTTTTCCTGTGGAAGGAGGGTGTTTAAAATTTTTACACAGCATATGTAAAGTTTTAAAACTTTTAATTGCCTGTATTCTAAAAACAATATATAAATGCAGGACTATTTGCTTGAGCAGCACTGCCTTTAGTTGTTTCGGGCCCAAAGGTCCATGTGGACCTGCAAACATGAATTGCATTTCTTCCAATCTCTTTCTCTATTACTTGTGTGTGTGTGGGGGGGTGGGTGTGGGGTGGGGGATGGGTGTGGGTGTGTGTGCATGCGCACACATGCATATTTTTGTGGATGGCAATGTGGGGAATTAAATCCTGAGAGTAAAAAAACAATAAAAAGTAACTTCTGTTGCTTATAGTTGTATTAACTTTTTACATCAAAATTATCATATCAGCCACCACAAAATATCAGACAAAAGGGTGGTGAGATGTTGTATTTCTATCTTCTCACTATAAAGCACTTAATAATGGATTTCTTCAAAATTAGACATCTATTTTTATCAGCTATCAACTCATGTGCTAAATTTCCCTTTCTAGTTCAAATGCTTTTCCTCTTTCAATAAGGCATTTTAAAATCAAGTCATCTTTGGAATATCTATGACATTTTAAAATGTCAATCTTTCACAAATCAAACTGAAATACCATCTTAATGCATATTTTATAAAATAATTTCTAAGGTAATACAATTATTTTATAATGATAATTCAAAACAAATATTTAAGAACTGAACATCTTTCAAATATTCAATATTTCAGAAACTAGAAATACGATTATTTTAGTTGTGTTTCTTAGACACAAAAAATTGTTGAGAATGAAATGGTTGCAAAATATTGAGGGTCAGTTGTTTTTGTTTTTGAGTCAGGAAATAAATGTAACTACGCAAACCCTCCTAAAAGTCCATATCACAAAGGTAACTGTTAATACAAAGGGATGGGTCCTCCAATTAGACAAATCATGTAAGAAGAATTCTTGTATTAGTATACCAATTCCACACCAAAATATAGTTATCCTTTACCATTTACTGGGTTATCCTAAGGAATTTAAATAAACTTGGTTTTCCCATCTTTAAAAGTGCATCAAAATAGTAACTAACTTGTATGATTTTTATGAAGATTACATGAGATAATTCTGGCAAAGCACTTGGTCTTATGACTGACACATAGTAAGGGCTTTTAAGATTTAGCTAGTTAAATGAGATAATTACAATTCTTATTTCTGAAATATTCTGTGTTTTCTCTATCATGGCTGTCAAGAGGTAAGATAATGCGTTTGCAATTGGCACTGTTTCAAAGAATGCCAACAATAGAATATTATGAAAAACAAAATAGAGCTTGGAGATGGTCCAAGATGGCAGATTAGGAAAATGCTATGTCTGCTGCCTGCCAGAATCACATCAAAATTACAACTAAATTATAGAAAAATCAACCTCAAGAATCATCTGAAGACTAGCTAAGGACAAACCCTAGAACTAAGGATATAAAGAAGAGGCCACATTGAGCCTGGTAAGAGGGGAGGGATACAAAAAGCTCTGATCCCAAACCCACAGGTAGCTGTTGATAACCAGGAAAGACACCTCAGTGGCAGGGGTCTCCCTGAAGAGGGAGGGGTCCCAGCCCCAAAATGGGCTCCCCATCCCAGGAGTCCTGTGCTGGGAAGAGGAGTTCCCATAATATCTAGCAGTAAAAAGCAGCAAGAACTTTGTCCATCCTGGTGAGATGGAAGTCAGAGTCCAAACAGATTCACTGACTTCCAAACATTGACCTGGGCTCCAGTGGAGAGGCAGCAGTTCAAGAGGTACCAGAGATGTGCAGAGAAAGACTGATTGTAAGGCTCTGAGGTGAGTACTAGAGGGACAGCTACCATTGTCCCTGTGTGGAGCCTGCCTCACATGTAGTCTATAGGAGGGCACCATCTTTTTTATGTTAAACTTTCTCACAAAGGGACAAATCTGGGACCTCATTGGTTTGGTAAATTTCACACATGCACACCACTTTGGTGATTCACTGGGTTTCTGCCCTTCCCAGCTAATGCTGCATTGCCTAGGACATTCTCACCTCCTAGGCAGCGAGCCTCACCCCATAGCTGCAAAAGCCTTTTACAGCATTGGCAGCCTGTAGCAGCCTATGGAAATTTGGTGATGGACAGTCAGCCACAACTTGCACTTCAGCTCCTTTTGAGTAGGTCTCAAAGATCTGAGTACACAAGGTGAGCAGTGGTTGACAGTTCTCTTCTCGGGGAATTTTGCTAAGTGATCACAGGCACAGCACTGGTGTAAGAACTGAATCTACATTAACTTTGTAAAAACCAAGTATTTTGATTCTCTAGGACCCCACCCCACACAGCTAGTTGTAATAAAATAGGCTGAAAGATAGAAATTAACAGAAAAAGGGGAGACTAGTCCTTGCTCAAACTGCCATTAAAGACCATTCCCAGGCTCCTTGCAAGGTTCCTCATTATTTCATTACCTTATAGTTACAAATGTCTTGTTCAGCAAGATATTTAGAGCCATGGGACATTCCCAACCTCAGAGCATGCACAAAGATCTAAATAAAGGCCAAGCCTACAAATAGCCCTAAGTCATTTTAATATTATTATAATGTTATCTGCGTTACAGTTTAGTGGGATTTCTTAGTGGGATTTCTAAATGAATTATGAAAAATTGATGGGGTCATGGTTGCACTATAGAGCAGGGGTTCCCACCCCTCAGGCCATAGACTGGTACTGGCCATTGGTATATTAGGAACCAGGTTGCACAGCAGGTAGAGGTGAAAAGCAGGCAGAGGAAAAGCAAAGCTTCATCTGTATTTACAGCCATTCCCTAACCCTCACATTACTGCCTGAGATACATATCCTGTCAGATCAGAAGTGGCATTAGATTCTCACTGGAGTATGAAACCTATTGTAAATTGCTCATGCGAAGAAGCTAGATTGAAGCTCCTTATGAGAGTCTAATGCCTGATGATCTGAGGTGGAGTTGAGGCAGTGATGCTAGCACTGGGGAGTGGCTGCAAATACAGATTAACATTAGTAGAGAGGTTCAATTGCACAGAGATCATAATAAATCAATTGCTTGCAGACTCATATCAAAACCCTATCAGTGATGGCAAGTGACAATTAAGCTGCATGTGGTGGCAAGTTTTATAGTGGCAAGTGAGTTGTGTAAGTATTTAATTATATATTTCAATGTAATAATGATAATAATAGAAATAAAATGCACAATAAATGTAACGTACTTGAATCATCCAAAACCACTGAATCCCCTTTGCATTCATGGAAAAATTGTCTTCCAGTAAATCAGTCCTTGGTCACAAAAAGGTTGGGGACTGCTACTCTACAGAACAGAGGATGAAGATAAGACATGTCAGTTAGAAGAAGGAGAGGTACTAGAGAGAAAGGGGAACATCATACATCAAAAATGAAAGCCCTCATATGACATAGGGGAGGCTGCTTCCCACATTCATGTCAGCCCACTCCACACTAAGAGTCTACTTGCTTTTGCTAATTAACTTCACTGTCCACTACTTATTAGACTCTGTCTCTTTACTGAAATCTTTTCTTCAAAGAAGGAAGAAAAAAATTACTGTTCCCAGGAACAGTGGCTCATTACCAGAAACACTCGGTTAAACACCTGACCTGTGCTCCTAAGAAACTTCATTCAACAGTTGAGCCTTTTGGAAAGCCAGCAGATGGCAACAGACTTAGGGGTTTCCTGAGCCTTTTGCTGAACTGCCCCATGGAAAATACTGGTGGCAACAAGCCTCAGTTCAGAAAGAGAATGCCCCCTTGAACTCCAGGTCTAGCACAGGCAGCAACTAAACACATATAGTTTAATGGCTGTTACCAGGTAGCTTTGGGCCACTCACAGGAGGCTGAAATGGGCCCACATAGAAGCTCCTTCAAAGAGATACCATAAACAACGTACAACAAGGCTGGCTTCAGACCACACCAGAACATTACCCTGTTAGACCCACAAGTGGCACACCAAGAGGGTGGTCTCAATAGAAACAAGAGCCTTTTGGGGTGACTTCCTTTCTGAGAAGTGAACCACCACATAATATCTCATACAATGTGGGCATAGCCAATCCACGTAGCCAGTGAGTCTGCAAGTTAGTTCTACCTACTGATGCACAAAGAGCAATCACATTTCAACTACAACAAAAGAATATGCACAGTATACTCAAGGGACACTTCCAGAACACATTTATAGGTAATCAGCAAAACTCTGCCACTGGATCACATAGAACTCATATACTACATGAAACCCCTCAGCAAATATTGAGAAACATAAGAGATCTACATTATACATAAAAGCAAATACAGAGAGCAACCAGAATAAGGAAACAAAGAAACATGTTCTAAATAAAAGAACAGGAGAAACCTCCAGAAATTAAACTAAATAAAATGGAGGCATCCAACTTATCAAAGACAGCGTTTAAAACACTGGTTATAAAAGTGCTTAAGAACTTAATGCGAACTTAAACAAAAAGATAGTAAGCATAAAGACTGACATAGAACTCATTTAAAAAACTGTCAGAAATAAAGGAGATAATAACTGAAATGAAAAATACATTTGAAAAAAATCAGCAACAGATTAGATGAAGCAGAGGATCAAAACAGAAGACAAGTTAGCAGAAAACGCCCAATCAAAAAAACAAAGAGAAAAGAATTTTAAAAACCAAAGGTAGTTTAAAGAACCTTTGGGACAACATCAAGTGTAACAACATTTGTATCATAGGAATTCCAGAACAAAAAGAAAGGGAGAAAGGAATTGAGAATGTGTTTGAAAATATAATGACTGAAAACTTCCCTGACCTAGTGAAAGAAATAAAAATACAAGCCCAGAAAATAGAGTCCCAAAAGAGGTGAACCCAAACAGACCTAAGCCAAGACCTATTATAATTAAAGTGGCAAAGGTCAAATACAAAGACAGAATCTTAGCAAGAGAAAGACAACTAGTTACTAGTTATTTACAAGGAAGCACCCAAAAGACTGTCAGCTGATTTCTCAATAAAAATGTTGCAGGTTAAAAGTGAATAGCAAAACATAATTAAAACTCTGAAAAACAAGGGTCTACAATCAAGACTACTCTACTCACAGGCCATCATTTAAAATTGAAACAGAAATACATAGGCTGACCAGACATATTGTTTTAAATGGGACAGAAAACAGCAGTACTGTCCCATTTCAAATGATACTTATGGTCAGTCTGGTCTCACTGGCCTAAATTCAAGGTGTCAGTAGGCTGACCATAGGTACCATTTGAAATGGGATAGTACAATTGTTTTCTGTCCCATTTAAAATGGTACATCTAATCAGTTTAGAGATAAAGAGCTTCCCAGACAGTCATACACACACATACAAAATAAGCTAAAGGAAATAATTACCACCTAGCCAGTATTGTAAGAAAAGTTAATCAGACTTCTTTAAGAAGAAGATGGAGGGAAACAAACAAACAAACAAACAAAAGAAGATAAAAATATAAATATTAAATGGCAATAACTGTGCTTCAATTAATAATCACTTTAAATGTAAGTGGATTAAATGTTCTATCAAAAGACATACTAACCAAATTGTTAAGTAAAACTCATACATATGCTGTCTAGAAGGGACCTACCTCAGATCAAAAGACACATAGACTGAAAGTTAAAGGATAAAAGGGTAATTTTATGCAAATGGAAATGAGAAAAACAAACAAGAATAACAATACTTGTATCAGACAAAATATAATTTAAAATAAAGACTGTAATAAGAGATAAAAGAAGGCCTTGCATAATGATAAAGGGATCAATCCAACAAGAGGACATCAGCCTAGTGAACATCTATGTACCCAAAATAGAAGCACCTAGATATATAAAACAAATATTCACCAAAATAAAAGCAAAGATTAATAGTAACATAATCATACTAAAGGACTTTAACTTCCCACAGACATCAGAATGAAAATAAACAAGGAAACAGATGCCTTAAATGTCACATTAAGCAAAAAAATTGAATTAATATTTTTAGAGCATATCACCCAAAAGCAGCAGAACATACATTTTTTTCAAGTGCACATAGAACATTTATCAAAATACTGTACACATTAGGCCACAAACAAGTCTTAATAAATTTAGACAATTTTAATTTTGTCAAATGTCTTCTCTGACCATAATGGTATGAAACTAGAAATCCAAGAAGAATACAGAAAAACACATAAACATGGAGATTCAATAACATGCTACTAAATCATTAATTGGTAAACAATGAGATCAAGAAAGCAATCAATGGATACAGTGAGACAAACGAAAACAGAAATACAACAACCCCAAATCTATAGGACACAGAAAAAGCAGTCCTAAGAGGAAAGTTCATAGTATTGCAGGTCTACCTAAAGAAATAAGAAAAAAGTCAAACAGTCTAACTTTATACCTAAGGAAACTAGAGAAAGAATAGCAAACAAAGCCAAAGTGAGTAAAAAAAAAAAGAAATGGTAAAGATCAGAGCAAAAATAAACAAAATAAAGACTAGAAAAACAATACAAAAGCTCAATGAAGCTAAGAGCTGTTTTTTGGAAATAATAAAAATAATGATAGACCATTAACCAGACTCCTTTAGAAAAAGGACAGAGGACCCAAATAAATAAAATAAAAAAATGAAAGAGAAGTGACAACAGACGTGACAGAAACAAAACATTTTAAGAAAATATAATGAGCAACTATACTCAAAAAAATTATACAATCTGGAACAAATGAATAAATTTCTGAAAGAATAAAATCTTTCAAGGCCAAATCAAGAAGAAACAGAAAATCTGAATCAACGTATTACTAGTAATGAATTCAAATCAGTAATCAACAAGGTTCCAACGAACAAAAAATCTCAGACCAGATGGCTTCCAGGTCAATTGTATTAATCATACAAAAGAGAATTAACACCTATTCTTTTCATACTTTTGCAAAGAATTCAAGAGAAAGAAAAGTTCCCAAGATCATGTTGTGATGCAACAATTAAATTGATTTCAAAATAGACAGTCATTACCAAAACAAACAAACAAACAAATGCTATAGGACAATATCCCTAATAAACATAGTTGCAAAAACTCTCAACAAAATATTAGCAAACTGAATTCAGCAATCCATTAAAAAGATTATGTACCATGATCAAGTGAGATTCATTTCTCATATGCAAAATTGGTTCAATATTTGTAAATTAATTAACATAATATACCACATAAACAAAATAAAAAATAAAAATTATATGGTCATATCAATAGATTCAGAAAATCACATTTAATAAAATCTAGTATCCTTTCTATTATAAAAACTCTCAGCAAAGTGAGAATAGAGGAAATATATCTTAACATAATAAAGGCCATATATGACAAACTCACAACTAATATCATACTCAATTAAGAAGAGCTAAAAGCAATATCCTTAAGATTAGGAATATGGGAAGAATGTCCACTTTTACCACTTTTATTCAACACAAGACTGGAAGTACTAGTGACAGCAATCAAACAGGAGATATAAAGCATACAAATCTGAAAGGAGGGATAAAATTGTCATTATTTGCAGATGACATGATACTGTATATAAAAATAACTCTCAAGATTCTACCAAAAACTATTAGAACTAATAAATACATTTAGTAAAGTAGCAGTACATAAAATTAATATTCATAGATTGGTTACCTTTCTATATACCAATAATGAACTATTAGATAGAAAAATTAAGTAAACAATTTCATTTACAATTGCAGCCAAATAAAATAAAATACCTTGGGAAAAACTTAACCAAGGAAGTAAAAGCTCTGTACTGAAAAACTTGTAAGACATTGAAGAAAGACATTAAAGAAGATGTAAATAAATGGAAACATATACCATAGTCACGGATAGGAAGAGTTAATATATTTAAATTGTTCATTCCATAATCCTAAAACTCCTAAAATATATACATAGAGAGAGAGAGAAAGTAAACTTACCTACATTACCCTTAGAATATTTTTACTGATACATTTCCTTGGGCAAGGAAAACAAAAGAAAAAAATAAACAAATGAAAGTACATGACAGTAAAATTTTTACACAACAAAGAAAATTATCAACAAAACTAAAAACACCCTACTGAAAGGAAGAAGATATTTGCCAATGATACATCTGATAATGGGTTAAAACCCAAAAATCTATAAACTCATACACTCTACAACAAAAAGATCAATCTAATTAACAAATGGACAGAGGACTTGAATAAATATTTCTCTAAAGAGGACATGCAGATGGCTAATAGGCATATAAAAAGATGCTCTACATCACTAATCATCATGGAAATGCAAATAAAAACCACAATGAGATATCACCTCACACCTGTGAGAATGGACATTATTAATAAATCAACAAGCAACAAGTGTTGACGAGGATGTGGAGAAAAGGGAACACTTATGCAGTGTTGGTTGGATTGCAAATTGGTGCAGTCACTATGGAATAAAGTATAGAAGTTCCTCAAAAAATTGAAAATAGAACTACCTTATGACTCAGCAATTCTACTCATGGGTACTTACCTAACATAAGCCAAAACACTAATTCATTAAGATATGTGCACCCCTGTGTTTACTGCAGCATTATTTGCAATAGCCAAGATATGGAAACAGCAAAAATGCCCACAAATAGGCAACTGAATGAAGAAAAAGTGGTACGTACATACAACAGAATATTACTTGGCTATAAAAAAAATAAATCTTACCATTTGCAACTATATGGATAGACCTAGAGGGTACTATGCTATGTGAAATAAGTCAAACTAAGAAAGACCATAGGATTTCATTTATATGTGAAATCTAAATATCAGAATTAATGAACAAGTAAAACAGAAATAGATTCATTGATACTGAGAACAAACTAATAGTTTCTAGAAGGAAGGAGGGTTGAGGGGAAGGGTGAGAAAGGTGAAGAAATTAGGCAGTACAAATTGACAGTTATGAAGGTGTCACAGGAATATGAAATACAGTATGGAAAATACAGTGGGTGCCTAAAAAATGTATACACATTTTAAGAAAGAAAAAAACTGTACAAAAATTGTAATACTCAATATATACCAATAACAAATAATGAATACAAGTCATATTTGACTTCTGCAATTACAAAAGATGCTCAAAGCAGTTAACATCAGTATCCAGACACTTCTGAGTAAGTGAACTACTGACCGAGCAATGTAGACCAAAGTGTCCACTTGTGTCACTGCACATGCTGTTTCAATCTCTACCTGAAGTACCAACAGTGTAGCCAGTTTTCTATGGTACACCACATCCTTTATGGTCCCCCATAGAAGTCAGTGGGTAGTAAGTCAGGAGAATATGGGGGAAACTCAACCATACCTCCTTGTCCTATCCATTGTCTGGGTAAATGGTCTTGCACTCCTCCAATGACAACCATGCCTCCACCATTTTTCTGACTGTCCTGTCTGTTGCATGGTGACACTAGCATTCATTTGATTAATGCCATCTTTTGAGCAAATGCCATGTGATACATTACTACCATAATTCAATTCAACTTCAAAAAGTAATACATAGATAACATCTCTTAAAATGTGGATACCTGTTTTTGGCACTCCTGGAGTAATCAATAATATAATTTCATAAAAGCTATGTATAGTGTTAGATGCATACTAGAGTTATCGGAGATTTACTTTATAAATTATATAAATGCTTAACCACTAAGTTATACACCTGAAACTAATATATTAATAAAAAAATATTAAATGTTAACTATAATTAAAAATATACAGCCATGGATTGTAAAGTACCATATAAGAAATACAGTCAATGAGATTATAATAGTTATGCAGCATCAGGTGGGTATTAGATTTGTAGTAGTTATCACTTTGTGTCGTATGCAATAGTCTAATCACTATGTTATTTTGTACACCTGAAACTTATAAAAATGAGAGCAAGAAACAAAAAAGAAATAGAGTTCAACTCTTTTGGGAATTCCTTGAAGAATATGAATTAGAATTGTTTAATTGTTAAAAAGATGAAGGAGTTAGTAGAATAAGATATGGGCATATTAGCAACAAAAATCTGAGAGTCCAAAGAATTTCTTGTCAAAATGGCAGGGTAGGTGAATAATGTGCTTGCCTTTTTACACAACCACATCAAAATTACAAGTAAGTTACAGAACAACTATCATTGAGAATCACCTGAAGTCTAGCTGAATAGAAGTCCTACTATGAAGGATATACAGAGGCCAAGTTAAGACTGGTAGGAGAGGCAGAGACAAACCCACATATGGTGGTTAAAAATCAGGAAGAATATCTCAGCTATAGAAATTTTCTCTGAGGAGCCAGGGGTTGCAACTCCGCACCAGGTTTCACAAACAAGAATTTCAGTGCCAGGAAGAGAAGTCCCCCCAACTTCTGGCAGTAAAAACCAGCAGACTTTTGACTGAATGATGCAAAGGCATCTAGAGTCTCAGGCATTTCTAAAAAAGGGCCTGCAGATGGACTTACTCACTGATAAACTAAATCACTCCAAGCTCCAGCACTGAGGCAGGAGCTTGAAAGGTGGAGGGATGTATGAGGAAGATCTGAGTTGTCAGACTTCTGGGCGAGGTGATATAGAGGCAGCTTTCTCCCACACTGAAGTGCTGGCAAAAGACATTATTCCCTTATTGAGCCATCTACATTCCCAGCGTATAGACCCAGGTGGCTGACATATCTGAGGCTCCATTAATCTGGCTAACACTGTCTGCCCTGTCCTGGTGATTTCATGAGGCCCTATCTCAACCAAATTGCAGGTTCACCCAAGGTGCTTCAGTGGGTTTTCCAAGCAAACAGCCTGTCTTGACTCATGCTACAAATTTTTCTAAAATCTCTCAAAGGTTTACAAAACCCGAACAAGCATAACCTAGCTTCAGTGTGACTCAAGCATGTGCCAAGCAGTGCTAAGCCTGGCAATGGTGACATCTGGACTTGGTTTATGGCTTGAATTCTTTCATGCACTTTCAAGTCTAGAACAAGTGTTGCCCCATACAAATTGCTTTGAGGCTAATGCCAGGTGGCCTGGAAATGTCATAGTCTGTGGCTAAACCTAGCCTGCTGCAAGTCTCCTCCCAATAGGCTGTGACTGGCAATTCCAATGGCTAGCTTTAGACACTGATAGAGCATTACCCAATCACCTCTACAAATACACACCCAAAAAGGAGGCTGAGAAAGCACCACAGTTCTGCTAAAGTGAATCCTGCCCTATAACATTCACCACTGCTCAACAGTTCCTCCACTGTAGTCATGGCTAGTTCTTACAACCAATCAATCAATTTCTCTTATTGACATGCAAACAACAACCAAGGCTCAACTACAATAGGAGGGTGCACATGCCCCACACAAGGAACACACCTAGAGCAACTGACTCTGGTGACCAGGGAGACTTCTCCATTGGTTCCCAGAGGACACCTACTATGTAAGGTCATTCTACTAAGACCAGGAGGCATAGCAGCCTTACTTAATACATAAGAACATGTACAGAGCATGTGAGCTGAACATGTACAGAGCGTGTGAAAAAGTAGGCTTTAACAAGGCAGCTTCCATGTTTAAGATTCTGGCAGGCACAAATGTTGCAAGGTTGCTTGGCCTCTGGAAGAAACCAAGGACATGACTCTTGGCTCACTCTCTCAAGGAAGGCAAAAGGATATTTGGTGCATCAAGATTAACTACAAGGACACAGGCGAATCATGGACTTTTTGTCTGCTGATGCTGTAAAGGCCTGGGCAGGCGATACAGCACAGATTTCTCTGTTCCTGCACTTTTTGTGATTACTTGCCCTACAAAATAAACATATGGCTGTCACACTGGGCCTCTGTGTCTCCATCCAAGCTCAGATGACCACCTGAGCCCACTTTTCTATCATGTCTGCATCATGTCTGTGTCTGTGTTTCTGTCTGGGTCTGTGTGTTTTTCTTCAGTCCAAATCGACTCCCCTCAGGTTCCTCTGTTCACCTGTGCAGGTCACGGCAGGAACAAACACAGGGAAACAGCCAAAATGGTGAGACAAAGAAACATGTCCAAAATGAAAAAAGAGAAAAAACTTCAGGAAAAAAAACCAAAGAAGTGAAAAATAAATGTAGATAAACAATCTACCAGATTCAGGGTACAAGACACTGCTTACTCCACCCAGAAACTATTGGAAACAATACATGTATAGTAAAGTTGCAGGATACAAAATCAATGCACAAAAATCAATAGCATCCTATATACAAACAAAAAATCTTCAGAAAAAGAAATAAAGGAGTCAATTCCTTTTGCTATCACAACAAAAAGAATGAAATATCTGGAAATTAACATAACAAAGAACATGACAGACTTACACATGGAAAACTATAAGACACTTTTGAAAGATATTAAAGCAGACACAAAGAAATGGAAAGATATCTCCTGTTCATGGATAGGAAGACTTAACATTGTTAAAATAGTCATTTTGCCCAAAGCAATCTACACATTTAATGCAATGCCTATCAAAATCATACCTTCATGAAATAGATAAAAGAATTATCAGATTTATATGAAATCATAAAAGACCTTGCATTGCCAAAGCAATACTAAAAAGAATAAGGCTAGTGGTATACTCCTTGACTTCAATTTATATTACAGAGCATCAATAATCAAAACAGCTTGGTATTGGCAGGAAAACAGAAATATAGACCAATGGAACAGAACTGAAAACCCAGAAATAAATCCGCAAATTTATGGACAAATAATTTTTGATAAAGGAGCAAAACATATGCAATGGGGAAAAGACAGCTTCTTCAGTAGGTGGTGATGGGAAAACTGGAAAAACATATGCAAAAGAATAAACCTGAGCTGTGAACTCTCACCATATACAAAAATAACTCGAAATGAATTAAGGACCTTCATATAAGATGCAAAAAAATAAACTGTATAGAGGAAAATATAGGTACTAAACTTATAGTCCTGGGGCTCAAGGAAGACTTCATGAATCTGAACTCAAAAGCGAGGGGAGAGTAAAAATAAATGAATGGGACTATATCAAACTAAAAAGCTTCTGCACAGCAAAAGAAACCATCAACAAAGCAAAGAGATAGTCAACTGAATGGGAGAAAATATTTGCAAACAATGCATCTGATAAGGGTCTAATATCTAAAATGTATAAAGAACTAATATGACTTAACAACAAAAAAACAAACAATCCAATTAAAAAGTGGGCAGAAAAACTAAACAGACACTTCTCCCATGAAGAAATACAAGTCAGCAGACATATGAAAAAATGCTCATCTATTAGCTATCAGGGAACTGAAAACCAAAACCACAATGAGATACCACCTCACACCTGTTAGAATGGCTATGATCAACAAGACAAGGAATAACACATGCTGGAGTGGATGTGGAGAAAAAGGAACTCTCACACACTGCTGGTGGGAGTGCAAACTCATACAACTACTATGGAAGATGGTGTGGAGGTTTCTCAGAAAATTGTGAATGGAGTTACCATATGACCCAGCAATCCCCCTTCTGGGGATCTACCCCCAAAACTTGAAAACCTTAGTCCTCAAAGACTTATGTACCCCAATGTTCATTGCAGCACTGTTCACAGTGGCCAAAACATGGAAACAACCAAAGTGCCCTGTGAAAGATGACTGGATAAAGAAGCTGTGGTTCATATACACAATGGAATATTACTCAGCTATAACAGGAAATATTGCCACTTGCAACAAAATGGATGGACCTAGAAATCATCATACTGAGTGAAAAAAGCTAGACAGAAAAAAACAAAAACTATGTGACTTCACCCATATGTGGAATATAAAATTGAAAGCAACAAAGAGAAAACAAACCACTAAAACCCATGGACACAATCAATAGTTTAACGTTCATTTGGGGACAAATGAGGAGAAGCGGGAGGGGGAGTTAAATCTATGGTGATGGAAAGAGAACTCACACTGGGTGTTGAACTTATTATACAACAAGTTGACGATGCACTGTAGAATTGTACACCTGGAGCATACGTAATTCTTGCTAACCAATGTCACCCCAATAAGTTAATAATAAACAATTTTTTAAAAGACACTGCTTACAAGGATTTTCAGTGATCTCATAAGAATTTCAACAAAGAGATAGGAAACATAAATGAAATTCTCAAAAATAAAGAATACAAAAACTAAAATCAGATTATATTAGAGGAAATCAACAGATTTGATGAAACAGAGGATCAAATTATCAATTTGGAAGTTAAAGTAACAGAAATTACCCAATCAGAACAGCAAAACAAAAATTTTTTTTTAAATCAGTATAGTTTAAGGGGCCTCTGGGACAACATTAAGCACATCACCATTTTCATCATTGGGATACCAGAAAGACAGAAAATAATTGAAAAACTATTTGAAGAAATAATGGTGAAAAACTTTCCTACCTGGCAATGAAAATCAGAAAGTACCAAACAAGATTAACCTAAAAAGGCCTGTACCAATACACATCATAATTAAAATGCCAAGGGTTATAAAGAGAGAATAATAAAAGGAGCAAAAGCAAAGTTGTTAGTTACCTAAAAAGGAGCTCCTATAAGACTGTCAGTTGATTTCTTAACAGATACTTTGCAAGCACAAAGCGAATGGCAGAAAATATTCAAAGTAATGAAAAGCAAGAATTTATAACTAAATTAATTCCAACCAGCAAAACTATCATTTAGAATTAAAGGACAAATAAAGGACTTCACAGACAAAAAATAAAGAACAAAACAAAACAAAACCAAAAAAATGTAAAGGAATTCATCAATACCACTTCAGTATTTCAAGAAATGTTAGAGACACTTCTTTAAGAAGAAGAAAAAAACAAGATAAGATGGAAGCATAATAAAATAACAACTATATATCTTTCAATAATTATTTTCAATGTAATTGGATTAAATGCTCCAGTCAAATATAGGATAACTGAATGGATAAGAAAATAAAATCCTTGCATATGCTGCCTTCAAGGGACTCATTTCAGATTGAATGACAACACAGACTAAAGTAAAGGGATGGAAAAATATATTTTATGAAAATGAAAATTAGAAAAAAAAAAGCTGGGATAGCAAAACTTATACCAGACAGAACAGACTTTAAAAGAAGGCTATAACAAGAGAGAAAGAAAGACCCAGTTCCCACTCTTGGGTATTTATCTGCAGAAACCTGAAACACTACCTCTAAAGGTATCCATATATTCATTGCAGCATTATTTACAATAGCCAAGATATGGAGAAAACCTGGATGTCCAACAATGGGTGAATGGATAGGGAAGAAGTGGTAAATATATATACAATTAAATATTACTCAGCCATATAAAAATGAAATCTTGCCATCTGCAAAAATATGGGTGGACCTAGAGGTTATAGTGCTGAGTGAAGTGAGTCAGACAAAGATGTCATATGACTTCATTTATATGTGGAACCTAAAGAGCAAAATACACAAATAAAACAGAAAGATACTCATAGCTACAGAGAACATTTTGATGGCTATCAGCTTGCAGGGGGTTTGGGGGAATAGATAAAGAGGAGATTAAGATGTACAAATTGGAAGTTACAAAACAGTCATGGGGATGTAAAATATAGCATGAGAAATAAAGTCAATAATCTTGTAATAACTATGTATTTTCCCAGATGCATACTGGATTAATGAGGTGTCACTTTGTAAGTTATATAAACGTCTGATCCCTAGATTTTTATATCTGAAATTATATTGCATATCAACTATAATTGAAAAATAAAAAAATATTTTTAAAAATTAAAAATGATAAAATAGTAAAAAAATTCTGAAAGTGCACAGTGTAATACAGAGGAAGATTAGAATGTTAAAAGGTTAAAAATTTAGAAAGGCTCACATCTAATTTCTGTTTTTCTTATTATCTTTGGACATTTGGGTAAGTAATTTATCTGCTTTAGCCTCAGTTTCTTATCTGTAAGATGGGGTGTTAATACCTACCTTCTTGTGAGAACTAAATGGCAAAATGTCTATTAAAGTGCCTGAGAAATAGAATATGCATAAAAATACCTCAAACTGTCTTTGGCTTCAACTTTTTTTAAAGATTTATTTTCTGAATTCTACATTCATATACTCTTATACAAATATGTAAAAACACTTTAAAAAAACTTCTGCTCTTTTAATGCAAAGGCAATGAGGAAATTTGTTTCAAAAATACTTTATTGCTAAAGTTTCAAATATCAGCCTTCTTCCTGTATAATATGTATTTTCTGATTCTATAATCTGCAAAACTTGCTTATTTACATATTTCATTATGTAAATATGTTAATATGAAGTTTCCAGTTTGTTTCTTCCAAATTTGGAGTTAGGAAAACACAAAAATCAACATTTTCCAGACAGCAATATTTTATAAAATATATAGAATTGACAATAACATTAAACTATTTACTATAGACTTGTAAGTGGGCATGTACTTTGAATTCAGTTTATCAAGTTTGTCAAATCATTTAAACTAGTTGTGGCTTTAGACACCAACTAAATATTTAGTGGGTACACTGGATTGGCCCCCAGACATCTAATGCCTAGATTAATAAAACTATATTCTTATTAGCTTCCATTTTTTTCTTCAGGTATTTTTGAAAATCCTCTGTCCTTAGAGAACAATCACGTTATAATTGTACTCACTCTCAAATTGTGTTCTTGCTTAAATTCTGAAACTCACCTCATAAACCATAATCACAAAATTGGAACACAGTTTAATATTTCTTTATTAATGGAATGTATATTTTGACTATCCTCTTCTACAGATACCAGCCAATCTACATTAATGCAGCTTATTGAAATTACCCTCAATATATATTATCACTTTTTAAAGTAGAAAGCATAAATTCTAAAAAGGCAATGATAGCATTCAACACCTTGAGTGAATACAACCTTATACTGATTGTAATGATGGTGATTATTTTGATGAAGGCAATAAAAATGTGCCATGTGCAAAGTAGAAGTAAACACAATATGAATGAGTGATAAATTCAGCCTTTGGTCAGAAGAAAGCAATATTCCCAACTCTGCAGTATGAATATATCCCTAATTGTTAGTCCTATTTGGGAGACTACTTTACTAATCACATCAGAATTGACACAATGTGCAACCTTACCTATTTAATACCAAGATTATTACAGTTACTATAACCACCAAAGGATGATCCTTTGACTGGATTATAAAGTCACATTTGAGCCTGTCTTTACCACAAATCATTTGACACATCTACTAGAAGTGAACGATAAATATTTACATGTATTATTTTAAATACTTTTAAATTACAAGTTAAAACTAAATAGTTTCTTAATTAGTTGTGGTAATTTCCCCAGGTTTTTGTGAATATAGGCTTCTGAAAAAAATTATAGATTTAATACCTTGACAAATGCACAATTTACTATTTTTTAATAATATAATGTATTGTATTGGAACTCTGGGATTCAAATCACACGAACAAAAATATCAAATTTGCATGAGCAATGAAAAACATTTATTGGATCATTAATGGAAACTCTCTGACACATTATTGATGTCACCTGTGACTTACTTCAGAGGCTCTTGCAGTTACCAGGTTGCAGACTCTCTCTGTCTTGCCACTCTGCTCTCCATCATGTTGGATTTATGCTCAAATTTTACATAGTAGCTGGCTATTGACAGCTCAAGACTTAAACTCCCCAAAGTTAAAATCTAATGGAAAAGCAAGAATCTTCCTATCTCTCCATTAGACATCCTGGGTTTAGCACTGTATTCTTAATTTTAATTGTATGTCCATTTTTTACTGTAACTGCAGCTAGGTAAAAATAATGACTCAATTGTCTAAGACTGTTTGAATTTTTCCTACCTTTCAAATTTAGGTATAAAGAAAGATTTATCCAAACATTTGGTATAATATTAGGTGTACCTCACTCAAAGAAAAATAACTATATGGTTGCCAGAAGAAAGGACAAAAATATTGGATGGAAATACTACAAAAAAAGCAGAAACCTAAATCATTATTATCTGTCCAGATTCTAGAATAGACTCCAGAATAGAGTCTGCCATATGGCAGGTTCACGATTCTTATATGTCATTTCAGGTACTCATGTATCATAATGAGTACATAAATCAAAGAGAGATTGACATTTTTTTATTCAATTATCAAATGCCTATATTTTAATAAAGCAGCTATATAATCTTTAATTGTAATTTACTGTGTGCAGTATAAGAGTAGAATGAATAACAGAGTGATATGGATGACAATTCCATAGAAAGCTTATGGTGTAAAAGGGCATGCCTTTTGTTGGAAGGTTGTCAAATTCAGTTAGGATCCATCATAGGTTCTGTGGAATTTTACAAAATTACACCAATGGTAAGATACCAGGAATACAGAATAAGCATGCATAACAGAGTGTAGTTAAACAGAATGCTCACATAAATGTATATGATTTTTCTACATTCATTCCATATTTCTCTGAAATCTTTCTTATACCCACCATGTATTTCTTAATTATTTCATCTAGAGTATGGGTGTCCTTGAATGCATTATAAAGGACCTTGGGTTTTTTCCATAGGGAAAATAATTTGAAATAATTTTAAAAGTGTTAAAATATAATCTGGCACTAAATTACTATTGAAAAACACAAACAGAAGCAGATGTTATTAAAATGCAGTGTGACAAGAGCTCCTTGAAATCTCCCCTGGAAGTTACAAAAAATTGAACAGCTATAATCAACAAAGGATTCCCTATGCAACATACAAACATGCCTAAGAGAACTACTTTTTTAAAAATCTGAAGGTGGGCAAAATGGAGCAAATAGGGGAATAATGAAGCAGGAAGTGCAGAGAGGGGAACTGCGGAGACATAGCTAAGAGCTCACTGAAGTCCCAGGAGAGAAAAGGAGTGAGTTAGACAACAGTTAATGCCTTCTTTAGCTCTGAGCATTCCCACCTGAGAGATTAGCATATAATATGGCTGAACTCTGCATTCAGGGCAGAGACATCAGGGAAAGACCTAATACAGAAGTGCAACAACTGTGATCTAACAGTCCTCACTGCAAGGCAGAAAACAAAGACACAGAGCTTGACACCCTTCCCTAACTCTCTCAGAACTCTCCTCCCCAAAACCTTCCCAGTATCTCTATAGGTGACAGAAAAAAAAACAAAACAAAACTGTAGCAGTGAAAGTTGGGTTAAAGAGCAGAATATCTAGAGCCCTGAGGGAGTTTCTAAGTGGCAGACACACAGTGCTGCTAATTCTGGCTACAGGGAAGGAGCCATAGAGGTGAGAAAGCTGCAGCTGGCAGCTGCCATTATCCAGAATATTCCTGCTGTCTCTCCCCAGGCATCCTATCTCCACATTTCTTAGCTGAAAACAGCAGGGGCTCCCAGGGCAACTGAGACACACAGTACTGCAGTTCTGGCTGCAGGAGCAACATTGGAGTTTCAGAGGCCCACAGCTCCATTACCCACCACATTCTCTCATAGGAGTGGTGCACTGAGATGAAGGCAACCTGGTCACAGAAAAGAAGCCCAACTCCCAGAAAACCCTCCCATCACAAGAAGATAAAAAACAAACAAACAAACAAAAACAAAACAAACAAACAAAACCAAGAGAAAATAAAACACTGCAGCTGAAGAGAGTAAACAAATGCTCCAGCAAAAATAAACAAAAAAAAAAACAACCAACCCAAACTCTACCTACCTGCTGCAGAATCCACTCTTATAGATAGATGCCCAGGAACACATCAATATAGCTATTGATAGCTATGAGTAAACAAAAGAAAAAAACTACCCAGAAAGAAAATGGAAAAATCTTGAGAAAATAAACTGAAAGACATAAGAATATGTGACTTAAATGACAGAAAATTCAGGTTGCTATTCTAAAAAATTCCAACAAAATATTAAAAAAAACTCAGGTAGTTTAATGAACTCAGAAATAAAACCAATGAACAAAATGAATATTTTACCAAGATAAAAATATTTTTAAAGGAACCAAATAGAAATTCTGGAAATTAAGAACTCAATAAAATAGATGAAGAATGAAATAGCTGGCTTAGGAAACAGAGCTGACCAGATAAAGGAAAGCATTAGTGATATTAAAAACAGAAATCCAGAAATGACACAGATGGAAGAAGAGGGAGACATGAGAGTTAAAAGAAATGAAAGAACTCTACAAGAACTATCTGACTCCATCAGAAAGAGCAACAAATAATAATGGGTATACCAGAAAAAGAAGAGACAGGAAAGGGCACAGAGCTTCTAATGAAACATATAGTCAAAGAGAACTTTCCAAACCTATGGAAAAAACTGGATTCTTTAATCCAAGAAACAAACAGAACATCTAACTATTCTAATTCCAACAGGTCTTTTCCAAGGTGTATTATATTGAAGACATTAAAAATTAACAACAAAGAAAGAATTCTCAAAGCAGCCAGGAAAAGAAATCTTTAACATACAAAGAAAAGCTCATTAAATTAAGATCTAACTTTTCAGCAGAAACTCTACAAGCCAGGAGGGGATGGGCTCAAATATTGAAACCATTGAGAGAAATTACCAACCAAGAATAAAATATTCAGCAAAGTTGTCCTTTAAAGATGAAGGTGAAATAAAGACCTTTTCACATATACAGAAGCTGAGGAAATTTGCCACCATGAAGCCTACATTACAAGAAATACTGGGGGTTCCCTGATGGTGTAGTGGCTTAAGGCTTCGGCGC
>PVJL010000587.1:235668-380314 GCA_004026885.1 Lyroderma lyra
AAAAAAAAAAAAAAAAAAAAAAAAAAAAAAAAAAAAAAAAAAAAAAAAAAAAAAAAAAAAAAAAAAAAAAAAAAAAAAAAAAAAAAAAAAAAAAAAAAAAAAAAAAAAAAAAAAAAAAAAAAAAAAAAAAAAATACTGAATAAGGTTATTCAACCTGGAACAAAAGGTCAAAAAGATGCAAAACCATGAGTAAGTTTACTAAAAGACCAACAGAAACAGGAAGTGGTAATCTCTACACAGAATAGGACACTACACACTTAAACATATTATACTGGGTAAAGAAGATAAAACATAAACAAAAGAAAAATAGAAGACAACTTGCTACTGAAACTCAGAAATCAACCACAAGAATAATTTGTGATGATAAAAACATAAAAGGGGAGAAAATAAAGGTCTCAATTTGTAAACAAGAATGATGACAAGAAACATGCTTGAAGAAACACTGTATATATTAAAATTTATTTTACATGAATTTAATAATCATTTTTAAACATCCAGTACTGAGACATATAACATAAAAAACAGAGAAAAGGAAAAAAAAATCATAGAATACCTAAAATAACTGAAAGAAATACAAAGGCAAAGAAACAATAAAGACACTGAACTACCAGAATACTAAAGGTAAAATTACTATATCAATAATCACCCTAAATGTAAATGGACTAAACTTAACAATAAAAAGGCACAGACTAGTAGACTGAATCAAAAACCAAGCCCAACCATATGTTGCCTCCACGAGACACATCTCAGCTACAAGGACAAATATAGACTCAAAGTGAAAGGATAGAAAACAATACTCAAAGGAAATGACACCCAGGAAAAAGCTGATGTAGCCATACTATACCTGAAAAAAACAGACATCAGGAGAAAATGGGTAACAGAAGAGAATGATGGACACTTCATAATAAAAGGGATAATACAACAAGAAACAGGACATTTATTAATATATATTTCCCATATCAGAAAGCACCAAAATTTACAAAACAACTACTAAGAGCACTAAATGGAGAAACTGACAAAAACACAGAGGATGTAAAACCCCATTTACAACCATAGAAAAGTCATGTAAACAGTAAATCAATAAGAAAGTATCAACTTTAAATGATACATTGAACCAAATGAACATTTGACATTTACAGTCCACTTCATCTTAGAACACAAGACTATACATTGTTTTTTAGTGCACATGGAACATTCTCAAGGATAGACTCTATGCTGGGACACAAAACTAGCCTCAGCAAATTAAAGAAGATTGAAATCATACAAAGCATACTCAACTGACCACAAAGCTTTGAAACTGGAGATCAATTGCAAAAACGAAATGAGAAAAACCACAAATATGTAAATATTAAACAACATGCTATTAAAGAATGACTGAGTCAAAGAAAAAATAAGAGATTAAAAGATACATAGAAACAGATAAGAATAAAAACACATCATATCAAAAGTATTGGGATGCAGCAAAAGAAGTATTAAGAGGGAAATTTATATCATTCAGGCTTATCTCAAGAAACAAACAAACAAAACAATCCCAAATAAGCAACTTAGCATTACATCACAAAGAACTAGAAAGAGAAGAGCAAATGAAACCCAACGTCAGCAGAAATAAGAAAATAATAAAAATTAGATCAGAACTAAATAAAAGAGAGAATGAAAAAAAAAACAGTAGAAAAAAATTAATGCAACAAAGAACTGGTGCTTAGAAAATATTAATACAATGACAGATCTCTGGTTAGACTCATTAAAGTAAAAAGACAAAAGACACAAATAATCAAAAGAAATAAAAGAGAAGTTACACCTGATACTGCAGAAATACAAAGTTTTATACAAAAATACTATGAAAGACTGACTATATGCCGCTGAATTTAAGAACCTTAGAAGAAACAGACAAGTTTTTAGAAACATATAGTCTTCCTAGACTGTATCATAAAAAGTTGGAAATTGTATTAGATTGATCAATAGTAAGAAAATCAAAACAGAGAGTTCCCTGGTGGTGTTGTGGCTTAAGGCTTCAGTGCTGGCACTGTCAATGCTGCGGTCTAGGTTCAATTCTGGTCAGGGAACTACCCACTTACAAAAAAAAAAAAAATTAAAACAATCATTCAAAACCTCCACAAAAGCAAAAGTCCAGGACCAGAGGACTTCACTAGGCAATCCACCAAACATTCAAAGAGGATTTAATACCTTCATCCTCAAACTCTTCCAAAAAATTAAAGAAGTGGCAACACATCTTAACTCATTTTATGAGGTCATCATTACCCTATACCAAAACCTGACAAAAATAACACACACACAGAAAAACTGCAGATCAATTATCTCTGATGAATACAGATGCAAAATTTTTATGCAAAATAATGGCAAATTAAATATTATACAATACATTAAAAAATTACACATCATGATGGGGTGGAATTCATTCCAGGGGCATAAAGATGGTTTAACATATGCAAATTGATCAATGTGATACACCATATAAACAAAATAAGAAATAAAAACCGTAGATGGAACAAAAGCTTTGATAAGATACAAGATCTATTTATGATTAAAACACTTAATAGGGAGTTCCCTGATGGTGTAGTGGCTTAAGGCTTCGGCGTTGGCGCTGTCAGCGCTGTAGCCTGGGTTCGATTCCCAGTCAGGGAGCTACTCACATACCAAAAAGCAAGAAAAAACAAAACAAAACAAAACAAAACAAAAAGACACTTAATAAAATAAGTATAGAAGGAAAGTCTCAACATAATAAAGGCCATATATTACAAACCTTCTCTGTTTACTTTGGCAGCACGTATACATATATTACAAATCCTCAGCTAATATCATGCTGAATGGTAAAAAACTGAAACTTTATGTTTTAAAATGAGGAGCAAGACCAGAATATCCCATGTAACCATTGTGATTTAACATAGTATTGGAAGTGCTAGCCAGAGCAATCAGGCAGGAAAAAAGAAATAAAATGCATCCAAATTAGAAATGAAGAAGTTAAACTGTCACTTTTTGCAAATGACATGATGCTTAATGTAAAAAAAATTATAAAGACTCCACTAAAAAAAAGACAAAAAACAAAAAAAACAACGATTAGAAACACTTTAAAAACACAGTAAAGTTGTAGGATACAAAATCTGTGAACAAAAGTCATTGCATTTTCACATACTAAGAGTGAAACTTCAGAAAATGAAAAAAAAACCTTTTGAAATCACAACAAAAATAATAAAATATCTAGGAATAAACTTAACAAAGGATGTGAAGGATCTATACATTGGAAAGTACAATATATTATTAAAAGAAATTGAAGAAGACATGAAGAAATAGAAAGATATTTTATGTCCATTAATTAAAATAATCAACATAGTTAAAATGGTCATATATACACATATATACAAAGCAATACATGCATTTAATGCAATCTCCATCAAAATTACAGAGACAGTTTTTCAAGAAATAGAACTAAAAAAATCATCAAATTTGTATGGAATCACAAAAGACCCCAAATAGCCAAAACAATCCTACAAAAAATGAACAAGGCTTGAGGTATCCACTCCCTATCTTTGATTTATACTATAAAGGAACAGTAATCGAAACAGCATGCTATTTGCAGAAAAACAGACACACAAACCAATGAAATAGAATTCAAAATTCAGAAATAAACCCAAATATATATGGGCAGATAATTTTTGACAAAGGAGGCAAAAACATTAGGTATACCTTAACTATCAATTAAAACATTTGACACTTCTATATAAGTGCAATAATAAGCCTTTAAAAAAATCTATTGCAAAGATTTTACTCTGATTTCTGTTGATAGTTACTGAAAATCATTTCTGGATTTCAGGAGCATATACTCAATGAGTTAATTCCTACTGCTTGGGTAGCAGGTAATGCTTATTTCCTAAATGTGACCATAATCTAAACACTGAATGACTATTTAGGCATGTCAAATACCTATCACATATTAGGTAATCAATATATATCAGCTCATCTTTTGTTTGCCTTGTTTTTTGTCTTTCTAGAAAATGAGCACAAAAATTAAATGAGTCTTAGAAATTTAACTGTGTTTTTACCTTTATATGCTATCTAACAGCATATAATTAGAGCAGTCTGATAGAATATGCTAAACTTTTAGCTACCACTACCAATAGCACAACAAAAATAACAAAATTAATATTTTAAGACTCAGCAACCATATGCTTTATTTTCTTTTCTTTTTTTCTGGTAAAGAGATTTATTATATTTTCTAATAATAAAATAATACACATTCATTGGACTAAGCACAGAAAATCTAGGCAAATAATGAAATGCAATAAAACCTTCATGTTACAGTAATATATAGAGGAAACCACTGTGAACATTAGATTATATCATAGTTATTATTTTCTAAAAAGACACCAAACCACCACTACGTGCCTCTTTATGATAAATAATTTTCTATGTCTGTAAAGTTATTTCAACTACCTGAATGTTGTTTAATTTAAACATATTTTATGAATCTTCTATTGATGTACACTTATTTCTATTTTTATACTAAACATTAAGTTTGAAAAACAGTTTTGTGCATATATTTTTGTTCACTTGGTTAGTTACATCTAGATAAATTTCTACAAATAGAAATTTATAATCAGATATTGGTATGTTTCAAATTTTGATATAATGCCAAATTGCCCTTAAGAGAAGTTGTAGCAATTTCCATGTTCACCAGAAGATTAGAATATAATAGAAGTTATATTAAGGTTTGTGTCTGATACTCAAATATCTAAAGTTCTTTTGAATTTTTTTTTTGTTTTGTTTTCATTATTGTAATCATGCCTCTTCATGTCTCTGGTTGTTTTTCATTGATGATAGAAATTGCATTCACAAAATTAGTTGTAGAAATAATTTGAGGCCTAGAATATCACCTTACTCCAAATTGGATTAACATTTTGTCTACAGAGCAGTTGGGAGCACAATTTACTTCAATTCAATGTCAGTATGGAGATGACTTAAACGTGAACTGCTGTTTCTTCCATTTTACACGACTCCTATTGTACAGCCTTTAGGGCCCCAACACAAAGCCAGAGGCTTCTTTCTGTTCCTGTGACTCACAGACTGATAAAATTTCTATGCAATTTCTCAAACCCTCAGCTGACTTCTCAGGTATGAGCAAATGTCTCCAGGGGAAAAGAAGTCCCAAACACTAGGCTCATTCTCTACACCTTACATAATTATTTACTCCACAGATAAGACCAGATACTGTTCTATACGCTTCACATGTATTAAGTCACCAATTGCTCTACAACGGAGTTAAGTCATATTATTATCTTTCCTGTTAAGATGAGGACACAGGAGCAAGGACTGGATAATTTGCCCAAGGTCACACAGTTAATGAATGGGCATTTGCCTGTTGTCACTCTTTTGCTTTATTGTGTTTATTGATTTTCTTTTTGGTAACAGCACCCTGATTTTCTTCTGAGAAATCACTCCGACCCCATTTTTAAACTATGAAGTTCCTATGGTGCTGACTTCACTCAGAGCTTTAGGGGAGGCCATGTAAGTCAAGCCTAGTGAATCAGCACTGCCTTTCTCTAGGCAGAGGTAATGGTTCAAGGATGAACCATTCAGAAGGGACAAAACACTGGCCATGCAGTTGAAGGTCTGCTATCTTTGTTGCCACCATTAAGTAAGAAGTATCTAAGTATGATGCTATGATAGAGACAGTAAAATTGAATCTCAGAAAAGAAATTGGATCTAGGGGACAGAATTTGAGAACCTGGGGTCTTATACTACTTCAGCTCTATAATTACATCACCCATTAAATTCCCTATTTGGTTAGGACAAATTGAATTTATTTTTCTGTCATTTGTAACTAAAAATGAACTTAAAACAGAAGTCCCCATCACTAGAGAAATCCCCTACACAATGTAGGGAACCTGCAAATACAAAAACTTGCAATTGGGGGGAAAGTCCATATTTCTCCAGAGCACTCCCACTTTTGCTGCACCACAAAAGGTCGTTCTATCAATCCCATTAATGAGAAGGGTGGAATGAGGACTAGTTTGAATTCTCAATAGCCCTATACCACAACTTTTTACTTTAGAGTTTTAAAAGAAAATACTTCAATTCTACATTAAATTTTCAGTTATAAAACTCACTTTTGCAAATTTTGGAGGACCACTTTTGGTCCATACCACCTACTTATTGTATTTGGGTTTGTTTGGTTGGTGGTGGTGTTTTTTTTTTTTTCCTTTCTAGAGGAAACTAGCCATGATTACTCTTAAAAATGCATCCATAGTTGAAAAGCAAGAACTCCTTGCCAAGATCTAATTTTCAGCTTGACTGCAGGAGTTCTCCAGGTGACAAGGGAATGTTGGAATAAGAAAACACCTGGGTGTCCTGATGCTGGAAGACCCCTAGTCCTTGGCTCATCCATAAGCATTCTGGATCACCCATCTATCAAGATATCTTCAATTCTTGAAAATATCTTGCTACTCCCCTCTCCCAATCAGAGTCAAAGTGCTGTGTTGCTTCTCCTTAGGGGCCTAGCCAGATTTTAATTATGAGAACCTACTGTAAATCTTGTTTTAAGGTGCTTAATGAGAGACTTCTACTCATTAAAATTTACTGATAAGAAACACTGATAGAAAGTTTCAGTTAAGATGACTGAGTAAGTTAACACTGTGCTCACCTCCTCAAAAATACAAATAAATTATAGAACAATCAACCTGAAGAAGCATCTGAAGACTAGTTAAACAGAAGTTCTATAACTAAGGCTTTTAGAGGAGAAGCCAGAGACATGAAACAGGCTGACCCCTACACCTGTGTGTCATAGTTGAAAATCCAGAGAGATATCATAGCTATAGAGGTTCACTCTGAGGAGTAAAGCATACCAGCCCAAGACTTGGCTCCTAACTAAGCACCAGTGCCAGAAAAAAGAGCTCCCGCAGCTGGCTGTGAAAATCTGTGGAGATTCTCTTCATCTAGGTGAAATGGAGGGTTGCTGGAAATCCAGGTGACCTCTCTAAAAGCTCACTTAGTTGTAGGCACTCATTCTAGGATCTGGTGGTGGTACAGTGACTCAGGAGGTACCAGAAACATATGGAGAAAAACTGAGTTGTATGGTTTCAAGACTAGGGCAAGAGAAAGCCACCATTATCTCTATGTTGAGCCCTCCTTTCACACTGCCAAAGCATGAACAGTTGAACTCAACTCACTTCACCCTGATAATTCCCTGAGAACCCATATCACCCAGTTCAAGTACCACCAAGTCTCTTTTGGAGGCAGGAAGCCAGAGTTGGCCCACACTGCAGTCTTTATTTAGAAATGCTTTAAATGTCTACAGGCCATAGGCAGGCAGCAGCTATCCTCAGTGTCTCCTGTGTCTTTTGCTGAGTGATCTCAGGCTCAGTTCTGGCCACAAATCTGAATCTGCATTAACCTAGTGCACACTACTCACCCAACCCTGGTGATCTCCTGAGACTCCCTTCCTCTCCAAAGTCACATATTGCCTGCGGCTCTTTCAGTAACTGAGCCTAATAGGCAGCCAGTAGGAAGCAGCAATATTCAGGGTGCCCTGTACCTTTTGATAAGCTGACCTGGGCCTGGTACTAATGACAGCAGGCCTCATTTTGCAGTGTCCTCTTCCACAACTTCCAAGTCCGGGTGTGTACCAATTACAGATCACTTTGCAACTTCTATGAGGTAGCCTCAGGGTGGTCACAGGTAGTCTAAACTTTACCTGCACCAGAGCCCTTCCCAAGAGACTCCAGCGCAAAATACCCAGTGGTTGGCTTCAGATAAAAACAGAGCACCACCTGATAACCCCACAAGCAGAACATCAAAAGAGTTATCTCAGCAATCACCAAAGGATCTCCATGGGATCATCCCCTACACAGCAGGTCATTCACTGTGGTCATAACCAGTCCTCACAGCCACTTAGCTTGAAGGTTAAACCCACTTTCTAATGTGCCAATAGCAATCAAGGATCAAATAACAGGAGGACATGCATAAAGAAAACAAAATACATACCTGCAGTATCTGGTTCAAGTGACCAAGGAGATTGCACCACCAGGCCAAACAGGACACCTATGACAAAAGGTCACCCTACCAAGACTGGAAAACATAGTAGACCTACCAGATACATATAAACAAACATAGAGAAACAGCCATAATGGAAAGACAGAAAAGCATGTCACAAATGAAATAACAAAAGAAAACTTCAGAAAAACAAACAAACAAAACAAAACAAAATAAACAAAAAACAGAACAAATGGAGGCAAGTGCTCTACCAGAACAGAATATCAAGGAACTTTGTAAGAATTTCAACAAAGAGGTACTCAGCATAAAAAGAACATAGAAACCATAATAATAATTTAAAAAGTGAGAAATGAAGAACAAAATAACTTAAATAAAAAATGCACTAGAAGGAATCAACAGCAGATTAAGTAAAAGAGAGAATCCAATTAGCAACATGGAAGAAAAGGTAGAAAATACCCAGTCAGAATAATAGAAATAAAAAAGAATAAAACAAAGTAAGAATAGTTTAAGGAACCTCTGGGACAACATCGGATGTAACAACATTCACATTATATACATATAGCAGGAGAATAAAGAGAGCAAAAGATTGAAAAATTATTTGAAAAAAAAATAGTGATAAAACTTCTCTAACCTGGTAAAGGAAACAGACATATAAGTCCAGGAAATGCAGAAAGTCTCAAAGAAGATGAATGCAAAGAGGCTCACATCAGTAATGAAAATGCCAGAGATAAATTGTTAAAAGCAGCAAAAGAAATACAGTTAGTTATTTACAAGGAAGCTCCCATAAGACTATGAGCTGATTTGTCAACAGAAACTTTGCAGGTTGGAAAAGATTTGTAAAATATTCGAAGTGGTGAAATGCAAGGACCTACAACCAACAGTACTCTACACAGCAAGGTCATCACTAATATTGTAGGGGAGATAAAGAGATCGCTCCCCTCAAAAAAGGTAGAAGAGTTAATCACCCAAAAACCAGTATGACAAGAAATATTAAAGGAACCTCTTGAAGAAGAAGAAAAATAATAATAATAAGAAGAAGAAAATGGGAATAACTGTATCTATCAATAGTCACTTCAAATGTGCATGGACTGAATGTTCCAATCAAAAGATATGAAGTAGTTGAATAGATAAGAAAATGAGACTCATACATATCTACAAGAGATCCACTTCAGAAAGAAAGACACATAGAGACTGAAAGTAAAGGGATAGACAAATATATTTCATGCAAATTTAAATTAAAAAAATTGTACTAGCAATACTTACATCCAATAAAATAGACTTAAAAACAAAGGCTATAATAGACAAATAAGGACATTTCAAAAATGATGAAGTGATCAATACAAGAAGAAGATTTAACTCTTGTAACAATTTCTGAACCCATCATAGGAACACCTACATATATAAAATATATTTATGGACACATCAACAGTAATAAAATCATAGTAGGAAACTTTAACAACCCATTGACATCAGTGGATAGATCATTAAGCCAGTAAATCAATATAAAAACAGAGGTCTTTCAATGACACATTATAACAAACAAACTTAATTGATTTTAAATAACTTTGTAATTTTCAGTTTCAGTTGTCATGCAATATTATATAATATTAGTTACAGGTATACAACAAAGTGGTTAGATATTTATACAAATTGCAAAGTGATCAGTCTGATAAATCTAGTGCCCATCTGGCACCATATGTAATTACAATATTATTTTCTGTATTCCCCATGCTACATTTTATATATTCACGACTATTTTGCAACTACCAATTTGTGTCTCTTAATCTCTTCTCCTTTTTCACCCATGTCCCCCAACCATCCTTTCATCTGGCAACCATCAAAATGTTCTCTATATCTATGAGTTTTTCTCTGTTTTGTTTGCCCATTTATTTTGTTTTTGAAATTCCATGTATTAATATAAGCGGAATCATATGGTATTTGACTTTCTCTGTCTGACTTATTTTACTTAGCAAAATACCTTCTAGGTCATCTATGTTGTTGAAGACAGCAAAATTTTATTATTTTGAATGACTGAGTAATGTTCTACTGTATATGTGTACCTCTTTGTTATTCATTCATCTATTAGATTGCTTTCATATCTTTGCTATTATAAATAATGCTGCAAGGAAGATATGGATGCACATGTCCATCCAAAGTAATCTTTTGTGTTTATTCAGCTTAATAACCAGAAGTGAAATTACTGTATCTTTCTTTGACTCTTTTTATAGCCTTTGTTTACTGCGGTCTATTTTGTATAGCATAAGTATTGTTACCTCAGCTTTTGTTGTTGTTATTGTTTCACTCTTTATAAAGTATCTTTTTCCAATTACTGTCAGGCTGTGTAAGGTTCTTGGTTTCTTATTCATTCAGCTACCCTATGCCTTTTCATTGGAGCATTTAATTCACAATGTAGTTATGACTTTTTATCATTCATATATTTGATCTATTTTTTACTCCATTTTCTTTAAAAAGTTCCATTAGTATTTTTTGTAATACTGGGTTGGTACTGATGAGCTTCTGTAACTTTTTCTTATCTGGGAAGTTTCTTATTTGTCTTTCAATTTTAAATGATAGCTTTCTAGGTAATCTTAATTGTAGGTCATTGTTTATAATCACTGAATATTTTGTCCCAATTCCTGAAAAATTTTGGTTGAGAAATTATCTGACACTTTTATGGGAGGTCCCTTGTATGTACCTAACTGCTTTTCCTTTGCTGCTTTTAAGATTGCACCTTTGGCATTTTAATTATAATGTGTCTTGGTGTGGCCTTCTTTGGGTTCACCTTATTTGGGACAATTGTACTCCTGGGCTTGTCTATTTCCTTCACCAGGTTGGGAAATTTTTCAGTCATTATTTCTTCAAAAAAATGTTTAATTCTTTGCTCTCTTTATTCTTTTTCTGGTACCTCTATGATGGGAATATTGTTACACTTGCTGTTGCTTGTCCCAGAAACCCTTCAATTATCCTAATTTTCTTGGATTTTTTTCTTTTCCAATTAGGTGTTTTCTACTATTTTGTATTTCAAGTCACTGATTTGATCCTCTGCTTCATCTAATCTACTGTTAATTCCTTCTAATGTATTCTTCAGTTTATTTATTTGTATTTTTTATTTCTGATTGTTGTGTTGTGTTTCCTATTTTTATGTTTCCTTTCTCTTTGTTGAGGTTCATCCTGAGAGGTCATTGAGCATTTGTATAACCAGTATTTTGAACTCTGTATCTGGTAGATTGATTCTCTCCATTTTGTTCAGTTTTTTTTTCTTTATAGAGCATTTATTTGTTCTTTCCTTTAGACCGTGTTTCTTTGTCTCCCCATTTTGGCTGCCTCTCTGTGTTTGTTCTTGTGTATTAGGTAGGGTGCTATGTCTCCTGGTCTTAGTAAAGTAGCCTTATGTAGTAGATATCCAATGGGACTCAATGAAACAGCCTTTTTGTTCAATGGAGCCAGGTGTTCCAGGTGTGTTCCTTGTGTATGTTGTGTTTTCCCTCCTCTTATAGTTTAACCTTGGTTGCTATTTGCTCATCAGTAAGACAGATTAACCCTATGGTTCATTTATGGTAAGGACTAGCCTTCACTACAGTAGAGAAGCTGTTGTGTCAGGGCTGCCCTATGAAGTTGGCCTTCCTTTAGTGTGGCTCTGGTACCTGCCTAGTCTGTCCTTTGAGTGTGTCATTTGTGGCAGTGGTCAGTGGTACTTTGGTGTGGTTTGTAACTGAACACTGGGTGTATTGGTTATGGCACCTCTTGGGAGGAGCCCTGGTGAAGACCAAGTTTAGCTTCTGCCTGTGCCTGCCGGGGCCACTCGGTATGAAGTGCTCTTCAGATGAGTACCACTTGTGCTTGGCTTTGAGGTGCCTAGAAGAGTCTAAGCTGTCAACTGAAGACAGCTGCCACTAGTGCCAGGGTTAGCAGGAGATATGGGGCATATGAGGGCTAGATGATGCTTGTTTGGGGTTGTGAAGCTTTTGTAATATTTTAGACAAGTTCACAGTGTGAGCTAAGACAGGCCCATTTATATGGAATAGCCATTGGAATCCACTTGAGTGGGCCTGCAAGTTGGGTGGTGTGGGATCTCAGGGAATCACTATGGTAGGGCAAACAGTGTTAGATAGGTTGATGAAGATTCAAATATGGCACCCATCTGTGGGTGCAGGCTGGGTTGGTTGAGGGATCAATGCAGGAACAATGGTTACCACCAACACTTATGTCTGAAAAATGTTGCCCCTCCAACCTTGATCCTAAAGTCAGACAAATTTATCCAATGAAATTCAAAATGCAGCATTATTCACGGTAAGCCAAGATATGAAAGCATCTTAAGTGTCTATCAATAGATGATTAGATGAAGAAGAGGTAGTACATATATACAATGCAGTATTATTCAGCCATAAAAAAGAACAAAATCTTGTCATTTTTCATAACATAGGAGGACCTAGAGGATATTATGCTAAGTGAAATAACTAAGACAGAGAAAGACAATGATTTCACTTATATGTGAAATCAAAAGAACAAAATAAATGAACAATAAAACAGAAACAGACTCATAGATATGGAGAACTAATTTATGGTTGCCAGATGGGAGAAGGGTTTGGGGAACAGGCAAAAAAGGTGAAGAGATTATGAAGTACAAGTTGACAGTTACAAAATAGTTATGGGGATGTAAAGTACAGCTTAGGGAATATATCAATAATATTGTAGTAACTATGCATGGTGCCAAGTGAGTATTAGATTTACCAGGGGGATCACTTTGTAAATTATATGATTGTCTAACCACTGTGCTGTACTTCTGAAACCAATATAAAATAATACTGAATGTCAACCATAATTGAAAATTTAAAAAAAAAAGAGAAATCCTGATGAGTGCTATTTGAATAATTGAATGCTGTTGGCCTAAGTTATATAAATTTGTCAATATAATAATTTGAGGCACACATGTAAAGACTTCAATGTATTCAGTAAGTTTAAAAATTATTGTTATGCATCCACAGAAAATGTCTAGCTTTCTTGGTATACATTACCATAGTTTCTAAGGAATTTTTAGAAAAAGTTAATAAATCATGTGTTACAACTAATGCTTTATGAGATGTTAGCTATTTTATTTTGTTAATATTGTCTAGTAGTATTTTTACTGTTAGTAGTAGTAAACTAGTAGTAGTTTCTGCATCTGAGTAACAGAAAAATAATGAATATTTTATATCATTATAATGGGTTTCACAAACTTTAAACATTATTTTGTTATCCTACCTTATTAAAATTTAATTATAATTTATATATAAAATTTAAATAACAAATTAAAGTTTTGTTAATATTTTTTACGAGTTGACAACATTTTCAAAGTAACCAATTTTTTTGTTTTGAATTGTTATAAACCTTCAAGAAAATTGGCAAAAAGATCTAATTTTCAGTTAGAAAAAAATGGAAGGAGAGCCCTTTTCTCCTGACTATAGAAATCTCAGCTTGTAACAGAGAGACAAGCCTATCACAGACCCCAAAATTTATAAGGAGAGCAACATGGTACAAAAATAAGTTAAAGTTTCAGAGACTTTTATAGTTGAGCATTGAAATTTATGCAAGTTCTATGTAGGGAGGGGCAGAACCTTAAGATAAGTAGGGCATAAAAGGAGCAACTTTGAGTGTTTGATGCAAACTGACCCAAAAGAAAAAGAGGCCTGTAGGGGCCGAGAATGGTACAATGAGGACCAAAAAAGAAAAAGGCTTGATTGATTTCCAGCCAAAGACTTCACATCTGTGTGATGTTAGACCAGTTATACCTAGAACTAAGATGCTGCTTGGGTGTTACTTCCCCCATTTCAATACAAATGCAGTTAGTACATCGTCTTGACATTAATCCTCTAGCCCCACTCCCAACTCAGATTTTCTATCTACTCATGCTTCCACATACATAGGACAATCTCCAAACACCTCATCTGTCACTGCCAAGATACTCTAACTTTGCTCTTCTCTAATCCATCCCTTACACAGGAAAGTATAAATCTTCTGTTACTCCTCTTCATAGCATTTATCAATGACTTTTTATTGCAAGTAGAGTGTAGTGGGTTGAATGGGGGACCCCCAAAATGTATGTCCACAGTGAACCTGTGAATGTGAGGTTATATGGAGGAAGGGTCTTTGCAGATGTGACTAAATTAAGGATCTCAAATTGAGACCATTCTAAATTATTTAAAGGAGCCAAAGATCCAATTATAGGTGTCCTATAAGAAAAGACAGAGAGAGAAGAAACACAAATATACGAAGACAACGGCATAAACTGGAGTGACGTGTGTAAAAGCCAAGTAATAACAAAGATTACCAACAGCCACTAGAAGCCAAGAGAGGGACCTGGAACAGATTTTCCCTCAGATGCTTAATAAGGAATCAATCTTGCCAAACCCTGGATTTTAGACTTCTGGACTCCAGAACTGTGAGAGAATAGATTTCTCTTATTTTGAGCTATCCAGTTTATGGTATTTTGTTGACATCCCTAAGACATTAACATATGAATTACTAATTTTTTAAAACATGAATAGGAGAACTTATATAACTGGGCTCCTGCCCGTGATTCAGATTAGATTTTTTATTACTCCTCAACTCACCACTAATGTTTTCTCACATCACTCTTCTGTTTTTTATTTTTTTAAGCACATAAGTATTAATATTTCCTTACTCAAGGCCCTTGCCTATTACTATTGTCTGCTTCAAAATCTTCTCCTCATCCCACAGTCTTCTCATAAATGTCTCCTTCGTGTGTCATATCTCTCACCTTAAACACAACTTTCAAAGAAACTTTTCTGAATTGATCTAACCAAAATATTTCTTTCCTCCCTTCCCCATCACATTGTATCACAACACTTCTTTCATTCATGAACGCATAACAAATGACAAACACCTTGTGTATGTACTCATTAGATTGTAAACTTAATAAAGGCAGGGCTTTTGTCCAGTCATTTATTCAAGAATTATTAATTGAGCATCTGTTAGGTATCAGGCAGCATTCTAGACATTTGGGAAATCCAATGTACTAAACAAAAATGATTTCTGCTCTAATGGACTGACATTCTAGCCCATTTTCCAAAGCTGTTTCTTCATATCTGAAGCATTCTCTGCTATGTATAGGTCATTCATTCAATGTTAACTAAATGATAAATAAAAACACCAAGTTCTAGTTACTAATTTTCTCCCTTTTCCTATAAAAAGCTTGGCTTTACCTGTCTAATAAGAATTTAATAAGCCCAGATAATTTGGGGAGACCTTCAAACTTGCCATTTACAAGATTTTTTCTTACAAAGACATTGAAATTTCTTCATCATTCTTGTTGGGACAAAGTTTTTGCAGTTTCTCTAGAGTAATTGGAAATAATATTTTCCCTTAGAACTTGTGGTAGAAAACCAAACAAAATGTTAAATCACACTGAACTTGCAAGGCCTTGTTGAACATAACAGGACCAGGACAGTTGGCTCAATTAACTACTGCAACGTTTAAAGTTCAGCCTCAGGGGCTTTTTAATTGTGGCCATTAAAATGTTTGAACTGCTGCTTCATGGAAGTAATTTGGAGCCCAGAAGAAACCAGAGGTAGCATCAACATACCATGTCATCAGAAAAAAGACTGTCTGGGCTCCACATACAGCCTGATTAACAGTGTGGGATTTCCAGAAATGGCTAAACTGGCTTAGCAGTAATAGCCTAACTGAAAGTAGGCCTTCCGTTATGCCACAGTAATATTGTAAAGTGGTTCCCTGCTATTACCTATCCATCACTTCATGTCCTCCTAATTTTTCATGCTCTACCTAGGCTTCCAAAAACTTTATTACTCAATTCCACAATTAATAAATTAATACATATTAACTTAGCAACTGCTATAGGCAAAGCAATGTCAAGGGTGCTACCACCTTTCCACCCTCTGCAATCCACCTTACCTGTCCTTCCTCAGGCCTGTAGTTTGAAGATATGGCTGCACCTTGAAGGCATGGCTAGCTTATCATGGGCATACTTTCCTGCTGAACCAAGATACTGACTCAAATTTTTTTTCAATCCAACTCTTCAGGCAGTCACCACCCATTGCTCAGGTCTAGCATGAAGATTACACTTTCTTGTTCTCTGAATTCTTGTCCAATCTCTTTTGAATGACTCACTAGAGATACACAGCTGGTTTGCGGTAGACTTAGTATCTTGTCTTCTTGTTAGAGTTCTTTATAGTACTCAGTATAAACAAGTTAAATAGTAATGCAAAGCTAATGAGATTTATTAGCTAAAATAAAAGAATATAATGTATGTTAATAAGTACAAAATAAAGCAATATATAGCATTATTTTGTAAATTTTAGAATGTTACCTGTATAACATACATATATACACATAGTTACCATTAAGTTTACAGATCACCTTATTTAATGCTTATAGTATTGCTATATGATAGAGAATATCTTCCCTATTTCATAAATGAGGAAAGGAAATTTAGAATTTGAATAACTTTCTTGAATGCTGTGAAATAATAATAGTAGAGCTGAATATGGACCCAGTAGATTCATGTAACTCTCAATATGACTTATTTTCAGAACGCAGTGCCACCATTGGTAGGAGATAATTCTCCATGGGTCCATTGTATTTATACATATCTGGTGAGCAGAGACACTGACCACTTTTTGTTCTAGACGATCTTTTCAAGGACATCTGAAGAGTGAACAGGCTTGAAGGCTGGAGCTAGTGTTTCCCTCCAGAGAAGAGAAAATGTACTTACTGTTCAGAATAATAAAGATAATTATCTCCCTCTGGAACAAGGTTTGGACACGTTTGCTTACAATCTATTAGAAAATTTTGGAATCTCCTTACTTCAAGGTCGCTCAGATATGACCCAAACCCACTGCATGCACATTGCCTCCATGGGACCTGGCTGACAAAGAAGAACTAATGCAAACATTAAGCTCATGCTGCCTGCTGTTCCATGAGTAATAAAGTCCTTTATTTCTCATTCAGGAATCACATGTCTCTTGATAGTTTACAAGTAGAGTAAAATCTCAGACCTTTCACAATTCTTAACAACTTTGAGTTCAGCAGGATGAAAGATGAATGGGATTGGGTTGCTCCTGGCTGCCTACTCCACTGGAATCCCAAATTGTTGAATCACTCTCTTTTTAATTTAGGTTAGTCACCCAGGATCCTAAGCCCCCAATGGCTGAATGAACACCCTAGTCTAAAGTAGTATCAGTGATTATTATATTTATCTCTCATACATAAAAATGGCATGTTCACAGTGTCTTATACTTAACATTTTAGAAATGTGCGTGTTTCAGGTGCCATGGGAAGTTAGAAGCAAGAAGTATTATTACTAAGAGAGGCTTCTTCCTATGTGAATTAAATCAGAGCAAATCTGGATTTCTCTAGTACTTCCCAATTGGCCAGCTCTGCCCACCTCTTCAGAGAAGTCAAGGATTAGTGTTTTTTACCCAGGCCTCTAAGGCCAGAGACATTCATTCTTCCTTGAAATGAATTCTCAGCTTATCTTTGATAATGGGGACCTGTTAATGACTACTTATTATCAGAATGAAGACTTGAGCATTCCTGTTTTGATTTTTCTCTTCTCAGATCACTGAGAAGTCATTAAATCAAATCAAACAGGCCTGTCCAGAGAAAAGTCCAGCCATAAATGCTTCTATTTTTCATATTACTTGGCTGAATACTTTCTGGACAGTTATCATGTAACAAGGTGAAGAATTTATTGAACTGAAAATGTTCCATGAGAGTGATTTACAAGATAAGCTGATGGAGGAAATCAGAACCATACTTTCCAAGGTGTATACTTTCCTCCCTGAAGTAGAACACAGAACCAGAGACTCACAGCAATATATGATCTGGTTTGGCCAGCGAGTAGGGCCAGAAATTCTCACTTTCCTCCATCACGGAGACAGTAATGAATGGGAAAGGAGAGTGAAGGCAATGGTGACTTTGATAGAAAGGAAACCAGATGGATGAGACCATGGGAGAGATTTGTAGTGGTTATCATGAGTGTGAAATTGGAGGAGAAAGTCTAATGTCTAGAAAGTAATTCTCAGAAACTCTGTGCAACATGTTTATGTAAAATCCCTATGGCATTCCCTTTGAGAAAAGAGTAATGATCTGTATCATCTGTCAAAGCTTCTAGAGTCTACTTTGTGCTTTAGATTAATGTGACTGTTCAGAGACAGGCCACAGATAGCCGCCCACATATACCTTACATTGAGTTAAGGACTTATAGCAGTTTGTGATTTCATTCTAGTAATGGTTTATTTAAAGTCACACTTCTTGGACTAATTTTCCTACATTTTTTCTTCAACTAGCAAGCAGAATGAGCATCAGAGAATCAAGACTAGGAAAAAAAGATTTTATAGTAATAAGGAAAAAATACAAGTACATGAAAGGAGAGCAAAGTAACTGGAACTCTAGAAAAAAGAACCTCCTGAGGGTCTTCATAAACATACAAAGTAGGTATGTTAGCCCCACTATACAGATTTTTTTGCACTATTCAGATGTGCAAAAATAGACTAGCTGCTTATGACAACCTTAAAATTTCTGCAGCCTAAACTATCAAAACTTCATTTTTATCTCATGTAATATTACAATGTAGTTAGGCCATAGATCAGGGTGGAGGTGGTCATCTGGGCAGAATTCAATCATGTCATCATACCTAAGTGCAAGGGAGGTTGGGAAATGCAATCTGGCTCTATGTCTAGGAGGAGAAGTATTGAGATACCCTAACCTGTTCTGCCTCCAAGATAAAATAATTAGAAAATAACAGGGGCCAGCTTTCAGACCTAGGTCTATTTGACTCCAAAACTGAAACAGATAAAATGCTATATCGGTCCCTCTTCTGATGCTTTATTTACTTTTCAATTAGAATAAATTTAGATAAACAGCTGATCTGCTATTCCTCTTATACTTCTTTGGTGTCCTTTTCACAGGTCTCCCTTCCTCTCCACCTGCCCCCGCCCCCACTCCATTGGAAAACTCAACTACAGGAATTTTTATTAATGGAATAAATCTTATCAGAATTTTATTTTCTACTTATCTATCTTGTATTAAGATTTGGTATTGATTAAATAGAAAATGGGGAGAAATAAATTTCATACACTTATCATACTTCTGAAATATAGAAATGGAGAAGGGGACTCATCTAAAACAAATCTCATCCCTGAAAGAGAACCAGGCCAGAGGAAAAAAGGAGAAAATCAAAAAGATGGTGTTCAGATGTTTTTCCAAAAACTTGTGCCCAAAGATTTGCCCAGAAATATTGTATGATTGCTCAAGTTGTTTATGTCAAGCATTATACTAAAATATTTCCCATTTTTATATGCAAATACTTTTCCTTTTCTACTTTGGAAAGCCACATGTGAGTTTCAATAAGCCAGCACAAACAGGCTGGCAGACAACATCCCTCAGGAAATGCTTGATATGCCATCAGGTTTCAACACTCTTCTTCCACCTCTGAAGCAAGCCTATAATTCTGCATTTGTGTAAATACATATGTGTGGCATATTTACTCACATACTGCACATAGAGCAAATGACTGCATTCTCTCCTGGTTATGCATTTATGAAGTGACTGCGTCTTTCCTACATGGTGTTCTAACCCACAATGTAGACTCCACAGGTGTTCACCATATACCAAGTAGTCCAAGGCTAGAGTCTGTCCTGAAAGGACCATGAATCTTTCCTGACCACCCAAGACAGTTGGGATAGGTGCTTCTTTTTCCATGCTTTCTCCTCAGTGTTTTCACAGTTGTGAATACATAGCTTTTGATGTTCATCATACCTTAAGTGTTTATTTACATCTCTTCTCAGGTCTATCAGCAATCTATCTATTTTAAAACCTAGCACAGACAATTATATATAATATTGCTGAGAAATGTTCTTGATAAATGAGTGAATAAAGAAAAATCAGAATCCTGAACAGCGGTTTGTCTTAACTGAATTGTTAAGGGCCTAAAAATTTGGCATATACTGATCACTCAGTGTTCTGTTTCCACCAAAAACCTTAAGCATTTTACAAACCCATGTATTTACTAAAATGCTTTTTAGCTTTCATCATGGTTAGAAATTTAAATATAATTGTTTAAATTGTGAGCTGACTTTTCTGAGTGCATATGATGTTCCTACATGAGTATTTTTTCTCTCGATTGCATATATTAATTTATCTAATCTTGACAACAACCCTATAAAGGAGGTGCTATTAGTATTACCATTTTACAAATGGTAAAATGAGTCACAAAAAGTGTAAGTAACTTTGCCCCAGATCCATGGATCTCAAACATCAGAGCCAAAACTCATTCCGGAAGTCTGGTTTGAATTCTTAACCACCATGCTAAACTCATTTATTTAATAGCAGTTTATTGTTATCTAATGATGCACTTAATTAAAATAAATTTAAAATAATATTAAGTGCTCTGAAGAAAATGGTCTGACATGGTTAGACAGAGCTTTAGCTAGTCTCTCTGAGAGGTTAGAAGTTCTCTCTGAGAGGCAACCTTTAAGTTGATACTTCTTTGATGAGAAGCAACCAGCCAGGCAAAAGTAAAAGACCAATGAGTTCCCAGGAGAAGAAACTGCAAGTAGAAAGGCCATGAAACAGGGATAGCTTGGTATGTTGAGGAACAGGCCAGTGTGGCTGGAGTACAGTGGACAGGGAGAGGGTAGTACAACATGAAGTCACAGGGACTGGTAGGAGCTAAATCATTAGAGTTGGTTATTAGATTCATGAGCAATGCAATGGGAAGTCATTGGTAAGTTTTAAACCATTCTAATTCTTTTGTGTAGCACTAACTGAGCTGCATAGATTTGAATAGAAGAGAAACTTGTAGGGAAGCTGTTGCAGTGCCTCAAATGAGTTCAGGTAGAAGCTAATGGTGACTAAGATAGTGGTAGGGGAGGTGCTAGTGGTACCAGATACGGTGGAGATGGTGAGAGTATATATAAGGTATTTTGGTAATAGTGAATCAATAGGACTTTTTAAATGGAAGCAATTATCAAGAAGGGCTATGCCAGAGAATCAGCTCTGATCTTAGTCTTCCTAGAGTGGACATCAGGGGCCCGGAACATGGGGATAACCACTCTCGATCAGCAGGCATCCTCAGTGCTCTGGGTTCTGACTTGGAGTTATGCTGCATGGAGTCTCTTCAGTGAGAAATCATCATTCAAAATTTCTTAGAATGGAGGTCTTAAGGATGCTTACCTGCCATCAGGGGATCTGTGTGTTCACATAACACTGAAGGGCATTTACTCACGCAAAGTGGATGGGAATTTGATAGATAAATATGTCCCCAAGCAGAGGAAATGGATGGAACAGAATGTAAGGTCAGGAAAATCCAGAGAGAATTCAGGGCAAGTATAGAAACAAACTAGAAAGAGAGTGAACTGGGATGCATTTATGGTCAGCGTTGAATTTTCATTTTTGTACTTCATTCTTAAAATATTAGTGAATCAGCAATAAATTATGGAGTAAAGGAGGGAGGTCCATGAAATGATAGAGCTGAAAGAGGCCCAACAATTACCAATTCCACCTGATTAGCATTGCATACTTTATATTTCCCTTTTAAATAAATGGTCCCAGTGTCAGTGTGCATTACCTATGGATAAGCCTACAAATTCCATTATATCTGCACTCACATGGCACAGGAGTCTTTTGCTAAGGTTTAATCAGCAGATAGTTTTGAGTGCTTACTGAGTGCCAAGTTCTCTGGAGAAAACAAAGATGACTAAGATGCGTCATCTGCCTCAATTCATTATACCTGTGATCTCAAATTTACTAAAACTATCAGACCAAATGTAAATACCTTCCATACAAATTAGATTCTCTATGCCACCTCCTCCATAAGCTTTTATGCTGGAGTAATATTCTGATTAAATCTTTAGGCTCTTCAAACTGAACACCTTATTGCACAGTATAGCAGAGAGACTCATGTCTTTAAGTAAAATGCATGTGTTCAGAAAAGAAACAACCTTAGTATTTGAAACCTTCAAAAGCTATTTGCCTGAGTTGTCTGAATGTTGAATTCCTTTCAGCAAGTGTATTAGTTAAGGTATTGGTTTTAATTTTGTAGAACAGAAAAAAATAACAAAAATATAAACAAAATAAAAGTTTATTTCTCTAATTTAAGAAGTGGAGCTGCTAGGCAGTCCATGATGTTATTTCTTCTCTCTCAAATTCTTTACCATTCATTAATGTTGGTCTTACTTGTATGGTCATGTATGCCTCACCACCACCCTATCCATAGTCTAGCCAGTGAGAAAAAGAAAGAGAGAAATAAAAAGTAACTGCTTTCTCTAGAGAATATAACCCAGAAATAGCATACATCACTAATGATCAGAAATTAATCATAAGATCATACCTAGTAGCAAGCAAGGCTGGGAAATAATGTGCTCAGTAAAAATTCTGGGGTGATAGAACTAAAAGCGATAAGGGTAGAATAGATATTGGAGACCAAAAGTAACATCTGCATGATCAGAATTTCTGATAGGGTCCTAGAATGTTCTAATATTATGATAACCATGCTCTGCATAAAATATCTAGAATGGTTTTCACTCAAGTTTGTTTCTAAATTTTCAAGATATAAATAGATTATCTTCAGAATTTTAAAAAATGAAGACTTTTTTGTTGTTTGTTCCCTGAGTGGGGATTGAGCCCAGGCTGCAGCAGTCAAGGTGCTGAAGCCTAGCCACTACACCACCAGGGAACCCTCCCCGCCAAAAATGAAGATTTTTAAAGTTCCAATTCTAGTAAATCCAGAATATACATTTATAAAGGACACCACAGGTGATTCTTATGCAAATTTTCACAATTTGGGACTGGTGATCACTACTATGGTCTGCCTTGAATAGAATTTGGTCGTGGTTTATAAGTTTTGCATAATTAAAGAGTACTACTTGTGCATATACATTTGAACCTGTCTTTAGATCAACTTTATAAACAGGAAATTGTTACCTGAGCTGAAGAAACTTAAATTTTTCACTGTTGAAATTATGTTAATCAACTTTTCTCACCCCGGATGCAGAATTCTTTCAGTGTAGACATAATTTCATGTTGAAATTTGAGTCATTTACTTCATGGTACTTTAATAAATATAATAATAAAATATCACTTCACATGGTTTAACAAGTACTATTATGGACTTAATCTCATTTGGTCTTCTTAATAAGCAAAATCTTATAGGTGAGGAAGTAGTGAAATCAAATTACCTTGGTTATAGAGCCCAAACACAGATCTTCCTTTCCATCCAGTGTTCTTTCCCCTATGCTACGGTGCATTTCTTTGTTTCACATTCTAAATTGAGATCAAAATAGAAACAGCTCAAAATAGACCAGAAGCCATAAGCAAAGTGAAAAATGGACAAATGCATTATAAAAAAGCAGGAGGTAACGTAGATGATTCTGAAAAACATTTTGCTAAGTGAAAGAAGCCAGACACAAAAGATCTCATATTGTGTGATTGCATTTATATGAAATGTGCCGAAAGGACAAAACTATAGAGATAGAAATAGATCTGTTTTTGCCTACAACTGAGGGTAGGAACAGAGATTTACTGTAAACCTTCATAAGGGATCTTACTGGGGAGATGGATATTTTCTATAATTGGATTATGATGATGGTCACACAAGCTAGTAAATTTATGAATAATCACTGAATTGTTCACTTAAAATTTATGAATTTTGTGGCATGTAAATTATAATTCAATAAAGTTGTTTTTTTTAAAGCGTGGAGTGTTTAATATTAGAAATATTGATATTTTTGGCTCTATCAATACTTGGATTAAGTTAACAAAGTAACTTCACATCCCTAAGACCTTGGATTCTCATCTCATACAATAAATTCTTATCTTATTAGAAGAGTAAAACAATGTTGGATTTCAACAGCATTGGGGTTAAAAGTTTAAAATCACACACAAAACAAGTTGTAATTATTCACAATTAATACTTTTCACTGGGAATAAAATTGTCAGTAAAAGATCATTAAATGGCACTTAAAAATACTTATTAATGGCCATATATGAGGGTCCATGATGCAGTTAAGTATGACTTCAAGTTCAGTGCTCCACCTTTTTGTCTACATTATATTTACATACATATATATGAGTTTGTACATTCCATATATATGTATATAACGTATGAGTTTGTACAGTAACATATTCCTTATTTGTCCTATATACAGACACACATATATACACACATTTTATATTTCATATATATTTCATCTGTGTGCCATCTATATCCCACAGACCATGATGATTTGAGAATGACATTAAAGCAGGAGATGAAATATATATTGTCTTATGATACCTTCTGGTTCTTCAATTCTGCAAAACATGAGCAAATTGAAACGACTTTGGTTGTCCTCAAATTTGTGAGTACCACCTAACATTTCCTTTTACTTCATACCTGAAATCTAGAAAATGCTCCCCTCTGAAAATACATATTTGAAATATTAAATTCTATTTTGCCTTTTGAACAAGGCTTCATCTCAAAGTAATGACACATGCTGGACAGTATGTCTGAGTCATGCCCTTTACTCACTTTAGTGCATTAGAACTATAGCAATAACAAGATGACAGGTCTGATTACCAATTACTATTTCTATTAGGCCAATGCAAATATGCCAGACTCTTCTTTTCCTGGAATTACTTTCTGACAAAAGATTGTTTAAATTATTATAAGATGTATATTTTATCAACTTCTACTGTCTTTGTGTGATTCTTGAGCATTTAGTTTTAACAAATTATTTTCCTCTGATATAAAACTTCTAGTGTCAACTTGCCAAACATTAATTATATTTCTTTCACAGAAAACACTTGGTATTTGATTTTTTTAAAAAAATATTGTTTAAGTCAGTATCATTTTTCTACTTAGGATTCCAGGATATCTGCTGCATATATGTTCAACATTCTTCAAGTCCAGGATGCACTTGTAAAGAATGCAGGTCTTTTAATGGGTTGGGGCTAAAATTCCCTCCTATGTTGCAGAGGTTAGCTGTGGTGTTTAATGCATACTTAGCAGAGGTTGGCACACCACTATCCTAGTTTAATTTAATGCTAAAGAATCTAACAATAAAAATGAATTAAAAAAAAAAAAAGAATTTTGTTAAGAGTGTGTCGGGGAATAGGCTACATGTAAAATGTCACCTTTGGAGAAGAAACAGAAAACAATAACAGTTATGCTGTTCAATTTGCATCAATTTCTCTTAAGACAATCAAAGAAAGATAACAGAGTACACTGGTCAATAAATGGGCTAGCAAGAAGGAAAAAAAAGAGCCTTAGTGTGTCTATGATTTCATGTTTCTTTGGCACATCCAACCCAGTCTTCTTTCTGAGTCCATTGAAAAAGCATTTGTCATAAGCTTTACTGTACCATGAAGTTATGATTAATATTACAGCTCAAATACAGTGGGTTGAAAGACCACATTCATTTTCAAAGTCACGTCGCATTGATTAGCATTCACTGCAGGTTATTCAAATAACGATCCTCTTTTTCCCCAGGAGAATCTCTGTCTGCTTTTTCTTTATCCTCATTAAAGATCCCAGGTGCAGACAAAGCTTTATGTACCTCTAATTTGCATTATCCTTGGGAAGGAGATAATTTACATGCCTTCAGTATATAGTACTTGTTTTTGTAGTTTGCATTTTCCTATTATCTATTCAAATAAATCAAGAAATTTACCCTTTATAAACCCTCAAACAATAGAAAATGCCAAATTTTATTATCTTTGGTAATAAGTCTATAGATCCTTAACACTCTCAGATAAAAGTGAGGCATTTTTCTTCAGTTCTTGGCAATACTTGGCTTAAAAAGACAATGGGTTTTTCCCCACTTTCTTGGGGAGTGATTCATTTTAGGAGTACAAAGCAACACAGAACATCTTTGGCATATCCAGAACAGAAAAGCAAAGTTCATCAAGTAATAATTGTAGTACTCAGATAATCCCTGACAGAACTTGATGTGTTATTTGGTTAATCAGATAAATTTCTATGCAAAGACTGGTCAATTATTGCCTCTGTTGAGATAATGTATTAGCTATTCTTTCCAAGTTAACATTTTCATGGAATCACATATGGATTTCATTGGCATAAGATATAGGCCTCAAATTATGACAAAGAATCCTGTTTTAGACTATTTTTACCTTCAGTTTTTGTGTAATGAGTTTAGCCTGAAGCAGACTGACAGCATTGTTGACATTTCATTGAGTTTCCATTTCTCAAGAGAGGAGAAATTTTAGTTAATTAAATAATGTTAGAGTGTTTTAGAAACTACAAAGGCAACATGAAACCACACAGCAGTCATACCATATTTGTTAAGACCACTTGTATATTTCTGAGACATTTAGAAATGTGAAGACTGCATAACAAAACTTAAAGTGGCTCAAAGACTCAAAATGGTATGTTAATATATATCTGACATAATTGAAAAGTTAGGAGAACAACTGAAAGGGAGTCTTAATAAAAATGATCATTTTTCAGTGTGTGAATCAGGAGTGAATATGATTATTTCCCTGAGTGATACAGCAGCTTAATAGATCTGAAACTTGTGTGTGTGTTTCACATTAAATGTCACATGTACTATTTACAAAATGGACTTGTAATGTCTATGCTAGAGAATTAGTATTAACCATATATTACATATTAATGAAAGTTGATCTCTACCCTCCTCACTCATTTTCTAGAAATAACATGGTTTCCTATGATTTGTGAACCTGTTCTTGATAAGTCTTTGCATACACAACCAGTATAAACAAAATTAAACATTTTATTTGCATTTTTATTCATTTGATTTTTATGGAGAAATATGTAATTAGAACCAAAAGTTCATTGACTCTGAGTAAAATGAAATAGAGTTTACACTTAAAAACAAAAACCTTTAGTTGAATGAGGGACTGTCAACCTGAAATAAAATTTTAATGAAAAATAACTGAAGATTCTATTCAGCTATGTCTTTTCAGTTGAGCTTGACACGTTGGTTCCCAATGGTGGTATGTGTACTCTCAGGGGTCCGTGCTGGGCCATTCAGGGGTACACAAAAAATAATTAGTAATGGCGAAAAATGAAGTAAAGTAAAAAATACAAAACATTAGTTATGGAATAATAAGTGTTAAGTTTGAATCACTGCTAATAGACACACTTCAAAATTAGATCACATTAGTTAGTGACGACTATGTGAGGGCATGACTATGAATGCTTCCCCAAAACCACTCTTCTACCAACCATTACACACATTTTTAGAACAATCCCCAAATGTTTCTAGAACTTCCTCAAGCATATAAATACACTTGTAGTCAGAATGTTTGATCAGTTTAGTTATTGACTCAGTAAAAGTAAATGCACTGTCTTTAATTGAGATTCATTCAAGTAGTTTTTTTATTTAATGTTTAACATAGTTTCAGTTATTATTGTGAGGGATTTTTAAGTATGTCAGTTATGAATCAGTGGTTGAAGACAGGAATGGTTAAAAAACCAAAACTTGATGTGGATTATAACCCATAACCAAGTACTTCTCAACATGTGTCTGTAGCTACCAGTACACCTACATGGGAAGATAGTGAAAAAGTATGTGCCTCAGATACTAAACAGAATAAAAAGAAATGCTCTGAAGAATAAATTAAATATGGGTGTTCGTTTGTAGAGACTGATGACTGTCCTAAGCATTTGTGTGTTGTATGTAGGGAAATATTACGCAATGGTTGCATGAGACCCTCTCTACTCATGCAACATTCAGAAACTAAACACCTTATGTATAAAAAAAACACAAAAAAATACATTATTTTAAGCTCTTAGAAAAGTATCGAAATGTTATTTTATATATGATGTCAGGAAAGAAAGATAATGAGAATGCAGTTGAGCCTTCATACTATATTGCTTATCACATAGTTAAATGTGATAAAAATGACACCACAGCTGAAAACTTAATTTCTCCTTGTACTAAGGATACTGTTTTATATATGTTTGGGGTATAATATGTCTGCAAAATCAATACTATCTCTTTTTTTAAAAAACAATGTCTTGACAAATTCAGGAACTGTCTGACAATGTTGAAGCTGCAGTAACAGAATTTGAAAAAGTAAATTATTTTTCATCCAGGTCGATGAAAGTGTAGATGTTGCTTGTCATCACAGGTAGTTGGTAGGAAATCAAACTGAGGAAAACCTGTTTCTTTGTTATCCATTGACAATGCATACCACAGGCGAAGATACGTTTTATGCAATCAATGGTTATTTCATTGAAAAAAACACTAGTTGGTTGAATTATAGTGTATGCACTGATGAAGGTAAGCCTATGGTAAATTGTTTTATAGGTCTATGCAGCCAAATTAAAGAAGTAGCTCCCTCTGTACCATGGAGTCACTGTTGTATTCACAGACAGTCTTGCATCCAAGCCTCTCTCTAGTGAACTGGAAGATGTTCTTGAAGAGGCTGTAACATTTTTAAATTTTATTAAGTAACAACCACAAAACCTCACATTGTTTAAAGCACTGTGTGAAGAAATGAACATCATTCATAGCACATTACTTTTGTACATGGCAAAGTACTTACACAGATGTTTGAACTTAGACACAAAGTTCAGGTATTTTTTGAAGATGATCATTTCCTTCTTCCAAAGTTTCAGAACACTGATTGGTTTCAAAATGTTGCATATTTATCAGATATTTATCTAGAAATAAACAAAATCAACAAGGACTTCAAATACACCTAAATTACTATAGTGAAAATAACCAACAAAATGGAGTCAATGATTAATAAAATGGACTTTTGGAAAGAGTGTATTGAAAGAGTTCAGTCTGAAGTGTTTGAAACTCTGCACAACTTCTGTCAATGACTTTTACCTATCCCCAAACATGAAAGTATTGTAAGTCACTTGGAAGGTCTTAAAGTATCCTTTTATAAGTATTTTCCTCAATGTGGAAAAGAAAACAATTGAATTGCAGATCTTTTCAATGAAGAATTCTTTAAAGAAGCTAAACTATCAATCAGTGAAAAAGAGCAGTTAATTGAACTTTCAACAGATTCTTCTTTAAATTCTGATTTTAAAAGAAAGCATCTTATTACCTTCTGGTTAGATGTCAGTGAAGAACGCGAACAGCTCAGTGAGAAGGCACTCAAATACTTCTTGCCATTTACTAATACTGAACTAATGGAGAGAGCTTTGACTTCTTACACCTGCATAAAAAATAAGTACCACAAGAAACTTAAGGCAAGTCCAGATTAAGACTGTATCTTCAATCTTTTGAGCCTAATTTCAGGAAACTAAGTACATCAAAGCAAGCTCAATGATCTCACTAACAATGTTTCAATTGGTTAGTGATCTGTCTGCATAATCATTATTACAAACTTTTCAGGTAACACAAATAAATATTATTAATAATAAATTAAAAGTTTTTTAAATACTTGATTACCATTACCAGTCTTTAACTGTTATGAATATTGTAAAATTAAATCTGTGGTTTGTGCTTTTACTGTAGTAATTTTTCTTTCCTAACTGATTACCTCATTTCCACTATTTTGCACTTAGATAGGTACCGAGCTAAAGTGTTATCATTTAAACACAACTTTTGTGAAAACAAGGGCTAAAATTTACAGAACTGAGTTTAAAAGGGGTACATGAGTGGAAAAAGGTTGGGAACCACTAACTTGGCAGAATAGCACTGTAGATTCAATATAAGCATGAGTCACAGACAGAACCCAAAAGCAAGACAGAAATGTTAACATGTTCACTTAGAGAAATAGAGTAAATTATTCTGATTATAAAGTTACAACATAGCTGTTGACATTCTGAATCCATGTTGAAAATGATGGTGAAGTGATGTGTGAACCTACTATTTAATAAAATTTTAAACAGAATATTTCATAATGAAATGAATACCTAATATTTGTATAGGGTCTATGCCTATGCACATATGTTCAAATCTGTAAGGTGTGTGTGTGTGTGTGTGTGTGTGTGTGTGTGTGTGTGTGTTCAATCTGAGTATCTCAGAGAGGAAGTCGTTGAGAACCCACTGAGATTTATTTCCCCTTTAAGCCTCAGGGAACTTTTGAGATTTCATTGACATTAATTAAGCCCACCCCAGGATCATGGGTTTGGTGGGCATGATGAACTTTTGTTTTAAATAGCAAGCTTGCTTGCCAGAGGAGATTTTTCCCAGCCTTTCATTTTATTGTGGTTTTCTGCAGGGGATCTTGTTTCAAGGGATGTGATCAAAGTAAAGGACATTTCTTCTGGGACATATTTTACATAGATTAAATCTCATTATGCAACTACTCTTTGGCCTATATTCTTCTTTATAAGCTTCAATTGTATGAAATAATTTAACATAGAAAAGTGTGAATTTATTATATCAGATATATTAATACTAAGCTCCAAGAAAGATAAGGTCTAGTAAAGGCAAACACTTTTTGTTTTTCTTATCAGCAGTGAATTTCAACTCACAGAATTTTAGTGTAATCTTAGGTTGAACACACACACACACACACACACACACACACACATATATGATTTCCATGGGCTTTGCATAATTTCATTTTTAAATATTAAGTAATTCATTTAAGGAACATGCTGCTATCTTTTGTGTTTCTTGCCTGTTTTTAAACTATTTCCCTGCCTTTTCCATTTTAAAAGTAGGCAAGTTACTGTGGTTACCTTAAGAAGTATACCATATTACTGATTATAGAAAGTTATGTTTTCTCACTGAACAGTAGGAATGTGGAAATTTGAAATAATGTCCAGCAAATCTTGTACTGGAAAATAGACACTAAAAATAGACATTGCCTAAATCCATAGAGCTAATTCAAGTTTACATAGAAATATATGGGTCTGAAGAACGCTTATACAACAGCAAACTCTCTCTTACCTATATATCATTTTCTTAATTTAATATATTGCAAATCTAAGAAACACAATGTTAATGAGTACCAAGCCTGCTTTTCCACACCTTCAAATTAGGGGAAAAAAGTCACAAAACACAGTATAAGATTCAGCAGCCTATGCCCAGAACCCTGATATTTAGATGTAATGAAGATTTAATTTTTCAGTTATTTTCTACAAAAATTGTAATATATATGTCTATAGTGGACACATATTTCACAGTGTGTTAAAAATGGATGCTTAGTATGGTATATGAGTGAAAAGGATACTGTATTTTCAATAGCATTTTTGTTAATTGATTGCCAAAGTAGATTGCATATTTTGAGATCAAATCTAATGTTTGCACTTGTGTGATTTCATTGCCTTTGCAATTACATTGCAAGGAATTGAGTTTTGGGGGTATTTTTTAGCTGCATGAAAAGATGTGATGCACAGTTAAGTTTCAAGTTACATCGTCCTACGTGTTCCAGTAATTTATTTACCATTTGGTCTCTAAAGATATAGTTTCTTTCAGTGAAGTGAAAGTCTGCTTCCATTGACATTCTCAGGTTCTCCATGAATTTAATGAAGAACTAATTTATAACACTATTTAAAGTTGTTTTGTACAATCTGAGGAGATCCTCTTTCATCTTGTCTATAGGTAAGATGCTTGATTCCAGTGCCTATAAGAGAACCACCTTAAGAAGGTAAATTTAATAGTTAATCAGAATACAAACGTTTTCAACACGCTGATCAATGAAAGTCAAATTTCTTGTATGAGTGGTGAGCTTATCTTTAGAACTAGAAACATAATTAAACAAGGAGTCTGTTTCGATTAGAGGTGAGAGGCTAGGGCTGGTAAAGCCATAACAAAGAAAATAAATTCACATCAAGCTTCGCATAAAATGCAGTTTTCTTTTTGCGGTGATATTATGTGAAATTTATTTCTTGTTTCTTTTGAAAAATGAAGCTGTATATAACTATTCAAAAAGTATTTTTTATGCAATATATCTTCACAAACATATATGCTGTTCATTGTGGATTTCTGACACTGAGTGTTACATTTATTCTGTTCTCAGAATCTTTCTCCTCCCTCTCTGTGGTTTATCTTTATGGTGACATTAATAATCTTTATCATTCTCATTCAGTTTGTTTTTGAATAAATATAGTTTCAGGCAACTTCTGCATAGCTTAATAAAGTGTATACTATCTACTTTAAACATTAAATTTCTAAATCTATACTATTTATAGTGTTTTAATTCTTTCTGGCTATGATAAGTTCTATTGAATCTCCACTATTTAATAAGATTTTATAGCTTTTTAAATATAATATAGATTATATATATTTTTTCTCTTGGTATAAGTTAATCTTAGTTAACTTTAAATAAAATGAATGTAGTTTTAAATTTTATAAAAATTTTTTGAAGAAAATGCATGTTTAAAATGTGCTTCTTGTCTAATTCATTATAAAAATGATCTATTTTATTCCACTCTTTTTATTATTTATTTTCCCCTCGATAGTTATGGTGCTGTTATTTTGATATTTATAGCCCAGTATCTGCTTGTTTATTAATTAAGGCAATGTTGCTGGTAAAGATAATCTAAGCAAAAATAAAAAAAATTAATCTCTTGTGAATTTTGTCCAAATGTGAACAACGCCATATTTCCTTTTAACTTACTGAAGGTACAATTGGTGACACCATCCTGAACTATCAGCATACGATAATGGTCTACATACTGGCAAAGTATTCCCATCTATAGCACTGAGAGCTGTACACCTCAACCCTGGGTTCATTTAACTCCAAATATTATTTTCAAAATGAATGGGAGTGATATGGTTTGATTGAGTGTTCCCTTTATATTGCAGCAGACAATGAGATCTTCCATCAGCACTTTCAAGAACCTAGGGACAACACAGTTGTCATACAGCCAACCTATGCCCTGGATATTAACCTAGCAGGCTTCATTATCATTCCAGTCATTCCTCTGCACAGCGCTACTGAAAAAGCAGTTACACATGGGAATCTTATTTTTTTTTAGATAAATATGTATTTGTAAGCTCCAGACATAGCAGCATATTGGTTAATAATAAGAGAGGGAGGGTCAGCATACATGTTTGTGTGTGTGTGCTGCATGTGTATGGGGGTGTATTTAGTATAATTTATTAGGTAATTTGTAAAAATACAATAAAAATACAATACTACTAGAAATGTGTCTTTTTCAATGTCTCAGGACTTGAGAACAAAAATTTTCTTTGTTTTCTGGTAGTTAACTTTTTGTTTGTTTTAAATTAAAACAAACAATGGTTTATTCTAGGCCATTAAGAAGAATAAATAAAGACCATAGAGTCTGGTCCATTTAAGATAAAAACTACATTTAACCTAGCATCTGACTGGGCACCACGTACCAATCCATTCAACTTCTCTAATAGAAAAGAAGGCAAAGGTGACCATACCAAATATCCTGTAAAGTTTCTTCCAGCTGGAAAACTATGCTGTCTTAATATGTATAGCCATGTTCGTGCCTACCAAGTATAGAATTAAAAGACTTGTGAAAGGATTTTAGTCAAATATCCTCATGGCTTTAATAATCTGAACTACTTTCTTACTTTACCATTTAGTTTGCAGAGACTCCCATTTGCTTTGTCTCAACTCAGCAAAGCACTCTTAAAACATTATTCCAATGTCCAGTAGGAGTAGCAGAGTAGTAGGAATAAAGATAAAACCTAGTATTCGAGAACTTACTCTGCTTTCACTGTTTAAAGTCCTCTCCATATATTAACTCATTTCACCTTCATAACAACCCTATGATTTATATATTGTGAATAGTCCCATTTTGAAGATGAGTGAACTGAGGTAGAGAGTGCCTAAGTTTTCTTCTCCAGTAAATAAGTTGAAATGAGAACCAGCATGAACCCAAACCAATTTTTAAATGTGTTTTCATTTTTGGAGTCCACCTTCACTGATGGTGATTATTACATAGTAATCTGGATACTGAAATATTTTGTTACGAAGAAATCATTTTTAAAATTTCTTTGCCTGGTTACCAGAGAAAGAATGTTATGTGCATAGCCCAAAGTCCTGTCCTTGGTCCTTTCCGCCAGCTTGGTCCTTTTCCATCAATAAGCACAGGCACTGCCTAAGGGGCACAAGCCGGAAGCCAATTCCAAGTTGGGCAACTTTAACTTGGGGGCATGGGCAGGGGGTGGCTAAGAACTTAAACAAAGAAAGGCGCTAGTTCCATGCTTACAAAAAGTAATGACCTCAGCTGCTAAGGACAGCTACTGTTCTTTTCTAGTATTACACAATTTTTATTTAGCAGCTAAATAATTAGCAAAGTGTGGTAAAATATAATCTTTTTTGTGACTTGTTTTAATTTTGTTGCAATCGAGGTAAATTCAGTATTCAGTAAAAATACAATGCTCAAATTTTGAAACTCTCATTTGGATGTGTTGTACATATCTGTTTGAAAATATGAATGTAATACATACAGACACAGGGCATGCAAGAGTGAGCAAAATATAATATGGACCAGGTACACTCAGAGCTCACATAAAGTCTACAACAATAAGCATAACTTCTGAAAAGGTATGTTTCATTTTACTGATAGAAATCCTTTGGAGCAAATGTCACAAGTTAAACACCATTTTGTGTACACATGACTCTGAAGAGTGAATTAAGCAATGAACTAGAACAGAAGTAAGGGATCAGTGATATTTAAGCCCCTCTGTAGTTCTTTCAGATGTCATTACTTCTCAATATTCAGAAACATCTAGGCAAGCATCTTCTTTTCGCATTTGACCATTGCTGCTTTGGAAGATCTAAGTACTATATTTAGTAAAAACTGATACTAAGAGAAGTTAAATGAGTTGCCTAGGGTCTCCCAGATGGTAACTCAGAGAACTAGAATTTTAATCCAGGGTTTTTGACAGGTAAATCAGTATTTTTTCCTCTACCATGGTTGTTTATAATTATTTCACCTTTCCTTCCATAAAAATTACAAGGATTCCTTTCTACTTGGTTTCTTCGTAGAAAAAGTAAAAGAAAATTCTCACTCATCTTTTTAATGAAACATCATCCATGTTATTTGTAGAAAGATTTAAAAAATACAAGTTAAAAATGTAAAAGAAAAATAACTCATAACATAGCTAAAAAGTAATTTTCATTAACATTTTAGTTTGTATCTTTCCAGCCTACACTTTTTTCTATACAGCTACATGTGAATATTCAGATGTATAATATTTTGTTTATTTTGTTTAAAGGCATTTTAAATTGCTCTACATGAAACATAAGTTATGTTTTTGTAAGAAAAAATTATTATAAACAATAATTCTAATTCTTTGAAATATCTTCAAAATTATTGAAGAAATTATATTACTTGACTATTTAAATACCAAATACATTATACAGAGTTTGGTTACTTGTGAGTGTGTGATTATGTGTTTGCGTGTGTGATGTGTTTTATTCAATAAACATCAAATATTGTTGTATATTACTTTAAATCACTGAATGATATTCAATTGCACTAGTACACCACAATTTATTAGCTAATTCTTCATTTTAGACATGTACAATGCCTCCAAATTTTTTTCACCCTCATAAATTACACCATAGGATCTAGATGACCATTTATATAGCTAAATCTTAGTACACATTCAAAATTATTTCCTGAAGTTAAATTCCAAAAAATTAGAATGTAAGAGTGAAAGGTTATGCAAAATTCTCAAAATCAAAAAACATGCTCATACCACTTTTAAGCAATTGCATTATTATATATTCCACTAGTAGTATTAATTTTAATTCATGTCTCATTTTCTCTCAATATGAAATACTATTCTTTCTTCTCATTGACAATGTTAGGCAAAAATAACTAATTGTTTTAAATCAGCATTCCTTGCTTAATAGGAAAATTGAAACTTTATTGTATTTGTCATTTGTATTCTTCTTTTTTTAATTTTCTTATGTTCATAGAACGATCTTTTCTTTAAACTCTGCAAAATTATTTCCAAATGTAAAATTTCACATGTACATTTGATATCAAATTAATAAGCAAACACAAATTTATCAACAACTTAGCTCAGTATGTAAAATACTGGCTTGAATTTAGGATTTGTAAGGAGAGTGTAGACAATGGAAGATAACTCCTTTAGGGATGGCCATACTACCTGCACTGAGACTTGATTCTTTGTTTAAGTCTAATGTAGAGCACAGACAAATTCAGACATACCATGGGATGAGTGCTACAGACCATCCTTAAGGAGATTATTTGAGTGCAATAAACTCCAATGAGATGATCCAAGGTAGAAGATATTATTACATTTGACTGGTAAATCTATTTTTTTTTAGGAAAGGTTAAATTTACAATACATACCAAATACTTCCCAGCTTCTGAGTTTAAATCACATGAATATAACACATCTAAGATTTCTTTAGACACCAAGAACTATGAAACTGAAGTTTGCAACATTCTGGAGTAAAAAAAAAAGTGTTAAAGCAAATCTCAGGTTATAACTTTAGACTTTAACAGAACTAAGTCCAGGTAATTTGCAAAAAGACACATGTAGCTTTAATAATAAAATGTGCAATAAGGTTTTTTAATACAATGTGTAGTTCCTAAACACATCAGATTGTATTTATATTGCAAAAATTCAATAATGGGGTTGAAACTATGTTATTTTATTAATTTTCATGGTTTATGAACAGGAGTGTCATTTATTCCTTGAAGTTAAAACACACACAGAGTAACTCTCCGCAATGTCTTTGATGAAGAATCAGGCCATAGTTTATTTAACATGAAAAAACAGATTTGTGTTGATAGTACATTTGTTCTTGATAGTGAGAGATCTTGTTACTGATAAATTAGCTACTTACCATCAAGCAATTGCTAACATTCCAGATCTTGAACAGGAAAAGTAAAAAGAGAGCAAATTGAAGCAAATAACACACACACTATATATATATCATGATAAAGTTCTGCTGCAAATAATATTTCAGCAAAGGAAAACAATTGGAAAATAGCAATTTTCATTGGATCTTAATATATTTATCAGTCTCTAATGCTTCCATCTTCAAGCAGCTCTCTTTTATTGACACAGCAACACAAATTGCAGAAGTAAATTGAATCACAGACTCAGAATGTAAAAATCAATGAGAAATAATTTTGTAGCACTAAAGTGAATAGTGTAATGCTAGGTATTCATTTAATTAACCATGAGCCTTTCCACATAATGCACAATCATTGCCAGCTTTTCAACTCATAGTTTTTCCAGGAATAATGGGTTTGGGATTCATCTTTAGAAAAACTGCATTAATATTTGAAAGCGTTTAAATCCATTAGTGGGTCATCTGAACACTGCAGGTCACTTTTACATTGCTAATTGAAACAGTAGTAATGGGTTATAATCTACTGTCTAATAATGCCTGCAGTGTTTTACCGCTTTTATATCTGTAGATTCCAGGAAATATGTAAATTTGTTGCTGAACTGTTACGAAAATATGGAAATTTAAGCTGCAGACATCAAAGTATTTTTTTCTAGAAAAGAAAAAAAAAGAAACAATTAATAAATTGAAGAGTTATACTACATTCTGGTGTCAAGATAAATTCCTTACTCTAGACCTTCTCCTGTTCTCTTTTCTCTGCTGTGGGCAAAGCATCTGGCGTCCACATTTTCCATTTTGCCATTAGGAGAAAGTGAATATCATTAAACCAGTGAGTAAACAATCATGTCATTGTTTCCTTATGAAAGCTATACATTGACTAAGCCTGCTGGGTCCTGACTGCTTTTTTATTTTCCCTACATGAATTTATGCAAGCATTTTATTTTTCATGGGGATTTTCAATATACATCAACACTTTCTTGTATGGGGCAGTACATGTGGCAGCAACTCTAGTGTATGACATGAGAATATGATTTAAGTGTGAAAACACATGTGTATAAATACATATATATACATACATATAAAAGAAAATATGAGAAAAAGAGAGTAGCTTTCCAAATGATCCTTGTAAATTGAATGTCATACAAATTGATACTTAACCAGTATTTTCTCTTTTAATTAAACAGGTATCTCATGCACTTACCTGTATCTTCCTGTGCTTAATTACAGTCTGATTGTGCAGAAAATCCAGAAAGATGCATCTCATTATAATAAAAAGAATGCTTTGGCATAGTTAAACATTGTGCATGCATGCATACTCATATTATATAAATGGCTTTTTGAAGTACTTCATACCAAGGCTCAAAGGAAAATAAGGACTTAAATCCATTCACTCTCTTCCATTGTCAACAAGATGGCATTAGGAAATTTAGGGAAGAGGACTTGACTAAAAGAAGCCTTATGGATGGCACAGATTTTGATGTTTTATCAAGAAAAGCAACATTTTAGTTTCTGGTTTTCATCAATTTACTACATGTATTTACATCTGAGGCAGATGCCAAACGTCAGTATTGAAATTTTATCCACAGAACACTGGTGATAGACCTTCAAAGCAAAGTAATATTAATTGCATACACAGATGAGCAGAGCCTCTGTGTTAATTGTATTATGTGTAGAATTCAAATGAAAGATCTTCATGACTTTAGTAAGGGATGTGGATAAGAAAGACACCAAACCTCTCTTGGCTCCTGAAATAAAATGATAAAATGGTTTAAGATGTGCACAAGGAAATTGCAGAAAGAAAACTTGACCTTGTAAGGTCATCTTTTAAATATTCCTGCTTTGTTTTCTGTCTTTCTCCATGCACACTGTTAAGCTCCCTTGAAGTCAGTAAGTATCACTAAACTTGAATTATCAGTACAGGACATGGAAAGAGATGAAACAATGACCCCAGAGCAAGTTGTTTCTTTTATCAAAGAAGGACAAGTACCATTAGCCAATAGTGCAATAAGTAGCCTCATTTGAAATGTTTTTTACTTTCTGTCAGCTAAGGGAATTGACAAAGGGATTATGACTTGATCTACAATGAGAACCCTGCTGTGATGAAATGAGATGGCAAATTGGGCTTTGTGTACCCAGTTATAGCTCTTTTGAGTTTTATTGTGCTTACAACAGTAACAGGTACATAAAAGTTAAGAAAAAAGTCCACAATAATATCACATATCTAGTCAACCAAAAAAATCCTATGTGAAGGTCAGAAATCTCTTTCTAACCTCTGGTGTCTGCACAGCTTTAAACTTCTTATCCAGCTATGCTATGATGATACTAAGCATGTGGAAGCCCAAGAAACCAAATTCTTGCCTTTTTCCTTTAGACAAATCCTGGCAATTTTTTGGCTACAAATTTAAGAGCTTATATAATTGAACTTATAGAAGTGAACCCCATCACTCCTCACTTGCCATTTTCTATTTTATTGGAATAATACTTTTGTTTTAATTTTGTGGACTTCGAATTCTATTTATTTCCAGAGTTGGGAACTTGACCACTGGTCATGAGTGAAGATTTTCCTCAACTTGTTATCAAGAACATCCTACTTTCTTTTCCTTTAGGAGTTTAGTCATCTTTCATTTCCATTTTACTAAACTATCAGCGCTCATTTCAAGATGTAAAAGAAGCTCTTTAATATAATAGCTCTTGCAGTTCTAGGTTGCCCATCATTTCCTTTTTAGTGCATTGAAAGAACATTCATTTGGGAAACCTGATTCCTTCCCATAAATTAAGACATCCATTAATGGTGTACCATTCATTTGGTTCACTGGCTATTAGCAAACAAAATGCCTGACCTTCCTGACATGAGTCAAGGAAACAAATCTTTCCATTTTCGTGTATGTTCTTTGCTTGGCCTTTCAGTAACTGAGCTGAACTCTTTCTTTCTGAGTTAATGTGTTAGGCAATATGCTTTCCACTCCAAAAGTATTGTGACCCTGGTTCTGGGTGAGATGACAAAGCCAGTACTTTGGCTGAAATGTGATGTAACTCTTCCTGCTGCTAGACTGGCGCTTACTGCCTCATTTATTTATTTTTAATTCATTCACTTAATTTGCTGCTCATTTCTTCATTCATTCATAAAAAAAATAGTTACTGCTTCCTTCTAAAGAAAGGATTTAGGAACCTACTGATTCTAGTGTTTATTTATTCTTTATTAAAGTCATCCAAGTTTTAGTTGAAAAAGATATGGGTGAAGACACATATATACACACACATATACATACTGCCCATAAAATTCATCAGTTCTATTAATAAAAATAAGTAAGTTACTTGCCATCAGTAAGTTGATCTACTTCTCTGTAATTTTTAATTTTCTAAACTGTTATTTTTATGGTCTTCTTATTATCTATCATTAATTTTTTACACATGAGCCATGAGAGTATTTTGGACTTTCTAGGAAGAAATTCAGGGCCTCATCTTCTTAGACTGAGGGATAGTTTCTTCACCCACCAAAGAAGGCTCTGTTCTAGGCAGCTGTCTGTGGCCTCTTCCAACCAGCACTTCTGTTGTATTGTCCTTACATTGTAGTAAAATGCTCACTAGTATTAGCATTAAATATTTCTTTTTCTAATTACTTGTTTTGTGGAATAGCACAATTATCCCCTTTCCAGAAATGAAAACGGGAAATATATCTGATTATTTTTAGTATGATTATAACTTGCATATTAGAAATTATAACAGCTAACATTCAATACCCACATTCAATTTACCAGACACTCACTGTTCCAGGTCCTCATGTGAACATATATTTTTATTAATTATATTAGAGTTTTCTTTTATATATAATATCTCTGAAATTGGGACATGTCTGAAAACTTCTAGAAAGTCATAGTTTATTTGATTAATATTGTAAGTCATATAAGATAAAACAACTCAAACATCAAAACTCTGTGAATTAAGTACTATTTATATCTATTTGATAAGTGTAATCGAGATACAAATGAAATTAAGTAGCTTGCTCAAACTTAGCAATTATTAAGTTATAGAGGTAGAATTCAAAGCCAGGCAAAATGATTTCATGCCCTGTGCCCTTAACCTCAGTGTTTTTCTACCTCTTAAAGGGTGAAGTTTTCTTGACTGGGTCTTTTATTTTCCTGCTTCCATGGTGTTGAATATGTTTTGTCACTCACACTTTAAAAATATGTCCCTATGTCTTTCTTGCTCTATTCCAGGTAAAGCTGAAAGTTTATGGAAGCCCTCAAATTTCTGACTTTTGTATTTGCAATGGAAACATCATACACTATCTTCCCAGTATGTTTGTTCCTTTTCTTTAAGACCTAGTCTAGAATCTTGAAGATATTTAGCACCAATGTTGATTTAGTGACATGACATAATCTGTTATCATTATATATTGATTTCACAAATTAGACCCATGGTGTGAGCTGAAATCACAGAATTGAGAGACAATTGAGATGAAGACAGATACAATGTGGAAGTAACTGCAGGCATGAGGTTTAATCTCTCTGGAATAGTTAACAACTTATTTAACCTGAAAACATTTTTGTTTTAGGTTATTTTTTCTGGATATAAATCATAGAAGACATTAGATGTCTTTCATGCATGGGTAAAAAACAAAATAAATATTGCTTCCAAAAATAATAATAATAAATTAAAATGTCTGTTTAATATTGTCACTCTCACTTTTACTATGAAAAATAAAAATATCTGTGAAAATAGAATTAAAAGATATAATTCTACTAACTCCATCTCATGCACAATGATATCATTACCTCACTACACCAAACAGCCTGACAAGTTTATTACAATTATTTGGAACACTATCCTAACAGTCTTCAGTTTATCATATGGTTTTGTTCAATAATGCAGCTAAAGTTAATGAGTTGAGTTAAATGCTCTCACTAATTTGAGTATTTATATAGAGATCACTTGAGATGTATACACTAAGAATAATTGTCCGAGCAGAGGGTTCCATAATGAAGGCAGAACATGTGCAATTTGAAATACGAAAGGTAAGTTGCATCATGTTTGTGTCTGTTTATAGACTTCAAATGGTATGAGATACTTGTGTGAAATTTCAAGATTTAAATTGCCATCTTATTTTAACACAACTAGGAGATTTAGAATAACAGTTTAGATTCTCCTTTGAACTCTTAAATTTCCTATAGAATCATACTTACTAAACTTAGAACAATTTTCCTTATTAATGACAATCATAAATGGAAGAAATCATGCATAGGTTGAGAAACATCATTAATGCCAAATAATTCTTTTTTCAAATTTTACTGTTTTCATCGATGGCACAGAAATGCAACTCTGTCAGCAAGAAGCCCTTGTGTATCTAAATAGATGTACACTTACCTCTTTGCCCAGTGTAATAATTTGCACATGTTTGTGAAAGAATAAGGGAGGAAAGAGCATAAAAGGAGTGATCACTCTATATTATTCTATATTCAGTGAATAATTTACTTGTTTGGTTTAAATAAATCACAATGAAAAATACCAATTATTTAAGATTAGTTGGGTAAAACTCAGTGTGTTGTCATATCTTGTAGTAGATTCTTGGCCCTGCTGCTTCAGTGGGCTCAAAGAGTTTAATGCCCTCTTTAAAGTGGGAAGAAGTTTTTTCATTTTAGGGTTTAAGCTTATAAGTCATTTGGTCTCAACCACAACTTGGCCTTTATTTAAACCTAAATTGAACTTTTTGTTATCAACTTGTGATAGTTGCATTTTTGTTTATTTTGTGTAGTTACTTTTGTTGTGCATTTCCTATTATGTAGTACATTTTTATGTTGGATTCAAAATCAAATTGCTTCATTCATATGAAAATATTTATTATTTCCTATGTGTTCAAACTTATGCTTGGGGCTGTAAATGTTAGAAATAAACATATAATTCTTATCTTTGAGAATCTTACCATTTTGTTGAGAGCTAAATTGGAAATTCATACAAAGTTAAAATAGAGTATGGTTAATTCAACCTTTTGCATCAGAAGTCTTTTTTCCACCTAAAACAAAGTTAAATATCATGGCAAGGCATGATTTGATTAAGTGGCAGCAACTTACAGTAAGCACTAAATGGGAAGTTTGTAGGAGATCACAGTCATAGGAGTCTCAGAGAAAAAGCTCCATGGTGAAAAAAAAAAAACTTGAGTGTTTTCTGTCTACCTCCAGAGGTGTGTTGCCAGGCAGAGTCAGGGAAGAGATAAGGATTTCTCCTTTAGGGAATAGTACAAGCAAAGCCATAGAGGCAAGAATGAGCAAAATGTGATTGGGGAATAGGAAAGGACTAGTGTAACTACGGCACACATTCAAGAATGTGGTTAGGTGAAGACATATGCTGAAAAGCTTGGAATTTATTCATTTAATAAGTATTTATTTGAGTACCTCCTTTATGAGACACTGAGCTAGTAACCATTGATATAGCTCTAAAAAGTTAATAAAATAAAATCAAGACACTGTCTTTCCAATTCACAAAACTTGCTATCTTTTCAGATCAAGAAAGACAAGAAAAAGTACAAGGTCTGACAATTAAGTTCATGAACTCATCCTAGAAAATGTGTTAAGTACTTAATTGCTGAATATCACTATGGTCACCTTCCAAGTACTCCCCTTGGGAAGCTATGCACAAATGCCAGTGCCTAATCCACCCTTCAAAGCAATTTTGGAAGTCTTTTTCTGGAATGGGCATCAGAGCTGTTGTGGTATTATCCTTGATATCCTGAATGTATTCCAATGCATTCCGTTCAATATTTCCTTTATCTTTGAGTAAAGAAATAAGTCATTGGGGGCCAGAACAAATGAGTAAGGCAGGTGTTCCTTTGCAATTATTTGTTTACTGGCTAAAAACTCCCTCACACACAGTCCTGTGTGAGCTGGTGTATTGTGATGCAAAAGCCATGAGTGGTGGCAAAAAGTTCAGGTTGTTTTCATTTAACTTTTTCATGCAGCCTTTTGGAGTACTTCTAAATAATAAATTTGGTTGACTGTGTGTCCAGTTGGTACAAATTCATAATGAACAATCCCTCTGATATCAAAAAAGTTTAGCAATATTGTTTTGACTCTTGATTTGGACTGACATAACATTTTTTGGTTCTAAAGAATAGTTGGCTTATTTCCATTGTGCACTTCGCACTTTGTTTCAGGGTCATATTTGTACACCCATGTTTTATTGTCAGTGATAACACAGCTCAAAACACTGTCTTGCCTCTCCAAAAGATCTTGGCAAACTTCAACTCTCCTTTGCTTTTGTTCATCAGTGAGCTCCTTCGGGACCATTTTTGCACACAGCTTTCTCATGCCAAAATTTTCAGTTAAGATTTTTCTGTTTCTCTATCAATGTTTACATGGTACGCTATGCTTCTCACAGTCAGCCGATAATTTTGATGCACAATTGGACAAGATTTTGCAGTGTTTTTGTCAGTTTTGCTTGTTACTGGCTACTCTGACCTCTCTGCATTATTGACACTTTCTCTCCTCTCAGAAAAAGATTTAATTGTATATAGACTGCCATTTTCTTCAATGCATTATCCCCATGAACTTGAATTAATGTGTCCCTGATTTCACTTCCACTGTTGCCAAGTTAACAAGAAATTTAATGTTTGTTCGTTGCTCTAACTCAAGCTCTGACATTCTCACAATGGCACACAAAATCATACAACAATAAAGAACACTGCTCAGCAAAATACCCTCACACATCGACATGGACACAGCTGTGAGACCACTGTGGTATATATTTATACCAAGGTTATGAAACCTTACCAAATTGTTTGTACAGTGCTGCCAATATAAACGCACTGTGGCAAGTTTGCTAACTTGTCAGACTTTGTAGAAGGTTAAAGTAAAAGTAATATTGGAAGCACTAAAGAGGTACCTAACTTTAGTTTGGTAAGTTAAGGAAGGCTTCTTGTTGGAAGCCTAAGACTAGAAGGATATAGGCAAACTTGCCAGGGAAAGAGGGGGTAGGAGAGGAGAGAACCAAACTCCAGCATAATACAAAGGCTTAGGAACAGTAAAAGAAGGGTTGGCAATCACAGCTCTGCAATCACTCTGAGTATGGTGAAGTGATCTGAGATAAAGCTTGAGCAATCAATGGTGGTCATATCATAACAAGCTTCAAAGGTCATACTAAGGGCAGCAGAATGTTTAAGTAATCACATGATCGGAAACACAACAAGCTACTAATGGCAAATGAATTGAGGAGGGCAAAAGTGGACACAAGGACATGAGATATGATGGGGAGCTGAACCACAGTCAAGTCAGCAATACACAGTGAGTGACTAAAGGTGGGCACTGTGGGAGACAAAGATCTGCATACTTGTGTAAAAAAACATGGAACTTTTCCAGTAGACAGTGGGGGAAGCATAAAGTCAATTATGTACTTTCAATGAAGTTGTCAACATAATGAAACCAGTATTAAGAGGAAATTACCCTTTGGGTGATTAAAGTATGATTTTTTTGTTAGACATAGGAAAACCAGATGGAAGGGAAAAGTAGTAGGTCATCTTTGGAAGAAGGACACAGCTAAAAATGATAATTTTAGAAATGCCCACATTTAGAAGACCGAAGGAAGAAGACAATTTTCTCAATTATACTGCAACAAACACATTTGATTGATAAAAGGTGTATCAATAGAGTAAGTAGAATCAAACAGGTCAAGGGAAGATGAACAGTTGAGTAGTGGCATATTCCTCGGAGAAGTCAGCAGTTTTAGTATTTACCACGTGGCAATCACTAAGGCTCACATTGTATGGGGAGAGGCAAGCAAAGAAACAACCCCTAACCACAAAATAAGGTACAGTTAACCCTATAAATAAAATTCTGCACAAGTTAACAGCAATTTAAAATTTTGAGCACCTATTTTTACTTCAGAAACTGTGCTAAGAACTTTATATATTATATGAAGGCTGTCCAGAAAGTACCCAGCCATCCATGCAATATGAAAAATAGAGGCATTTATGGCTGGATTTTTTCCAGACAGCCCGGCAGAGACCAGTCAAGAGTCTAATGTGGTATTCCAGAAGAGAGACAAAAAGACTTGAAATAAGGCAGAGGCAATGGTGGAAAGAAAGAAAGGAGCAGATTGAAGAGATACTGTAAAATAGAATGTTCTGAACGTGAGAACCAATGTGACATCAGAACTGATGGAAAGAATGAGTTCCAGTTCCTCACTTGGGCACTGAGTGTCAGGTGGTGCCAATCTCTGAGAGAGGTCTTTGTATATATGATCTTTCCTGCTGTACTCCCACTGCCATCCAAAACTGCCTCCTGAGCAGAAGTATAAGAGAATTAAATCCACTAAGCACCATAATACGTACAGAGAAAATGTTGCAATATTCCAGGTAGATGATTCTGTAGAATTGTGGAAAAGAAATTTGGATTTCAGGAGTTTTTACAATGCATAGAGATAATAAAAGAGGGAGAAATTTTGACCACCCAAACCATCCAAGAAGGTTGGCAGAAAATATAAAGAAGTAATACCACTAAGAGCCATTAAAGAAAATTTAAATATTTTAAAAAATTATCAGGTCACCTAGACTTTAAGACTTTCTTGAAATAAGAATATACTTAAATTTCACTAATGAAGATTTCACTTTGGGCATCTTATTTGGGTGGAATTAAGAGGCTATGCTCTAGGGTCTTCCCCTGTCATTGTTGTGACACTGCCCACAGAACATGAATGGCATCCCCTCCCTAGTGACTTGGTTGTGACAGGGACAGCAGATGCTCTTTTAGGCCTTCATGCCATGATGATTCTGTGAGGAGAAGGCCATGACTCCAAGGAAGTATAGCCTATGTTTAATGGAGGATGTTTCAAAATTGTTTTTTAAACTGTTTTCTAAACTGTATAGCAATACATTTTCTGCCTTTTTTTCCCTAGAAATAAAAGATCTGTCAATTTTCAGGCCTGCCTACACCATTACCCCACTTCAGCCCATTCAGATTGTGACTAAATGAGTGATGGGTACATATATCTCAAGTTTTCACTTTATATTGCTGGGAGAATTACCTTGACAAACTTTGTCTGTCATTCTGTATGACAAACTGTGGGGACAACAGTAAAGTCCACTTAAGGTTCAGAGATTTTAATCTGAACTACTACCCTTTGAAATACAAACAAATTGATAGCTAAAGCCAGCAAGACCACACTAACTGCCCAACCCTGTGATCTCTTGAGAACCATATCCCATAGAGAATTCCCACCCTTCCCTTCCCATTCTCTGTGGTAACAGTTATGAGCAAGGATCAACTTCAGCTGTGCAATGTGCTGGCCAAAATTTCAGAAACCCTGGAACCAATTTATTCCATCTGGAAATTAGTTACAGCTTTTATTGCTGCAGAATTTAGTCCAAACCAGACCTGATTTCCAAAAGGAGGTCCCTGCTCTTTTACTGTCAGAATTTTCTCTTTTCTAAAATGCACTAACTTAAAAGATTTAAGATAATAATCAACACCAAAGATTTGTGCCTTTTATACACCAACTACATTTCCCCACAAGTGTTTCTACCAGGTTACTTCTTCTCAAAGACATGAAGAAATTCTACTATCAGTTACTATTAAAGGGAGAATTTGAAGAGTTCAATTTGTTCTCTTACAAATGTATGTTTTAGCTAGCTTTTTTCTTATGCCAGGTAGTGACTCAGTTACTTTCTTAAAACAGCAGCTAGATGGTTTGCTTAATCTTTTCGAAAAGAAAAAAATTGTAACAATAAAGTTTAAATGAAAACATGGTCCTCCAAGTTCACTTTACAAACATATGAAAAGTTTTTAACATTTAATATTTTAAATAGTCTTATACATAAGATTTCTTTGTTTCAGTCCATCTGCTACTGATTAAACATTTTATATTTCCATTGTGATTAATTATGCTATTTATATACTTGAAAATGATTTGTTTGGAAAGGTATGGTCTAGCGTAGGTCTTTAATTTGTGAGCATGACAGCCCTTTAAAAAGTAGAGCAACACTATGCACTCAGGAAATCCACCATCTGCTTTCTTATGCTTTTATTACAAATTACAAACCTATAGCAAAACAGAATTGAGAGAAAACAGAGTATAAATAATGCTAATGGCATTCATTTGAGATGTTAAAGTATCCATTATTTAATGAAGCCAAAATACTCTCTTAGTCTCCAAAAAAAATTGTCACTACTTTTTGATATCTACACTCCTCTCTAAAGTTAAATTGCCAAATGGCTATAATTTTCAACCAGATCTAGGAGGCACTCTTAATTTATTATAATTTAGACTGAATTTTTCAGGTGTTTGAACAAACCAAGGTGATGTACATGAAGGCTAGGCATAGCCTTAATCCCATAGATTTGGATTATAGTCAACATATTGAGAAAAAAGTGCTCTAGAAAGTGTGTAACAGACCATTTTCCAACATTAGTGTTTCCTGGTGCCAACAGACAGAAAGGAACTAGTGCCAGCAATTTCCCAACATTGAAACTTAGCTATTGTTTTATTTTTGCATGATCAAACAGGCATCTGAAACCATTTTTATTCTGCCTAGCCAAACCACTTTTAGTGCAATGTTGTAAACCAAAACAAAATTGCTCTCAGAGTAAAATAAACTTATGCCAAATAGCAGACTATTATTTTTTTTAAATGACCATTATCCATTTCCAGAAAGGACTCTATAGCAAGCAGTCTCCTAAGCACTGTTAGCAAAGGTAGCCAGGAGCCACAACTTACATCCTGCTTGCTCCTCTTTCCTAGTGGATGCTGTCTTATTAGCATAGCCAGGGGTCGGGGCTCTGTACACTGCACACTATTGACTTGCTCTATGTGTCTCTGATTGTCTTTCCTCTCCTGTTTTCTCCATCCCAATTGAAAGCTATTCTATGACTTCTGGCATCTCTATTAAGTAGTGAGCCACATGGAAATGATTAACTTTTGAACTGCAAAACTGAAAACAGTCTTGTGCACACTGTGGAAATAAAATATGTCATGTAGCAAGTGGGCTTCCCTGATGAAGTCTGTGACAAGAAAAAGAAATCATTGGCGGAGATTTCGGTTCTGTTGTTATTATAGATCAAAAGGATGTGATCATCCTTTCTGATAGCTCTTTTTCACCTCTCAGTAAACAGCCTCTGAGTGAGTCTATTAAATATTTAAACAGCCCTGGTATCTATTAATGTTATCAGACACATGAAATATGTCTGATGGATTGATTCTGCTGTTAAGGAACCATACCTCAGTGTCTCTCCTGGGACAGTGCTCCAGCTGTTTAAACTATAATTCCATCACTGGGAGGAATGGTGAAACCACTGACCTCTTTGAAGCAGACTCATTGCTACTCAGCCTGCAAATTGCAAATGAAACCTTTCTGTAATAATGTTAAAATATGCATACATAGGAATTAAAGTACTTGAGATCACCAGCAAAGTCTGGTGCATTTTCTGTAACCTCTAAACAGCTAGTGGAAAGAGTCCAATAAATCAATGCCTGGAGAAGATTAGTGATTAGGGGTATATGAGTCCTTTTGGGTTCAATAGCTCTACCATCAGCTATGGGGGAATCTTAATCTATTCTGCAAAGCTTTTAAGTTTTTAAAATTTCATTACTATTTATTTGATTCTGTTTCTCAAAGGAGATAAATTATGTTAATACTGTGGTCTATACCATCCTCCATAAAATCAATCTAATATGAAATTATGCATGAGGCCCTACAAACTGTGAACTAATTCATTATTCTGTTTTTACCTACTTCAAGCTTATGAAAAACATCCCTGGCAAAAATGACTGGCCAAATCTTCTATACAAAGAAAAAAGGTGTTTTAGTTCATGATAGGTTACCCAGAACATCATTAGTGTATTTGTTTGTTGTATATCAATTTTACTTGCATGAAATCCTTAAGTTATTTATAAGAAATATTGATAAAGCCAGGTGTTGATGTCTCCTGGAGTTTGTAGCTTCAAAAACTTAAACTAATTATTTTAAGAAACTGTTTTTCTGAAGCCATCAAACAGTCAGTGAAACTACAACCTGAAACATGCATATAATCCAATTCTTTTGTATTGCTAAATGTTGCATATGTACAACTTTGGCTGCTATTTGATAACAAGCAGATCAAGCTGATAAAAAAAATTTGGAAAGTATAGTGAATACATTAAATGACAAAATAAAGATCCCAAAACATGTGATAAGTATTCTAAATCTAATAAAATGACAATGGCAATAAGTGCACAATCTTATATTTAATTCTTTGGGGAAATTATATAGCAAGATAAGGTTGCTATATAGCAAGATAAGGTTGGGGAAATATAAGCATAGCAAATAGCAGAAGAAGATGTTTTCCAATAAAGTTTTGAGATCCATGAACTTGCTTTAGCCTTTGCACATTCTTGTGTCTGTGAGAGAGAAAGGTTAATGCTAGAATCCGTGTAAGGTGGAAGTTGGTGGCAGGTCTGCTCTTTGTTTCTCTTATTGTGAGTCAACTCCAAAAATACTGACCATAAAAGTTAAAGTAAACTTATTTTTCATCGGCCCATGTGGAAGTTAGCCCAAATTGATGATTATCAGGCCTATATGATACAATGGTCACACTATTAGAATATCATTGTCTATGTAGAGCAATATCCTTTAGGAAAGACAGAGATTAACTACGGCATCCCCAGTGTAAACCAAATGGTAAGAGAGCTGAAATGATCTCAAATAAGCAATGACTGCCAACACACAGTAAGTCTCTGTGAGTTAAACTGAATTGCGAACAGGTACTAGAAATGTGGGAAAGGGATTAAAGCTGAACCATGCAGTATCAATTAATATAGTTAGGATACTTTGTGAGTGTTATGAAGGAATCAGCTTCACTTGAACATGAAGTACTTTCTAACAAGAATAGTTATCTGATATATAATCTGCCTTGGGATATAGCAAAGTTCTTTAATATTGGAAGTGCAGATTTCAAAGTGATTTGGTATCACTTTGAAACATAGGTTCAGAGGTTGAATGAGATGATTGGCAAACCCTCAAATTCAATGAGTCTACAACCTTTTAGAACCCCCAAAGGAGGACAAAGAAAAAGCATATTCCAGAATTCATAAATGGCAAGTCTCTAAAAGAGAAAATTATGTAAATAAATTTCAAGACACTTTTAAAGCAGTAATGCTTACTTCTTCCATGATAAAAAAAGTAATTAAATGTCCAAGAAATAGTCTCACAAATTCAGGGAACCCAACTGAGTGTCCTCATTAGATAGAAAAACTTTAAGCAACTAAAATGTTATTTGAATTTCACTGGAGCTTTGGAAAAAGATATAGTTATTAACCCAGCAGTTATCCTTCTATTGCACAAATGCTTCTTTTCTGCAGAGAATTTCCAAGCTGGGACAGGCCAGCCACCTTGAAATTGGCATCCAAATCACAGGGCATAGACAATAATAATTTGCATTTAAGGTAGCTGCAGGAGAAAGATGGTGGTCATTTAAAATAATTTCTACTGCTGAATTTTTTTTTCACTTTTAATCACTTAAGGGTCAGTTTACCTAGGATTCTGCATTTAACCCCTTTAAATTTTTGTGTTTCACCAAAAGGATCATGGGTATAGAACATACTTGTAGAAGCAAAGTTATATGAGTACTCCTTCATGGGACATAAGCTTTCGAGAACTAAAGATAGGTTAATTCCATGTCTAAGTCATTCCATGGGCCATTTAACGAGAGCCTTTGGATTTGTTTAGCCAATAATGAACTTGCAGGATCTAAAGGTAATCACTGCCACAATTATTAAAATTTATACCAGAATTCTAATACCCTTTCTACAGATAAGTGTCTTGTATTAAATGATCTAGAAGGAATACATGAACTAGTTCAGTAACACCAAAAATCTCTTTTATTTACTCTTTCTTACATGCATTCTCCTCTGCACCCCAAGCATGAAACTATACTTCTGGTTTATTCTAAAGAAATATTTATTTTTTTATTAATAGTAATTAGAATTTAAAGACAAGTTCTATTAGAGTAGGTGCTTTCCTGATGTATGTAAAGGGTAGACATTTACTTATTTCTTATAATCCAGGTTATTTTCATTATTAATAATATTAAAAGCTAACCTCTATTGGTTCCATAGCTATTTAATAAGCACCATTATAAACACTTTTCATGTATTATTTTGTTTAATATTCAAAAAAATCCCTATGAGATCAATATTATTATTATTCCTATTTTATGGATAAAAACAGCAAAGCTTGGAAGGGTTAGGGAACTCACTCCAGGCCACACAGCTAGTAAGTGATGGAACCAGAATTTGAAAGCAGGGAGCTTGACCTCATACCCATGCTTTTAACTACTACCTGCTATTCTGTGTCACCTGTGGCCTGCACTGTGTATTCATAATGTATTTTAGAACATAGGTTATATCACAGTTAATTGAAGATTATGAAAAAAGTATGGCCATACTTGCCTTTGTTTTGGGTAAAGACAATCCTGTAGTTCTAATAAGGCACATGATCTAATACAAAATTCCACTTTGACTCTCACAAAGCCATCAATAGAATTTTGATTATTTTAAAGGTAACCAGTGGATCAATGAGTTTCATAGTGTTGCTATCAGAAGACAAAAAAAAAAATCAATGTCTGTCTTAGTTCAATACTGACAAGAATCAACTGTGAGCAAGCACAAAATACAATTTCAATAATCTTGTGTGGTTATTTTAGTACTAATTTAAAAACCAAAGAATTCTCAAAATCACATAAAAATACAATTATAAGACCTTCATGTTTGATATGATATATAATATTTCTAACATGTAAAAATATGCATGTCACCTTGATGCAAACCATCTGAGCACAGGATCCTTTAAAAAGTTGAGTATCAGCCCACAGAAGAGTATGCTGTGTGTATAACTACCTGGAAAATTAAATTCCTTGTATTCTGCTAATTCCAGATTGAAAATAAAATGTATTCAAAAGAAATAATATGAGTTACATTCTGTAGACATTTCCAAATAATTCTTGGTAATTATACATGAATACTGGCTGGACAGTTTTCAACTCTGTTGTACATATGTTGTGGAATAATCCACAAAAATGTTGCATTTTTCTTTAGTATTTGTTATTCACTTAAAAAATAAAATGTTACCACTGTAGATTCAGTGAGTAGGTGAGAAATCAAGCAAATTTTACTTCATCGATTACTTTAAATTATTTTTCAAACATTTTGGGTTTGAGGAAACTCAAAACAAATTTTCCAAGTTCTCTTTTTCTTTTAAACCGATGTGTTTAGTAATAGAAATTTAATCCACATGTTTCTGTTTTATTTTGAGTTAACTCATCAAATTGTTGGTTTTTAAGATCTATTTGATGTCCAAAAGCTTTTTGATGGTTGTCATTTTTCCCCATGAAATAGTATTTTGTTTTTCCATGTGTAAACACACATGGGTCTCAAAGATTCATGGTCTATGTACCAAGGATTTGAGCAGGTGCTAACTTATTCAAAACCCATTTTAGTTATCCAGGGGGAATTATGACATGTATAAATAATAGCTCAGAGATTGCAAGTCAGTTTTTATTTATATGATTTTTTTCAAACCCAACCTTAGTCATGCTATGCATATATTTTATAAAACCTAAAAGTATTTTGATTATATATAATTTAATTTAAGAAGGAGCTAAAATTAATATAACTTTTGTTGAAACATGTCATTGGTGGGAGAGCATATCTTCATTAAAGATAAAAGGAGAAAAAACATTGCTGCTAAATTAATAAAAATTTTACTGCTTTTTGGGCACACAAATGAGGTTAAATAATAATTTGTTTGGGGAAGGTTTAAAAAAGTCTTTATAATTCTTATTATATAATTTAGAACAAAGAAAACCAATAGCTTTAGATATTGGAGTATGCTTTGCCTTTCTTTTCTTGACATTGAAATAGAAGTAAATGAATGATAAATGCTCACATGGTTGAAATACGCTGACCCAAGGAAATGTGTCCCATCATGAAATACCATTGGTTTTAACACACCCACTGAAGAAAAGGCTATCAGATGAGGCCTCAATGAGTTATTTTACATCAATAAAGAGAGGGTGAAGAAAAAAGAAATCACAGAGATCTTGTGAAATCTTAGACTACCCTGAAGCTTAAATCAATGTTCACATAAAAGCTAGCATCCATCTTTTTATTGTCAGAGAAACATGTTCTTTTTCTTGCCATGGAACATCACAGAGAACTGATTTTTATACATGGATGTATGCCCAATGTACAAATCTACAAAGCAAACAACCACAACTAGCCCAACAAAGATATTTTTTGGTTAATTGGTAGATGTTTGCATTATAGATATTTTTACTATGAATAATATTTCCTTACACTGGAGTCCCTAAAAAGTTCCTGAAACATGTAGAACTCAGACTCAAATGTGAGAAGTAGGAACGTTCTAATACTTCCATTAACAGTGAACAACAAAATTAAGAAAATGTTTCTCCCCCAACTTCCAGAGGAGTTAAGTGGCTGATATTGCTAGAAAAGCTGTCTTTGCCAGTCTAGAAATAGATGATGCCACTTCCTCTGTATGAGAAAAATTTGGGAAAGTGAAAGATCATCAAAATTCTTCTTGCTCAGATGAGGAAAACAAACAAACAAAAATCATTGTTTTCCAACTTTCTTTCAAATGGATATTTAGTTTTTCTTATTGAGTCTTTTGTCATAGCATTATCCCAAGAGTAAAAAATTTAAAAAACAGAACATTTCCTTCTAAATTAAAAACAGTAGTTTAATGCTCAGCCCTTGATATTATATTTACTTACCAAAATAATCTTACAGAAACAATGCAGAGCAAAATTGCACCATAATAGTCTTTTTCATTGTCAAATTTATTGGAGTGACATTGGTTAGTAAAAATTACATAGGTTCCAGGTATACAATTCTATAATACATCATCTATGTGTTGTGTTATGTGTTCCTCAGTCAGTTCTCTCTATCACCGTATATTTGAGACCCTGTCCCTCTTCTCCCATCCTCTGCCCTTCTTACTCACAGATAACCACTAACCACTAAACTATTGATTGTGTCCATGAGTTTTAGCTTCTTTGTTGCTTTCAGCTTTGTGTTTCATAAATGAGTGAAATCATAAGGTTCTTGTTTTTTTCTGTCTGGCTTATTTTGCTTTGCATGACAGTCTCAAGTTCTATCCATGTTGTCATAAATGACCTTAATTCCTCTTTTCTAATGGCTGAGTAATATTCCATTGTGTATATGTACCACAACTTCTTTATCCAGTCATCTATCAAAGGAGACTGGCTGTTTCCATGGTTTGGTCACTGTGAATAGTGCTGCCATGAACGTGGGGGTGCATATATCTTTGCAGAGTAAGGTGTTCCAATTTTGAGGGTAGATACCCAGAAGAGGGGTTGCTGGCTCATGTGGTAACTCTATTCTTAATAGTTTGAGGAACCTCCATGCTGTTTTCCATAGTGTTTGTACCAGTTTGCATTCCCACCAGCAGTGTAATAAAGTTCCTTTTTCTTCACATCCTCTCCAGCACTTGTTATTCCTTGTCTTGCTGATTATAGGCATTCAGAGAGGTATGAGGTTGTATTTCATTTTGGTTTTGATCTGCATTTCCCTAACAGCTAGTGAAATTGAGCATTTTTTGTAAATACCTGTTGGCCATTTGTATGTCTTCCTGGGAGAAGTGTCTGTTCAGGTCCTCTGCCCATTTTTTATTTGGATTTTTTGTTTTTTTTATTGTTGAGTTGTACAAGTTCTTTATATATTCTATACACTAGCCTCTTATCAGAGGCATTGTTTGCAAATATTTTCTCCCATTCAGTTGGCTGGCTCTTTGCTTTGTTAATAGTTTCTTTTGCTGTGCAGAAGCTTTCTAGTTTGATAGTGTCCATTAATTTATTTTCGCTTTTGCTCCCCTGGCCTTTGAGGCTGGGTTCATAAAGTCCTCCCTAAACCCAAGGACTCTAAGTCTAGTTCCAATGCTTTCTTGTATACAGTTTATTGTTTCAGGTCTATGTAAAGGTATTTAATCCATTTTGAGTTAATTTTGGTATATGGTGATAATTCGAAGGTCAGATTTATTCTTTTGCATGTGGTCTTGCAATTTTCCCAGCACCATTGACTGAAGAAGCTTTCTTTTTCCCATTGTATATTTTTCACTCCTTTGTCAAAAATTATCTGTCTGTATATTTCTGGGTTTTTGATTCTATTCCATTGGTCTATGTGTCTGTTTTTCTGCCCATACCAAACTGTTTTGATTATTGATGCTTTGTAGTATATATTGAATTCAGGGAGTGTGTTGCCTCCAGCTTTATTCTTTTTATGTAATATTGCTTTGGCAGTTCAGGGTCTTTTGTGGTTCCATCAAATCTGATGAATCTTTTATATATATCTTTTTTTTTTGGTATGTGGGTAGCTCCCTGGCTGGGAATTGAACCCAGGCTGCAGCACCAACAGCTCCAGTGCTGAAGCCCCAAGCTGCTACACCATCAGGGAACTCCATGAATCTTTTATCTGTATCTTGAAAGAATGTCTGTGGAGTTGTCATGGGAATTATGTTAAATCTGTATATTGCTTTGGGTAATATGGCCATTTTCATTATGTTGATTCTTCCAATCCATGAACACAATATATCTTACCATTTCTTTGTGTTCTTTTCAATTTCTCTGAATAATGCTTATAATTTTCAGTATATTAGTCCTTCACATTCTTTGTTAAGTCTATTCCTAGATATTTCATTTTTTTGTTGCAATTGCAAAAGGTATTGTTTGTCTCATTTCTTTTTGTGAACTTTCATTGTTGGTATATAAAAAGTAATTGATTTTTGTACATTGATTTTATATTCTGCAACTTTAGAATATTTGTTTATTATTTCTAATAGTTTTTTGGTGGAGTCTTTAGAATTTTCCATATAAAGGATAATACCATCTGCAAAAAGTGACAGTTTAACTTCTCTCCCAATTTGGAGGCCTTTTATTCCTTTCTCTTTCCTGATTGCTCTAGCTAGACTTTCAATACTATATTGAATAGCACTGGTGACAGGAGACATCCCTGTCTTGTTCCTGATTTTAGGAGTATAGGCTTCAGATTTTTCCCATTTAGTACAATATTAGCTGAGAGTTTTTCATATATAGCCATTATTATGTTGAGGTACTTTCCTTCTATACATATTTTATTAAGTGTTTTGATCATACATGCATGTTGTACCTTGTCAAATGCTTTTCCTGCATCAATTGATATAATCATATGGTTTTTATCTTTTGGTTTGTTTATGTGATGTATTACATTGGTTGATTTTCATATGTTGAACCATCCTTGTATTTTTGGGAAGAATCCCACTTGATCATGATATATAACCTTTTTAATGCATTGTTGTATTCTATTTGCTAGTATTTTATTTGGGACTTTTGTATCTGTGTTCATAAGAGATATTGGTCTATAGTTTTCTTTGTGTGTGTGTGTATGTTATCCTTACCAGGCTTTGGTATTAGGATTATGTTGGCATTGTGGAAAGAGTTGGAAGGTACTGCCTCTTCATCAATTTTTTGGAAGAGTTTGAGGAGAATAGGCATTAGTTCCTCTTTGAATGCTTGATAAAATTCACTGGTGAGACCCTCTGTTCCTGGGTTTTTGCCTTTGGGGAGATTTTAGGTGATTGTTTCAATTTTCTTACTCTTAATTGGTCTATTTAGATTGTCCAGTTATTCTAGGCTCAGTCTAGGTAGACTATATCTTTCTAGAAACTTGTCCATTATTTCAAGGTGGTTAAATTTGGTGGCATACAGTTCTCCATAATATTTTCTTATGATCTTTTGTATTTCTGTGGTATCAGTGGAAATTTCTCTCCTTAATTTCTAATTTTGGTTATTTGTGTTTTTTCTCTCTGTCCCTTGGTAAGACTAGCCAGGGGGTTGTCAATCTGATACTTTTCAAGGAACCAGTTCTTCATTATTTATTTTCTCTATCATTTTTCAGTTCTCTATTTCATTTAGTTCTGCTCTATTTTTTATTACTTTCTTTTTTATACTGACTTTAAGCTTCTTTTGTTCTTTTTTCTCTAGTTCTTTAAAATGGGAAGTCCAGTTGTTTACTTGTGCTTTTTCTTGTTTCTTGAGATAAGCCTATAATGATGTAAATTTCCCTCTAATTATTGCTTTTGCTGATTCCCAATAATTTTTGATATGTGGGATTTTCATTGTCAATTGTTTCTGTGTATTTTAATCCATTCTTTTATTTCTTCTTTGATTCAGTCATTTTTAATAATGTTATTGAATCTTTATGTACATATATATGTTTTTATCTTCTTTCCTTCCTTTCTTCCTTCTTTTCCTTTCTTTCCCTTTCTTTCTTTCTTTCTCCTTCTTTCTTTCTTTCTTTTCTTCTTTCTGCAGTTGCTCTCCAGTTTCAAGGCTTTGTGGTCTGAGATATGCTTTGTATGATTGCAATTTTCTTGAATTTGCTAAGGCTAGTTCTGTGTTTCAGCCTATGGTTATTGTTGAAAATGTTCCATGCGCACTAGAATAGAATGTATAATCTTGTGTTGTAGGATGGAGTGTCCTGTAAATGCTAATTATGTCCAATTGCTGTATCATTTAGAGCTGATATTTCTTTATTTATTTTCTGTTTGGATTATCTATCCATGACTGTCAAGGGGGTATTTAGGTCCTCTACTATAATTGTGCTTTTGTCAGTTTCACCTTTTAGATCTTTAAGTAGTTTCTTTATAAATTTTGGTGCTTCCTGGTTGGAGGCATGTATATTGATGAGTGTCATGTCTTGTTCTTGTAATGTCCCTTTTTTCATTATGAAAGTTCCATTTTTGTCTCTTATTATACTTTTTAGCCTGCAGTCTGTTTCATCAGACATAAGTATGGCTGCTCTTGCTTATCTCCGGATGCCATTTGCTTGGAGTATTGTTTTTTACCCTTTCACTCTGAGTCTGTGTTTGTCCTTGTGGCTGAGGTGTGTTTCATGGAAATAACATATGAATGAAGTTTGTTTTTTAATCCAGTCAGCTACTGTTGAGTTAAGTCCATTTACATTTAGGGTGATGATTAATATGTGAAAATTTCTTACGGTCATTTTGTCTTCTGGTTTTTGACTGTTTGGAGTCTCAGATTCTTCTTTGCGTTTTTCTCACTGTCTGTTTTTCTAGCTTGATGGTGAAATTCAGGTAGCCAAGGGTCCTGTTTTCTTCTTGAATTTGGGGTTTCAGTTCTTTCCACAGTGTTGGAAAGTTCCCATCTACTATTTAATTAAGCTCTCATTAGAATTTTATTCTGTTTCTTCTGGTATTCCTCTTATCCTAAGGATGTTCTTTCTAGTGGAGTCAGATAGTTCTTATAGATATCTTTTTTTTCCTTTTTTTTGGTTCTCAAATCTCTGTCTGTTTACTTCTGTTCAATTTCCATGTTTCTATCTTCAAAGTCACTAATTATTTTCTCCATGTGATTGGCTCTGCTTACTATACTAGTTAGTTCATGCTTTATTTCTTTTATTACATTGTTTATCTCCTCAATTTGTATTTGATTGTTTTTGATAGTTTCAACTTCTTTGTTAAAGTGTTCCTTTTGTTCAGAGATTTTCTTGCTGAGATCATCAATCTGAGTCTGAGTACTCAGCCAGCATTTCTTGAGCTCTCTGAGTAATTTTAGGAGTGCAGTCTTGAATTCTGTGTCACTTAGATCATGTACTTCCAAATCTATAAGTTCCTTTTCTAGAGATTGTCCATTTTTTCTTTGAGAAGCTTTGTTCCCAAGGGAGTTCATAATAGTCAATGTGTTTCTTTTCCTGGTCATAAGAGCTTTCTTTCCCTGGCAAATATGGAGAGGTCTTTCTTCCACTTCCCAGTTGGTGTCACTACAGTGTCTTCTCTTGGTTGTTAGATTTTCTCACTCTCAGAGCTTTCCTGAAGAAAGGCTTCTCCTCTCTGTCTCAGTTGCCTTGGTTTTGATGTGCCTCTTCTTTGGGGAAATGTGGTGGGATGGTATTCTCTGCCTCTTAGAACTGTGCACACAGAGGCTGCTGTGTCTTTGTTATAGTTTTTTCTGAGCCCCCTTGCTGTTTGCCTTAGGGGTGGAGTTCGTTGAGGATGGCTCAGGGCTTATTTGTGGCACAGGGTAATTGCAGTTTAGGGGAAAGAAAGAAGAAACAGCCAGGCTCCATGTTCACAGTTTTTGCCTACTGGTGGGGACAGTACAGTTTATCACTGTTGTATGTTTCAAGGTTACTCATTACCCTGGTTGCTGGCTCACCTGTGAAATAGGCCTCTACCTTTGTCAGGAGTCCTCAGGGCCATGGTAGACACACTCTGCAGCATAAGCCTTTTCCTCCATGAGGGGAGTGCCTAGTCATGCCCGCTGTGCTCTCAATACAAGACAAGCCCTCTCTCAGGAGCACACAGAAGTTCAAGCAACTGTGAGCCACCAAGTAATCTTGGCCCTTTGTCAGTAGTGCACCAGAACTAAGAGTATGGGTGTTATAAAGCTAGCTTGGCCCTCTGTCTGGAGCACACCAGGGCCCATTGTGAAGGAGGGGGCTACCACAAAGCAAACCTGGCTCTCAGGAGTATACAAGAGCTGAGGAATGGGCACCACTTTATCTAGTCCCCTAGTGGGGCTTTCACTGTCAGCTTTGCTGTCTGCCTGAGACTGTGCTGCACTTCAGCCCATTTCCCCCAGCCCCCTCCTTGGTCCTTCTTCTGCCAGCCCCAGGCTTTCAGAATCCCTTCTCCTCACTACTTTCTCCCCTTTTCTTTCAATCACTTTCCTTTCTCTGACCTCTAGGAGTTTTCTTATGGCGGGTAGATTTCTCAGCTGAGGCTGTGTCACTTGGGGATTCCCTTGTAGGATTCTGGATGTTCAGTTTGTAATTTTCTGGAGAGGTTTCAGGGACATCTTCTCACTCCACCATCCTGATTACTCCCCTATAATATTCTTTATATAAATACACAACCCTCTCCCCACCCTATAATCTTGATCTAACTGATATCCTTATTGAGCAAATCCTTCCCTTTGAGCAATAGGTGCAAGAAACCTGGAGCATAGTGGTTCTTAAACCCATTGCATAATAGAATAATCTAAAGAGCTTCTTAAAGATGTTAATGCCTAAGACCTACTCTAGACAAAATTATCAGAATTTCTAAGGTCAGGCATCAGTGCTTCAAAAGCTTCCAAGGCATTTGTAAAGTACAGGCATACTTAAAAATTTTTCCTCTAAAAATATCTTATCGTCTATGTTCATCATGTCCAGAGAGTAAAAGTGGGGACCTGGTGATGAAATAAAAAAGGAGAGCACCAAGAATAGCTAAAGCTGCTATGTAAACAGTGATAACTGGCTTCTGGTCTAATATGGCAGCATAGAAAGACTCTGAATTTAACTCTTTGCATGAATATATCAAATTAATATCTACAGCCAGACCAATTCCCCTGAACAATAGCTGAGGACTGAACAGTTTCTGCACAACTAATGAGAAACAGACCACATAGACATGGGTAGGAAAGACAGAGATATGGTGACATCAGAATTCCACACCCAATGCACTGTTCTGCAGTACGGAGAGATTCCTGAAGGACCTGCATGCTGTCCTGCCTGCCCATCCAGGAGTACAGTGAAAAAAACAGTGATTTAAAGGACAGCTAGACTATATGGGAAGGAATTCTATTTATTAAACCCAAAACATTTTCCAAATGGGAAGGGAGCTCCAAAAACTTTCACCAGTGGTGGAGGCACTAAGGAATGTCATTTGTTATTCTCCTCCTAAACCCTGATTACAAGGAACCCCAGACTGACACTAGGTTTTCCAGCCCAAAGATCCAGTGCCAATGAAAAAAGTCTGCACAACTTTTGGCTATGAAAACCAGTGGAGATTATGGCTGAGTGTAATGAAGGGGATCTGTAGTCTTAGGAGATCCTTTTTAAAGGGCCTGCACACAGACTTACTTACTGATTGACTCACTTGCTCTGAGCTCCAATGCTAGGGCAGCAACTTGAAAGGCATCAGGGACATGTGGAAAGAAATTGAGTAATTTGGCTTCAGGGTGATGGCTAAAGGGGCAGCTTTCTCCCAGACAAAAGTGCAGGCAAAAGTCATTGTTCCTTTGTTGAACTGTCCCCCTTTCCAGTTGCAGAAATAGGCAGCCATCATGTCTGAGTCACCATCAATCAAGCTAACACCTTTTCCTTGCACTGACCTAATGATTGCCTGAGATCCAGCCCCTCCTAACTTTGTGCACATTTAAGCTATTAACAGTGGCTTTTCCATACAAATAGCATGTTTTGGCTCATGCTGAGACTTTCCTAAAATCTCTCAAATGTTCACAAATTCAACAAGCAACATCTGGCTTTGGCATTACCCATTCCTCTTGTTAAGTAGTCCCACTCTTGGCACTGGTCACAGCTGGCCATGGTTCTTGTCTTGGCTTCTATGAGTACCTTCAAGCTCAGGGCAGAGCCAGCCAACTGCAGATTATTATATTTTGTGGTTCATGCCAGGTGGCCCCTGTCAGGGCATAGGCTGTGGCTAAACTTGGCTTGCAATGGGTTTCCTTCCAGGGGGCCCCAGGCCTGGCACACCGGTGACCAGTTTCAGACCACACTGGAGCACTACCTGGTTAGCCCTGCAAATGGCACACCCAAAGGATGATCTCAACAGGCATAAGAGCCCATGAGGTCAAATACCCCTCTGAGAAGTCAGCCTCCACACAACAGCTTATTCACTGTGGGCATAGACAATTCTCACAGCCTGAAAGTCAATCTTACCAACTGATGTTCCAAAAGCAATCAAGACTCAACTGCAACAGGAGAACACACACAACACACTCAAGGGACACTCTTGGAATACACACATAGGATATCAGGGAGCTTGAGCCATGGATCACACAGGATACACACTACATAAGGCTACCTAAAAAAGATAGACATAGGAGATCTAACTAAAATGAAGAAAAACACAAAGAGGCATCAAGAATGAGGAAACAGAAAAACATGTACCAAATAGAAGAACAAGAGAAACTTTAGAAAATAGGACTAAATGAAATGGAGAAACCAATCCTTAGTAATATCTTACAGATATAGCTCCTCAGGAAAGAAAAACAAATGCAAATATAAACAAAGGGGACTACATCAAATTAAAAAGTATTTGCACAGCAAAGAAAACCATCTCAAAACTGAATATAAAGAAACATAATATCTAAACAAAACAATTACTACCAACAAATTTGAATCAGTAATCAACAAGCTCTCAAAAAGCAAATATCTTGGACCAGATGGCTTTACAGGTAAATTTTACCAAACATTCAAAACAGAATTAACACCTAGTCTCTTCAAAATATTGTGAAATTCAAAAGAAAAGAACGCTCCCAAGCTCATTTTACTATTCTTACCCTGATTCCAAAACAAATAACACACACACACACACACACACACACACACACAGAAAACAAAGCAAAAAGAAAAAGAAAAACTAAAGGGTGATGTCCCTATTGAACATTGATGCAAAAATCCTCAACAATATTCAGCAATACAATAAAAAGATCATATGCCACAATCAAGTGGGATTTGTTCCTGCTATGTAGGTTTGGTTCAATACTATCAAATCAATTAACATGATACACAACATAAACAGAATAAAAAATAAAAATTATATGGTCATATCAATAAATGCAGAAAAAAATGTTTGACTAAATCTAGCATTGATTTATGATAAAAACTCCCAGCAAGGTGGGAAATAGTGAATATATCTTAACATAATCAAGGTTATATATGACAAATCCATAGCTAATATCATACTCAATAGGGAGAAGACAAAAGCATTCTCTTTAAGTTGAGGATCAAGAAAAGGATGTGCACTTTCACCACTTTTATTCAACAAAGACCAGGAAGTCTTATCTACAGCGATAAGACAAGCAAAAAATAAATAAATAAAATGAGTCCTAATTGTAAAGAAAGAAGAAAAATTGTGATTCTTTGCAGATGATATGATACTATATATAGAGAGAACTCCAAAGATTCTACCAAAAAACTATTAGAATTGATAAATAATTTTACTAATATAACAGGATACAAAATTAATATTCAGAAAGCAGTTGCATTTTTATACACCAATAAAATCCTATTAGACAGACATATTAAGAAACAAATCCATTTACAGTTGCATCAAAAAAGCAAAACCTTAGAAATAATTTTAACTGAGGAAGTAAAAAACCTGTACTCAAAAAATTAAGATATTGAAAAGAGAAATTGAAGGTACAAATAAATGGAAACATATATCATGTTCAAGGATAGAAAGAATTAATATAGTTAAAATGTCCATACTATTCTAAGCAATACACACACACACACACACACACACACACACACACACACACATAAAATATTCAATGCAATTCCTATCAAAATAACAATGAAATTTTTTAAAAAATTAGAACAAGTAATACTAAAATTTATATGGAACCATAAAACATCCTGAATAACCATAGAAATCTTGAGAAAGAAAAACATAGCTGGAGACATTAAGCTGCCTGATATTAAATTATGCTATAAGGCTATGGTAATCAAAACAGCATGGCATTGGCATAAAAACAAGCACATAGATTTTGGAGCACAATAGAGAGCCTAGAAATAAATCCATGCCTACATGGTCATTTAATCTATAAAATAGGATGCAAGAATTTACACTGGGGTAATTCAATAAATGGTGCTGAGAAAACTAGACAGATACATACAAAAAATGTATTGGACCATCTTCTTACTTCATTTACAAGAATAAACTCAGGGAGCTCCCTGGTGGTGTAATAGCTTAGGGCTTCAGCACTGGTGCTGTTGGCGCTGCGGCCTGGGTTCAATTCCCAGCCAGGGAACTACCCACATACACGCCCCCGCCCCCACTGCAAATTAAAAAAAAAAAAAAAGAATAAACTCAAAACAGATTAAAGACTTAAATGTAAGACCTGAAACCATAAAACTCCTGAAAGAAAATATGGGCAGTAAACTTTCTGACATTACCCTTAGTAGTATTTTTACTGATATATCTGCTTGGACAAGGAAAACTAACTAAATAAATAAATAAGTGAAACTATATCAAAGTAAAAAGTTTTGCACAGCAAAGGAAATCATCAACAAAATGAAAAGATATCCTACTGAATGGGAGAAGTTATTTGCCAACAATATATCTACTAAGAGGTTAATATCCAAAATTTATAAAAATTGCATACAATTCAATGCCAGAAAAACTAACAATTTAATTAAAAAGTGGGTAAAATACCTGAATAGAAATTTCCCAAAAAAGAACATGCAGATGACCTATAAACATTTGAAAAGATAACATCACTAATCATCAGAGAAATATGAAAAAGGAAAAAAAAAACACAATAAAATATCACTTAACTCCTGTCAGAATGTTTCTTATCAATAAATTAACAAACAAATCCTGGCAAGGATGTGGAGAAAAGAAAACTCTCGTGTACTATTGGTGAGATTGCAAACTGGTGCAGCCACTATAAAAAAACAGTATGGAGTTCCTCAAAAAATTAAAAATATAACTACCTTATGATTCAGTAGTATCACTCCTGGGCATTTATCTAAAGAAATTCAACACACTAATTCATAAAAGATATATGCACTTTATCAGTCCCCAAAGGGTTAAAGCCAGACCCACTGTAAAGAATTACAGCCAGGCCTACTGCAAGGAGTTAATGGGCAGGTCCACCGCTCAGGCTTGACCTTGCCATAATCAGTCTGTGTCTGAGGCTGAGGAATTACTGGGACTGATATGTATTGGTTTATGTAACCATGAAGACCCAAACAACTGCTACTGGGCAGATGTGGCAAGATGCCACTTTTGTTTGAATGCATATATACAGTTCCAGGTGTGGTGACCCTGTTTATGGTCCCTGTATGCTGGTTCTGCATGTGTTTTTTCAACTGGGTGTACCTCCACTGAAACCTGCCTTGCTTAAAAACCTTGGCAATGACATTTGGCATAGTTGGCAGGGTGAGGTGAATATTACTCCCAGTGCCTGAGGGTCCCCAGGTAGAAGAAACGTGGCCTCCCACCTCTCTGTGACACCCAGTGGCCACATATCCAGCCACATGGATGACTGTGGAAGACTGGGGTAAGATTAGGCTGATACCTGGGGATATCAAGAAGTCTGTGGAATCTATGAAACTGAATGTTCTGCTGGGATCCTGTGAGGGGGCTGGCCATGTAGCCTGGATGTTTCTGGCAGTGCTGTGGTACACCAGCTGAGAGATGCAGGAACAAGCTCAATAGGTATGTTAGCTGGAGCACCAGGAAGAAACACTGGAGGGGATCCTGGTGGCTGCTGAACACACGCTGCAGAGCAGCTCAGAAGAGTATGCATGGTCCTCCCGGGTGGCCTTGGGGTCGATTCATGAAATAATAGCCTCCCTGGCTCAAATGGGAGATGTGGAAGTAAAACAAAGAAAAAGGATCCCAAATGAGGCTGCTACAGGATGCCCAAAGGACACCCAAAAATAAAGGGGCTCAAAAGTGTGGCATTCAGTCTGTAGTAAGAGTGAGGCAAAAGCAGATGTGGTTTGATCTTTTAGCTGCAAGGGTAGCTGCAGAGAAAATAGAGCATCAGTCTACTGGAGTACTGTTGGCTCTGTGAAAGCAGCTGAAACCTGAGCAGCAGTTTACTCCTCTGCCAGCTGCTACACTCCAAATTTGAGAGTTGAGACTGACTGATTTTTACACAAACTAGGGGTCTGGCTGAGGTACCCAGCTGAAGGGGAATCCAGGGTACTGGAGGCCCCATGTTGAGCTTATTATTTATTGGTCTCCCCATAATGTGCAGTGGGTACTAGCCCTTGTGGACACTGGAGCCCATAGCACTTTGCTGTATGGAAATCTGGATCACTTTAGCAGTCCTACAGTCACCATGGAGGGATATGGAGGCCAGATTATATGTGACTCTGGGCATAGGATGATTGTCCTCACAAGACCATAAGGTCTATGTCTCCCCTATTGCAGAATATATTCTAGGGGTAGATGTGCTGCAAGGACTGGCAATCTCGATGACGACTGGAGAATTTTGCCTGCATACACAAGTGGTAAAGACTATTGTTTGGACCATCATGCCCCCTTGGTATTGCTCCAGGCTACCCGTGTCGTGCATACAAAGCAATATTGACTATCAGGAGGGCACAAGAGATTGGCCATACCATTCTCAAGCTCAAAGAAGCCCAGATAATCTGCTTGATGCATAGCACATACAATTCTTCCATATGACCAGTGAAAAAGCCTGATGGCTCTTGGTGAATGACTGTGGACTATCGGGAGCTGAACAAGGTGATGCCCCCATTGCATTCAGCAGTGTCCAATGTTATGGATCTTATGGACAAATCCACATGAACTGAGACAGTATCGCTATGTTATGGATTTGACAAATGCCTTTTTCTCCATAGATATAGCACTCAAGAGTCAAAACCAGTTTGCCTTCATGTGGGAAGAACAACAATAGACTTTCATGGTGCTTCCTTATGGATATTTGCACAGTCTCACTCTGTGCCATGGACTGGTGGCTCAGGACTTGGTCACCTGGTGGAAGCCAGCAGGAGTGCATCTGTTCCATTATATTAATGACATAATGCTAACTTCTGATTCTCTTGCAGAGCTCAAGACTGCGGCCACCAGTCTATGAGAAGCCCTCAAAACCTGGGGATGGGCTGTCAACAAAGAGAAGGTCCAAGGGCCTAGGTTGTCTGTCACATTCTTAGGAGTTATTGGGTTGGGTAAGACTAATGTTATGCCGGAGGCAGTCATAGATAAGATACAGGCATAACCCTGGCTGATGAACTGTGAAGCAATTGCAGACTTATTTGTGTTTGTTGGGCTATTGGAGAGTGTTTATTCCTCACTTAGCCACTTTAGCTTGCCCCTTACATCACCTGATATAGCAAAGGGACACTTGGGATTGGGTCCCAGAGATAGAACAGTCATTTCAAGCCACCACACAGGCAGTGGCTCAAACCCAAACCCTATGAGTGGTTGATGCCACCCTTTTAATGGTGTCAGTGGATGACAATGGGTTTGGATGGGGTTAATGGCAGAAACATGGGACTCGTAAAGTTCCCACTGGTTTTTGGTCTCAATTGTGGAAAGGTCAGAAACCCACTATTCTGTTATTGAGAAACAGCTAGCTGCTATATATGCTGCCCTTTTGGCATTTGAGGCCATAACAGCTCCTAATCCTGTAACCATTCAATCAAGGTATCTGGCAGAGTGCTGGTTGTAGTCTTGGTTGTAGACTCCATGGACAGGGGTGGCCCCAAACTTTTACCTTGATCAAATGGGGTTCTATTTTAGAAGAGAGAGCCAGCTTCTTATCTAGCCCTTGATCAGATCAATTACATGCCTTGCTAGCACCTATAGAATTTCAAGTAGAAGAGCCATTTTCACCAATGGAAGCTGAAATGTCTATGGCTAGCCCCCTATTTAGAGGGGCAAGCCCCTATCCCAGCAGATGCCTGGTATACAGATGGCTCCTGCTGAGGGCAACTGCCTACATGGTTGGCTGTGGCAATACAGCCCTCTGCAGATGAATGATGGTATGAGACAGGGATTGGACAATCCAGTCAATGGGCTGAAGAAGCCCAAAAATCCGCTCTGTGGAAATGGATTATTGAGGGCAATGTGGCTAATGATGAATAAACCAGGCCCTATATATGCCTGTATGGACAGTTGGGCAGTGTTCAAAGGTTTAACACTCTGGCTCCCCCACTGGACAGCCCAAGATTGGTTGATAGGGTTCCATTCTTTGTCAGGAGTGTTCTTTGGCAGTACTTGTATAAACAAGGTCTCCAGCAAGGGGCCACTGTTTACTGTGTTCCAGGACATAATCCTTTAAAGGCACCTGGAAATAATGCTGCTGATGCTCTTGCTCAAGTGAGGGAAAGCCAGTTACTGCCTCACCCAGGAGACCCAGGTCCCTGACTACATCACAAACTGGAACATGTTGGAGCCTGAACCATGGAACAGGTAGCTCATCGATAGGGTATATCCCTGACCCGGGCAGAATGTCAACAAGCTGTATTAGATTGCTGGCTTGTGCAGAACAACACCCCCACTGGCACCACCCCCTGTGAGAACCGGGTATTGTGCTGAGGGGTGGGCAGCCCTTTCAGGAGTGGCAAGTAGACTATATCAGGACCTTGCCAACAGATTATGGTTGTCAATATGCCTTCACAGTATTGGGTACAGGAACTGGGTTAGGATTTGCCTGGCCTATGGCTGCAGCCACCCAAGTACATACACTTGCTGTGCCTATGGGACTCCTATGGTAATTAGCAGTGACTGGGGTACTTGCTTTACTGGATACAAAGTATAGGCTTAGGCTTGTCAGAATAATATTGATTGGTGCTACATGTACCTTACTGACCCCAATCCGCAGGTATGATAGAATGATGTAGTGGTTTATTAAAGAAAAAATTAAAGGTCTTGGGCTCCAGTTTATGCAAATGGAGAACTAATCTGCCCATTGCAGTTAAGCTGTCAAATGAATAACCTAGACACACTAGTTTGTCCCCATTAGACAAAATTGTTCAAGGGTCACCCCATTTTTTCAAAATATTTATATATTCATATATAAATATATATATATATAATATATATATATAATATATATATTATATATTTTATATATATATATGTGAAATGGGTCTTTATTCCTCCCTGCTTCTGACTAATTGGCACCAGGAAAACAAGCCTCATGGTCATGGCCTTGGACCACCTAGCTCTCCCATGAATCTTGGCTGGGCCTAATAGAACCTTGGGGTGTTGGACTCAAGGAAGGATTGATCTTGCAACCATAGTTGGGGCTCTGGCCCCTCCCTGTACAGATGACCCTACCAGAGCGGGCTAGAGGTCCCATACTAAAAGGAACATTTGTCCTTGCCCATTGCCCCATTCCTTTGTATTCCATCACCCCATTAGAGCAGCCTTGGGGAGCTAGTCTGGTATCATAGGCCAGGAGCAAAGCCCTTATCGGGCGTATTGTTGTCAAAAGATGGACACATTGCCTGTATTTGAGAGTAAAGATTGTCCTTTAATGGTGTAACTCTCTACTTTGTCCTACCTCCCAGGCTAACAGTAGGTAATAGTACCCTGCCCTGGACACATACTTTTGTTCAGGTGCATAATGTTTCCCACTGTTTGATCTGCCCAGAAATACCAGTGGAGGCATCTGAGGAACTTCCATGGCAGATTCACCCAGCTTTCTTAAACAACTGGACATGGTTATGTACATGGAACAGCACTGTTAAATAAAACCAATGTTGCCAGGCAATGGGTAATTTGCTCTGCAAAGGTCATAATAACCAACCCCTTCTGTTTGGTTATACAATGACTAATAGGTAGGATTACATGGTGGGGGAACATGCAGAACTATGGGAAAAAGTCCCATTATGTATAAAATATTGCTCTGCCACTAACTGCATTGCTGCTTGGGTGCCCTCACACTTGTGTCAAAACATTACCTATGTGCTGACCCCTCACATTTGGTGGAATGGAGCCTGACATGCTAGTATTCATCCCACAGATATCTTTCCAATTGGCTACCTCTAGGTTTGTGGACACCATAGAGACCTTATTTACCTGCAAATTGGATAGGCTGATGTACATGGGGTCACCCTTACATTGCTGGTCAGGTACTGGTGACACTTTCTCAACTGCCTACCAATTGAGATGCTGTGTATCACTGCTTGCATCACCAATGTAGAGCCACTGGTGGCTCTACCCTGTTGCTCTGACCCTGCCAGGGGCTGCTGTCATAGATGTAAAATTACAAGCGAAAGCTTTAGCAGTGCATACAGCTCAAGTCCTAAATGCTACTATACAGGCCTTAAACCTGTTATTAGATGAAACAACACAAATGTGTAAAGTTGTGCTGCAAAATCAAATACCTTTAGATTTATTGATAGCCTCCCAAGGTGGCATATGTGCTATTTTACATGTGAAATGTTATGTATATATCCTACATCATGCTAAACATATTCAGACAGCCCTGGTCAAGATGGACCGGGAGGTACAAGCCATTGCCTCCTCCATGGAAGACCCATTAACCTCTTGGTGGAACTCCTTAGGATCCACCTGGCAGTGGATACTAATAATCCTAGCGATTTTTGCTAGCAGTCTGGTAGTCTTTTGCTGTACCCAATATTGTTGCTGTGGGCTATAGGCTCAAGGATATATATATTATGGGTAAATTCCCGTGTGATGGCCCTGTAGGGGTGGAGTGTCAGTCATTAAAAGGTTAAACCAGGCCTGTTGTAAAGAGTGACAGCCAGGCCTACTGCAAGGACTTAATAGCTAGACCTGCTGCCCAGGCTTGACCTTGCCATAATCAGTCTATGTCTGGGGCTGAGGAATTCCTGGGACTGATATTTACTGCACATGTACTGACTTATGTAACTATGAAGACCCAAAAACACACTACTGGGCAGATGTGGCAAGATGCCACTTCTATTTGAATATGGATAGATAGTCCCAGGTATGCAATAAAGTGGCTTGCTCACTGGCCTGTTTATAGTTCCTGTATGTTGGTTCTGCATGTGTTTTTTCACCTGGACATACCACTGCTGACACCTGCCTTGCTTAAAAACCTTGGCAATGACACACTCCTGTAATTTATTTACTGCAGTATTATTCACAATAGCTGAGATGTGGTGTGGGAAAAATGAAATAACCCAAGCTTTTTTGCCAAGCTACTGCCAGAATGATGTACACCTGTTTTGTAACTGGTACTTGCATTTTCCCAGGTGGCAGCCATTTTGTTGTTCATGTGCTTTATGAGATGGATTCTCAGCAACCTGCCACCTTTGTTCTCCTGCCTCTCTAAGGGGATGGGAATCTTCAGAAGGAAGGAGCTGGGAGCTAGCTATGGGCTGAGCTATGAGCTATTGTGAGAGAATTCCTAGACACCATGTTGTTGCTGCTCCACTTTAGAGATAAAGGCAGTGTTTATGTTGCCTGCAGCCCCTAGATTCTTCTTCAGTTTGCCCAGATCCAGGGAAAACTTCCCTGGCCTCGGTCAGTGGCAATACACTTGGAATCATGAACAGGATGTGTAGCAGATGGGTATGAAGCCTATTGCACCCTTGGAAGATGGGATTAAGGGGTGGTCTGCCACAAGTATGTGGTACTGCATGGGAAATCTCTTCTCCACCTGAATGCCTCCTCAGGAGTGGCCTGAGGTGGATGGAAAGCCCATATGTGTGGAGAAGGCTCTCCGGGTGCTAGGAGAGACCTTAGACAAGGCAAACACTCACAGAGAAGCTAGGGATAGGGTGTGGCTCTTTCTTACAGCCTTGCAGGCAGAATTTACTTTGCCAGAAGCTGCACAGATCCAGCTAGACCTGATGAAAATACAAGTGCATGCTATGGAGAAAATCAGGCAGTGGCTGGGAAAAAATGTCAGCACTTGCAGTCAGGGTCAAAGAGGGGTTCCCCCTTTGTTATGTAAGACTCATCAAGGAAGGTGGGAGAACCACCCTTGTTGTTGTCATAGACTTCTTGGGGAAGGAGGAGAAACCAGAGTTACAGTTTAGCTACCTCTTTCCTTTTCAGATCATTTATGGTGGTCTTGGCACTACCTGAGGCTAGCTCCTCCTCCAAGTAAAGGAGGAGAAAGCAGTGGCAGAGGCAATCATGACTGGAACCAGCACAGAGAGACCCCAAGCCCGCAGCACAGGTGGTGGCCTAGTGGGCACAACCAACGGACTGAGCAGCCTTGGCCTGGCTCTTCCTCACCAGTGGCCAAGAAAAACAGATCCCTAAGGGTGATACAAACCCAATGTGGGTAGATATAGTAGTATTTGACAGAGGTAAAAGGGCCACAGGGACCAAAGCCCTAGCAGACAGTAAAGGCTGCATGGGGCAAAAATGCCCAAACAGCCAGTGAGGCCTACAGGGGACAAAGATGCCTAAGCAGCCATTTAGTGATGGCTGTGGGTGACTAAGTGGCCATACAGAGGGCAAAGCATTCAAGTGATCCTAATAGATATGGACACTGGATGTTCTCTCCTATACAGGAATCTGGAGAAGTTCTGTGGAGCCCCAATAGTCATGGATGGGTACAAGAGGCAAAGCATTCCTGTGAAACTCACAGACATCCCATTGGGGATAGGTCATGTGCCACCAAATATGTATAGAATTTATGTGTCACCCATCCCTGAGTATATATTAGGGGTGGACATTTCGCAAGGGCAATGGTTGCCCAACTGCTGAGGCCCTTGTATTCTTTGGTTAGGAAAGGAACTTGTTGGGATTGGATGGAGGGGGCCCAGGCAGCCTTTGACTCCACAAAGTGTCCTCTTAAATGGCTCAAACTCTGCGTGTGTTTGACTCTACCCACCTTATGAGCTGGATGTACATTTCACTGCAGAGGGCTTTAGCTGGGGCCTATGGCAGCATTCTGAAGACTTGGGCAGCCCATAGGGTGCTGGTCCCAATTAGAGAAGAGGGCTGAAGTTTATTACTCCTTGGTAGAAAAACAATTGGCAGCTATGTACACTACCCTTTTGGTAACTGAAAGCATTATGACTACTGTCCTTGTGACTGTACAGACCACATATCCTACTGCAGGGTGGATATGTTATTGGGCCACAAAAAACATGCAGTGGCACTACCTAAATGCCTACATTGGTGAAATGGGGGGGGCGTATTTGCAACAACACAGTGTTCTGAGTAATAGTCCTATCTGTCACTGCATGTACTATTATAACATGATGTTGTAGTCTTTATTTTTGGTGTGGTATCTGGATGCAATGTAATAGTCCTCACTCAGGGAACATCATGGAAAATGTCTGCCATGTAGATTGTGAGGCAAGAAACCCTGAAGGGGTGGAATGTGAGGAAAATGAAATAGCTTAGGTTTTCTTGCCTAGCTTTTGCTGAAATTATGTGCACCTCTTATGTAACTGTGACATACACTTTCCCAGGTGGAAGCCATTTTGTTATTTATGTGCCTTATGAGCTGGATTCTTGACAGCCTGCCACCTGTTTTTCTGCCTGTATAAGGACATGGGACTCTCCGAAAGAGAAGAGCTGGGAGATGGCTATGGACTATGAGCTAGCTATGGGAGCAAATTAAGAGCAAGCTGGGAGCTAACTATAGGCTGAGCTATGAGCTATCATCTTGTTGCTGAATTTGGGAATAAAGGCAATGTTTAAGTTACTAGCAGCTTCTTGATTTTTGTTCAGTCTACTCTGATCCAGTACAAACCTCCCTGGCTTTGGTCATTGGTAATACATATGAAAACAATGAAAATGCCTATCACTAGATGATTGGATGAAGAAATTGTGGTACATTTATATAGTGGAAAATGACTCTACCATAAAATCTTTACCATTTGCAACCACGTGGATAAACCTTAAGGATATTATGCTAAGTGGAATAAGTCAGACTGGGAAAGACAAATACCAAATGATCTCAGTTATATGTAGAATGTAAAGAACAGAGTAAACAAACAAAGCAAATAGACTCATGAATACAGAAAACAAACTCATGATAGCTAGATGGCTTGGGGCATGGGTTAGAAAGGCAAAGGGATTAGGAAGTACAAATTGGCAGTCACAAAATAGTTATGATAATGTGAAATATAGTATAGGGAATATAGTTAATAATGTAGAAACTATGTATGCTTTCAGATGGCTACTAGACTTATTGGGGGGATTATTTCAAAAATCAAATAAGTGCTAAACCACTGCACTGTATACTTGAAACTAATGTAAAATAATATTTAATGTCAACTATAATTAAAAACATCTATCTATCTATATGAGGACTGTCTGTAAAGTATCGAGCCATGTAATATGAAAAATAAAGGCATTTATGGCTGAATTTTTGCCACACAGCTCATACAGATAGATACAAGATAGATACAGATATAAATACAGATATATAGATATTAATACAGTTATACAGATATATAGTAACAGGATATAAAATACAGCATAGGGAATATAGTCAATGGTATTGTAATAATTATTTGTGGTGTCAGGTAGGTAGTAGACTTTTTGGGGTTATCACTTTGTGTGGTGTGTAAATTTCTAATCAGTATGTTGTGTACACTTGAATCTAATGTGTGTACATATATATATATATATATATATATGCATAACTTTATTGCTAAAAAATAATTATCATATGACCTTCAACAAATCAATCTTTTTGCTTCAATGTTGATGACTTCTGACTGATTAAGGTGGCAGTTGCTAAAAATTAGGGTGTCTGTGGTAATTTTTAAAAATAACATAATGTAGTTTGCTGAATTAATTCTTTCATGAACAACTTCTTTGTAGCATGTGATACTTTTGATAGCATTTTACCTACAGTAGAAGTTTTTTCAAAATTAAATTCAATCCTTTCAAACACTGCCACTGGTTTATCAAATAAGTTTATAAATGATAATATTCTAAATCCTTTGTTGTCATTTCAACAATCTTTATAGCATGTTCACCAGTAGATTCCATTTCAAGAAACCATTTTCTTTGTTCATCTGTGAGAAGTAACTTCTCATTTGTTAAAATTTAATCATGAATTGCTAAAATTTAATCACATATTTAGACTCTACTTCTAATTCTATTTCTCTTGTTATTTTTACCACATCTGCAGTTACTTCCTCCATTAAAGTCTTGAACCCCTTACAGTCATCCATGATGGTTATAATTAATTTCTTCTAAACTCTTGTTACTGTTGATATTTTTACCTCTTCTCATGAATCAGAAATGTCTTTAATGGTATCTACAATGGTGAATTTTTTTCAGTAGATTTTCAGTGTACTTTTCCCATATCCATCAGAGAAATCACTATTTACAGCCGCTATAGTCTTACAAAATATATTTCTTAATAAGACTTGAAAGTTAAAATTGTTTCTTGATCCATGGGTTACAGAATGGATGTTGTGTTCACAGGCATTAAAACAACATAAATCTCATTGTACACCTACATAAGAGCTCTAGAGTAACCAAGTGCATTGTTAGTAAGTGGTGATATTTTGAAAGGGATCTTTCTTAGCAGTAGGTCTTAACAGTGGGCTTAAAATATTCAGTAAAAAATGTGGTAAACAGAGGTGCTGCCATCTGGGCCCTGTTGTTCCATTTATAGAGCACAGGCAAAGTAGATTTAACATTATTCTTAAGGACCCTTGAATTTTTTTGCAATAGTAAATAAGCATTGGCTTCAACTTAAAAGTCACCAGCTGCTTTAGCTCCTAAGAAGAGAGTCAACCTGTCCTTTGAGGAAGCATTGAAGCCAGGTGTTGACTTCTCTCTAGCAATGAAAGCCCTAGATAGCATCTTCTTCCAATAGAAAGTTGTTTCATCTACATTTAGAAGTTGTTATTTAATGTAGCCAACTTTGTTAGTTATTTTAGAAAGATCTTCTGGATAACTTGCTGCAGCTTTACATAAGCACTTACGGCTTCACCTTGCACTTTTATGTTAGGGGTTCTTTCCTTAACTTAATGAACCAACTTACAATAGCTTCAAACTTTTCTTTTACAGCTTCTTCATCATTCTAACCCTTCATAAAATTGCTGTTGATTAGGCTTTGGCTTATAAGAATGTTGTAGCTGGTTTGATCTTCTACCTAAGCCAATAAAACTTCCTCTGTATTATCAATAAGGCTGCTTTGCTTTCTTATGATTCATGTGTTCACTGAAGTAGCACGTTTAATTTATTTCAAAATTTTTTCTTTTGTATTTGCAACTTGGCTAACTGGCATAAGAAATCTAGCTTCCAGCATTTCTCAGCCTTTTCTATACTTTCCTTATTAAACTTAATCATTTAAGGTAAGAAATGTGCAACTCTTTATTTTACTTGAACACTTAGAAGTCATAATAAGGTTATTAATTGCTTAATTTTAATATTGTTGTGTCTCAGGGAATAGGGAGGCCCAAGATAAGGGGAGACATGTGAGTATAGCCAATCAGTGGAGCAGTCAGAACATACACAGCATTTATTAAGTTTACAATCTTATTTGAGGGTGGTTCATAGTGTCCCAAAACAATTACAATAGTAACATAAACATCACCATATCAAAATAATAAAAAAGTTTGAAATACTGTGAGAGTTACACCAAAATATGACATAGAGATGCAAAGTGAGCAAATGCTATTAGAAAAATGGTACTGAAAGACTTGCTAAAAGCAGGGTTGATACAAACCCTCAATTTGAATAAAATCAGTATCTGTGAAACATGACAAAACGAGATATGCCACATATGAACAAATAAAATGTAGACATGCATTTCCTGGAAAGAAACCTCATAGCTTTTGCTGAATTTTTCTCTCTTTTCCCTTAATAGTTAAATACTTTGTAGAAGAAACTTTAAGGATTTTACAATTCACCTTAACTTTAGATATGAGAAGCCTGAACCATTTTCCAAAACTTAATGCCAATTAGTTAATAAATTGAGGAAAGTGTTAATTACTAAGAACACATAGTTCTGCTCCTAATCAAGCTGGCACTCATAATGGAATCAACCACCAAATATCTATAAGATTCATTAACTATATATTTGATGTTCTTATATATGTTCACCTAACACAATCTACAAAATGTATTCCTTACTCTTAGCACATATTGACATTATCGTCATTTTTTACTTAAAATAGAAAAATTCATGCTTAGGACTGGATGAATGACTTGGAAAGTGTACTCAGTTTGGGAAAGCACCCACTTTTAGACAGTTCTTTTTCAAATTAAAAAAATTAGAGGAATTGATGAAATATTTAGTTTTTAATTCAGATGTTAAAGAATAATATATTTGAACACTCAGTATTAATTTAACCAATAATAATTGCTAAGGACTGTTTGGTCCAAGTCATTGTATTAGGGGCTGGCATTAGAGAGCCTGTGGCATTGGTCAGCACCAAATATTGTGTCTCAAGAAGCAAAGACTTAATAACTGCTTATGAGCAGATTGATAATTTAAAAAAATTACTACTATTTTTAGAGAAGTTTGGATTCAAAGCAAAATTGTGCAGATGATATAGAGATTTCTTGTACATCCTGCCCCAACATACATGCATAGCTTCCCACATTATCAGCATCCCCTACCAGAATGAAACATTTGTCATAGCCCAAGAATCAATATTGCTACATCATTATCATCCAGAGTTTATAGTATACATAATGGCTAACTCTTCATGTGGTGAATTCAATGGGTTTGGACAAATGTATAAAGACATGCTCATTATTATAATATCATACAGAGTAGTTTCACTGCCCTAAACATCCTCAGTGCTCTGCCTTGTTATCTGCACTTTTCACCAACCATTGGAAACCTTTGATCTCCATAGTTTTAACTTTTTCAGAATGTCATATAGTTGAAATAATATAGTAGGTAGATTTTTAAATTGGGTGCTTGTATTTAGTAGTATTCAAAATCCCTCTGTGTTTTCTTTCATGGTTTCAGAGCTTTATTTCCCCCTAACATTGAATAATGTCTAGATGCACCACAGTTTATTTATTCACCTACTAAAAACATAGTGGTTGCCTCCAAATTTAGGCAATCATGAATAAAGCTGTGTTCTAAGCATTCATGTGCAGGCATTTGTGTGGACATCAGTTTTTAAATCCATTGGGTAAATACCAAAAACTGTGACAGTTATATTATATGGTAAGAATATGATTGCTTTTGTAAGAAAATACCAAACTTCTGCATTGGTTTTACCATTTACATTCCCACCAGCAAGGAATGAGAGTTTCCATTGCTCCACATCCTCACTAGCATTTTGTGTTCGTGTTCTGAATGGCTTAATGATTTTTATCCAGAATAGTGATTCTATATGAATCACCCACACAAACAAGAGCTAGGTGAGTTTAACATTTGAATTTGGAAAATTACATACTAAAATATTTTTTAAACTTATTTTTTAAAATTTTTATAGTATATAAAGTAGCTCTTAAACTTGTGATTGAATTTCTTGTGTTTTTCTGTAGTAAAGTTTATGAAGCCAAATCTCTAACCTTAAGAAGTATCTTCAAATCTCAGTGAGAACCAAGTCACTAAGAATTCTTTGCCCGGCTTTCTTCTTCCCATTCTCAGATTATGGTTTAGGCAGTGAGTGATAGGCCTCTAATTCTGCATTTTAACTGTATGTGTTTCAAGTTATACCAGTACAAATGCAGTAATTTCACTTTAAGAATCATACCTGAACATCTGGTACTAGCTATATAAATTGATAGATACATGTACTTGGATTCAATCATAACCCTGACTGACATTCACCTTCATTCATGTCCAGCCCTCTGTGTAGAAGGAAGCCAGACAGTGATACAAACAAGGGAAGCCTCCTGACTAATTTCTGTTATCTTGTTTTTATACCATTTACTGAAAAGTTCATTAAATTCTGTTTTTAAGAGCTGTCCTTGCCTTATGACCAAATATGGATCGATAATTTTGGAACATTCATATACTCTAAAACATTACATAATACTGCCTATATATTTAATGCTAAATTATTTTTGGGTAAATGGCTTTTGCATGTTTTAAAATATACTTTATTCTGTTCAGAGAGTCAAAAAAAATACCATATTTTTCTGTGTACAAGATGATACTTTTGTCTAAAATTGTTAGACCAAAATTAGGGGTTGTCTTATATATGGAAGTAACCAGTTGATATTGATTTCTTGACGTTGGATTAGAAAAGTAGGGGTCATCTTATTCATGGGAGCATCTTATACATGGAAACATATGGCAACTTCTTCTGGTTCTCCAAACAACTGAGTTTGGGAGGCTGATACATTAACTAATTATAGTATGGTAACCTTTTACTTGCAGAGCAATTATATATCAGCATAGTTATTCCCTGGTTATTTCCAAACTGAGTAATTAGAAACTAGCACTCTTTCATTTCTTACCCTTCCCCATAAAACATGAAACTCCTTTTATTTAACAGAAGTATGTGAGGTAGATCTTCTACTATCCATTTATGCCTAAGTATGCCAAAGTTTTAAAATATACTTTATTCTGTTCAGAGAGTCAAAAGAAATATCATATTTTTCTGTGTACAAGATGATACTTTTGTCTAAAATTGTTTCACACCCAAATGTGAGTGCTAGCCTATGTGACTTGAGGTGGGTGGGTCGGGTAAGAGCTATTCTAGTTTTCATACACCAGAGTTCACTGGGTTTAACTTGCAAAATTCCTCTTTTCCTTGTCTTTTAGTTCCAATGTGATTTTCAACTCTTAACTTCAAATTAGGCTCATCATTCAAACTTTTTTAAAAATGTAGCTGCTATTAAAACAAACAGACTTGGGTTTTAATAAAAAAGAAAAAGGCTGACCACCTTCTTCATTAGATCACATTTATTTTTTTTCTCGGAGTGCCATTTTAGAGGACTCTATTGTTTCTCATCTTTAGACAGAAGGTTCTAATAGAATTTATACTAATCACAGGATGGTGACATTTGTTTCTCAAAAAGGTATTTAAAAGTATTCCTCATGCTCATTCTTTGGAACATCTTGTCTTTCAACTATTCTGATCTTCATTGTGTTAGATCCCTTGTGAAATTGGACTTCATATAGTTCCTGAAACACACCAAGCATGTTAGAGTTTTTGCTTATGTGGCTTCACTGCCTAGAAGACAAGTGTCACTCTATTCATGGTCAGCTCCTCCATAACCTTGAAGTTTCTGCTTAATTTTAATTCCAACAACAGGTCTACCCTTGTAATCCAGTTAAAAGCAGCTCCCCCAATATTTTTTATAAAAGTTTATTTTTTTCCTTAATGATAATTATCATAATATCTAATATGTATAGTCTTCTTCCTTCATACTAAACTTTGTTCAAGTCTTAAGCAGTTATCAGTTTCTTTGATTTTCATTTTAATCATGAATATATTTACTTTATTATGTTAAAAATAAAGAAATTGAGGGAAATAATTTTAATAACTTGTTCATGAACAGCAAATCATTTTCAGAGCCAGGATTTGAACACACAGATTCTGATTCCAGAGCTCATGCCTGTCAAATAAAATTGTACTGTCTCGTGTAATTAGTAATTATATATGTATACATGTATGTACTTATTGTATCTATCTCTCTCTTAAGTCAAAATATCATGAGGTAAGGGAACATGTTGATTTTGTCCAAAATGTTTACCTAGTATATAGCACAGTATTTGGTAGATAATAGGCACTGGAAGGAAGGAAGGAAAGAAGGAAGGAAAGAAGGAAGGGAGAAAGGAAAGAAAGAATGGAAGGAAGGATAGATGGAAGGAAGGAAAGGAGAAAGAAACAAAGGAAGGAAGGAAGCAAGGAAGAAAGGAAGAAGAAAGGGGAAGGGACAGACTGAAGGGAAGGAAAAAATAACTAAATCTATGCTTCATGGTCTGACAAAGTTACAGTTTCAGTGGTACTCACATTAGTTTCATCACACCTGGACAATATTGGAGAAAAAACCTCAAACCCTATTTCTAAGTGCAAATTGGAGAATGTGGTCCAAACTGTGCACTGTCTGAATATAATAACCTTACTTCAAAATAAACACTTTTACATTTATTAAAGTTTAGTGAAAATATTGTAGGTGAAATAAACTATGTGGACTATGGGCACATGTTCTTATTGTAGCAGCAAACATAAGCCCCAATGCCTGGTTATCATGAACTGAGAACTAGCAATCTCTTCAAGGCAGCAGGAAGACTTTCTTCAAAGAAATGACAAATAACCCATGGACACAATCAATAGTTTAATGTTTATTTGGGGACGAGTGGGTTAGGGAGGGGAGAAAGGGGAGGGGGTGGGAGAGGAGGGGGGGAAGCTAAATATAAGGTGATGGAAAGAGAAGTCACGTTAGGTGGTGAACTTATTATACATCAAGTTGACAATGCACTGTAGAATTGTATGCCTGAAACCTATGTAATCCTTGCTAACAGATGTCACCCCAATAAGTCTAACAATAAAAATGAATTTAAAAAAAATTTGATTCTGCTAAGAAAACACAGTGAGTTCCTGAACAAATTAGCACTAGGCATGTATTATAAATTGCTGCAATGTGAGTGGGAAATATTGAGAGTGGGACATTTGGGCACACCCTTGTCAAGCAAATCACTGTCCAATAAGTTGGTTTGATTTTAAGGTTATAGAATGAAAAATACTAGCCTGATTCCCATGAGCTTGGGGCTTACTGTGCTTGTGCATCTCTTCTGTTTTAATTGAATAGAGTTTTAGGAAGTTGAATCAGAGAAGAGAGGAGTGGCAGATGAGCTAAAGGATGACTAAGTGTAGAAGAGAAACAGGGCTTTGAGTGACTATCAACTTGTAGAATGTTCTTTAAATGCTCTTTGGGAAATAATGCTTTCAGGGAGCACAGATCTTGCTCCATTTTGCAAAGCAGACATTTGTGGGTACTTGCCAGCAGAAACATGAATTATACTTCTCTACATCTGATTTGTAACTACACCTGTACACTCTTAGAAATGCTAATAGACAAATATAAATTTAGGTACAAAAGAAAATCTAATAAGAACAGCATTTGAATGAGTAAAAAATGTCTAATTTTTTGCACTCATTAGGACTGGAAGAACATGCTTATAGTAATTAGGTAAGATTGATTTTGAAGCCAAACACCACCCACAATTTGTGTAGTCTCTGGGTCAGGCGGGCAGCTGCAGAAACTGTTCGGCTAATTATGAGAATTCACTGTTCGTTAATAGAATCTCTCCACAAACAGCAGCTGTGTGTTTGCTCACGCAAATTATTAATTCTGGCCTTGCCTCAGCTGCAAGTTTCTGCTGTGCAAAAAGGAATCTTTGCATGGAAGTGTCAGTTATCAACCAAGCAATGCTGAGGAAGAAAAAAAATATGAAATGAAAGAAAATATCCTTTAATCACAGGTGTAAAAAGATTTTGCATCTACTTCCTTTTTCTACCTTTCACTTCCAAACAATTGAATGCCAATTTTGGAACTTATTAATACGTAGGCAACCTAGTGAGATCTAATTTATACCTGTCAGGAGCAATGGGCAGCAGCTAATAGGAAAGTAATTGCAATATAAGTCCGCTTTCTCACTTGATAGTATCCCAGATTTTAATGACAACGCTTCTCTATTAGAAAATCAGACTAGCCAACAGATATGTTCTCTCATTTGCAGAGTCATATTTTGAACAAAAGAAATGTCTCTTTGGGTTTTATTATATACTACAAATACAGTGATATGAATGGACATGCAGCTATTTGTTCTCTGAAAGAAATGAAAGTAATATTTCTGCAACACAAACTGTGAACTGAGTATTTTCACATTTTCATTTTGTTTTAAAGAAGTAACTGTTTCAAATCTAATACCTACATAAAATATTATCATCTGTCTTAAGCTGAACTGAATATCATTATTTAATAGTTTGAAATGTCAGAGCACTTAAGGGTACTTAGAATTTTTCATCTTGTACTGTAGCACTTAGAAACAAAAGTAGGTATTTACTACATGAAAAGGGGGAATGTATCTATGTATTCCACAATTTTTTTCTTCTTCCTGGGGTTATCTTAAGTTAAATTTTTCCATGAACAAATAAAGAACATTAAAAGTTGCCTAAGGTTACAGAATATGTTTGGTATGACTATTTTTCAAACAAAACTTCTTGTTTCTTCATCCATTGCCCTAACTAAATTATCTTGTCTGTGGTCTCTTGCTTAAAGACAGGATTTGAAAAGAACGTGACTTCTGGAACACAAAGCCTAGGTTCAAACCCACTATACATGCTTTACATGTATTCCTTGTATAGCTTTAAACAAACCCTTTGATTACTCTAAAATGTACTTGCTTCACATACAAACCTTCATGTGGTTATGACAGAATCAAATAGAAGCATGTATGCAAAAGTACTTTGAAAGAAGACATATAAGCCTTAGTTGTTACTATCTTGTGACAATTGATAGTGCTTATGGAGAAAGCATATGTCAAAATGCAAGTTTATTAAGGGAAGGATGAAAGAAAAAGGCTTATTATTATACACTATTCATTTGATGGTGTCATCCTTGTTTCCAAACCAAATTCAATTAATTGCTTGGGTAGTTGATTTGAGCTTTCAATCTATTCTATGAAATTTGAAATAAACACAAATTTTATAAAGCATAATTTCTGCCTTCAAATGGTTTATCATAGAAACAAAAATATTTCTGATACTGTTTATTTATTTATTTACCTATTTTATTATTTATTTATTTATTTCAGTTACCAATGAGCATTCAATATTATTTTATGTTAGTTTCAGGTGTATAGTGGTCAGACACCTATATATTTTACCCAGTGATCTCCCTTGATTAGTCTAATACACACCAGGCCCCAAACTGTGACAGGTTCCATTGTACAAAAACTTAAAAAAGATAGCATGTACATGTACTGCCCTGAGGAAAACCATCAGAAAGTATGGGTCCTAGATCACATGCAGCATAAACTAGCCATGACCTTTGAAATTCAGTTCACTTCTCAAAGTCTTTATTTGTAAAAAAAACAAAAAACAAAAAAAAAAAACAAAACATTCCAAAAGATCTTCTTACAGGTATTTTCCAAGTCTTAAATTTCCATGGTTCTGATATTTTTAACTTAAGAAATGTAGAGTTCAAAATTATTATAATACTTAATCCTTAACTTTAGCGAACACACCCAGTTGTAAAAGGCAAACTGCCATTACCCTGTGAGCAAACAAACCTGGGCCCCATGCCCCTGACAAACCATGCCCCCTCAGAAACCTGCAGGAGTACTCAGGGAAACTGAAAATCACAGGTGCACAAACTTTTCCCTGCACTAACCTCAGAGATATAGTATACCATCACCCACTACATTTTTCCAAAAAGGAGGTACATCAAGATCAAGGTGACTGGGTCAAAGAGGTGAGATCCACCTCCCAGAGTGAGATTACTGAATAACCAAGAGAAAATATTGTAAGACAGTGCAGTGACATCAACTAGGAAGTGAAAGAAACACCTTTTCATATCTTCCAGGGAGAAAGTCCTCATACCCAGGAAAAGAAACAGATCAAATACAATGAACACCTTAGGGTTGAAAGCCACTCAGAAAGAAAATCGAAAGTCTTCAGAAAAGGATATTATAGATTTGGAAATATAGGATCTTTATGACACAGAATTCAAGACTGCAGTTCTTAATACACTCAAAGAGCTTGAAGGATGCTGGTGAAGTACTCAGATGCAGCAAAATGATCTCAGAAAGGCAATCTGTGAGCAATAAGAATACTTTAACAAATAAATTGAAACTATACAAATGATTCAAATAAAAATTCTGGAGATAAACAATGCAATAAAAGAATTGAAAAATGAACTCACTAACATAGAAAACTGAGCCAACCAGATGGAGGAAAGAATTAGCAATATCAAAGATAGGAACACTGAAGTGTCACAGAAGGAAGAAAAGAGAGATTCGAAGAGTCAGAAAAAGTGAAAGATTCATACAGGAGATTTCTGACATCATTAGAAAGAACAACATTAGAATAATTGGAGTACAAGAAGGGGCAGAGCAAAAATCCAGAAAAAGCTTATTCAAACAAATAGTAGATGAAAAACTTTCAAATCTATGGAAAAAACTAGAATATAAAATAAATTAAATTAGATTAAAAAAAGAGGACTCCTAGCTACTTGGGCTCTAGCAGATCTTCTCCAAGGCACATTGTACTAAAGATGTCAAACATCAAAGATAAGGAAAGAATTCTTAAGGCAGTCAGGGAAAAAATATTATAACTTCTAGGGGAAACCCCATTTGGCTATCATCAGACTTCTTACCAGAAACTCTACAGTACAAGAGGGAGTGGAATCAGATATTCAAAATATTAAAAGAGGAAATACTACCAGCCAAGAATAATTAATCCAGTGAAATTATCCTTTAGATATGAAAGAGAAACCAAGACCTTTTCAGACATAAAGAAGCTGAGGGAATTCTCCAACACAAAGTTGGAACTTCAGGAAATACTGAAGAGCAGCAGACTGGATTAAAAAATAAAACTCATCCATATGCTGTCTCCAAGAGATACAACACCTCAGCCACAAGGACAAACAGAATTAGAATGAAAGGGTGGAAAACAATATTCCAAGAAAATGGCATCCAGAGAAAATCAGGAGTTGCCATACTAATAGGTAAGGAAAAGAAATTCAGGACAATAAAACATAATAAGAGACAAAGCTGGACATTTCATAATGATAAGAGAGACAATATAATAACAAGAAGACATGGCACTGATTAATATATATGCCCCTAATCAGGAAGAACTAAAATTTCCAAACTAACTACTAACAGATTTAAAAGGAAAAACTGACAAAAACACATTTATAGTAGGGGACCTAAACACCCTCTTAATAGCCATGTACAGATCATCCAAACAGAAAATAAATAATGAAATATCAGTTGTAAATGATACATTACAGGAAATGGACATAATTGACATTTACAGGACACGTTAACAACTAAAGACAATATTTTCTAGTGCCCTTGAAACATTTTCAAGGATAGTCCATATGCTAAGACACAAAACTAATCTCTGCTAATTCAAAAAGATTAAAATCATACCAAGTGTAATACCACAAAACTTTGAAACTGGAAGTCAACTGCAAAACGAAAGCAGAGAAAAATCACATATACGTAGAGATTAAAAACATGTTATTAAAAATGATTGTATCAATAAAGAAATAAAAGAAGAGATTTAAACATACATAGCAACCAATGATAATGAAAATACAATGTATCAAATTATTGAGATGCAGTAAAAGCAGTAATAAAAGGGAAATTTATATAATTACAGGCCTATCTCAAGAAACAAACAAACAAAAAATCACAAGTGAACATTCTAACATCCCATCTTAAAGAACTAGAACAAGAGGAAGAAGAAGAACAAAAAATAAAAGCAAAAAAACAAAAAACCAAAGTCAACAGGAAGAAATAAATAATAAAAATTAGAACAGAATGAAACTAAATTGAGAAGAGCAAGACAATAGAAAAAAAATTATGCAACCTAGAGCTGGTTCTTTGAAAAAATCAAGAAAATTGATAAGATGCAAATAATCAAAGAGAAAAGACTCAATAAAAATTAAAAATGAAAGGGGAGAAATTTTGGCTGATACTACAGAAATACACAGGATCATAGGGAAATATTATGAAGGACTTAATGTCACCAAATTCATAACCTAGAAGAAATAGACAAGTTTCTACAAACATATAATCTACTAAGACTGAACCAAGAACTGGATAATTTAAATAAACCAATCAATAGTAAAGAAATTAAAACAATCATCCAAAATCTCCCCAAAGGCAAAAAACCCAGACCAGACCACCTCACCAACATGTTTTATCAAGCATTCAAAGAAGAATTAATGCCTGTCCTCTTCATACTCCTCCAAAAAACTGAAGATGAGGCAATACCTCCCAACTCATTCTACCAGGCCAACATTACCCTAATACCAAAACCTGGTAAGGGTAACACACACACACACACACACACACACACACACACACACACACAGACCAATATCTTAGATGAATAAAGATATAAAAATTCTAAACAAAATATTAGCAAATTAACACAACAATGCATTAAAAAGATTATACACCACAATCAAGTGGGATTCATCCCACAAACATAAGGGTGGTTCAAACTATGCAAATCAATCAATGTGATACACCACATAAACAAACTAAAAGATAAAAACCATATGATTATATCAACTGATACAGTAAAAGCATTCGACGAGATGCAAAATCAATATTTGATCAAACACTGAACAAAATGGGTATAGAAAAATAGTACCTCAACATAATAAAGGCCATGTATGACAAATCCTTATCTAATATACTGAATGGCAAAAAGCTGAAATCTATTTCTCTAAGATCAGAAACAAGACAGGGATACCCTCTGTTGCCACTGTTGTTCAATATAGTACTGGAAGTTCTAGCCAGAGCAATCAGGCAAGAAAAAAAGAAAGAATTGTATACACATTGGGAGAGAAGAAATCAAACTGTCATTATTTACAAATGACATGATTCTTTATATATACAATTCCAAAGTCTTCACCAGAAAACTATTACAAACAATAAACAAATACAGTAAAGTTGCAACATTCAAAATCAATACACAAAAATGAACTTCATTTTTATATATCAACAACAAAACTTCAGAAAAAGAAATGAGAAAATCAATACCTTTTGTAATCACAACTGAAAGAACAAGATACCAAGGAATTAACTTAGAAAGAATATGAAGGACTTATACACTGACAGCTGTAAGACACTATTAAAAGAAATTGAAGAGACACAAAGAAATGTAAAGATATTCCATGTTCATGGGTTGGAAGAATCAACACTGTTAAATGCCCTATTATCCAAAACAATATACAGATTTAGCACAAGTCGCATCAAAATATCACAGATATCCTTTCAAGAAATAGATTTTTTAAAATATCAGCTTTATGTGGAACCACAAAAGACCCTAAATAGTCAAAGCAATCCTACATCATCATCATCATCATCATCATAATAATAATAATAATAATGTCTGGAGATATCACACTGCCCAATTTCAATCCATACTACAAAGCATCAATAATCAAAACAGTGTGGTATTTGTAGAAAAAAAGACACACAGACCAAAGGAACAGAATTGAAAAGCCATAAATAGAGGAGAGAGGGCAAGACGGTGACTGGAGAGGAGGACCCTAAAGTCTCTCCCAGAAAACACAACTGAACGGCTGCCCAGGAGCCAAAAAAGAGCACCCTGAGTGACAAAACGGCAGCTGAGAAATCCATGAATTGCAAATAGACACCTGAAGGTTGGAGAGAAAGAGGGGAGTGGGAGAGAGGGAAGGGAACAGAGACGGACTGCAACAGGACACGATTGCTGCTGACTATCTGGGAGCAGAGCAGTGCAGGGGAGTGGAGAGACTGCGGGGGTGCTGGGATTTGGAGCTGTGTGCTGGGGACGGAGTTTGGGAGCCAGCCTCTGGAACTTTTGAGTGGTAGAAGGGCTGAGAAAGGACTCTGAACTGCAAAGATGACACCCCAGTTCTAGGCCCCCTGGAGACCTACACAGGGCTGCAGTTTCTGTTCCCAGCCCGCTGCAAAGGCGATCCTGCTGTCTCAGGCCAGGCCCACAGCTTTGGACTTATGGAGCGTGCACTTCCTCATGAGCCCCAGACCCAGAGTTCTGAAAGCAGTGTGAGCCCGTAGATGGCCAGATGCTGAATCAGGGCTGGGAAGAAGGCAGATTTGACAGCATTCGCCCGATCCAGCAGAAACAAACCTCGGTCCAGCTTCCCTAACAAAGGGCAGAAGGCAAAGCCACCGTCGGAACTCCTTTTGTTGGCCTCTCCGCAGGATATATGTGCATAGCCTCCAAACGCAGTACGGGATCAGAAACAAGAAATAAACAACCCCTCTCTCTCCCAAAACTTGCCAATCAGTGTCATTTAGTGTCTGCCCTACAGCAAGACACCAAAAAAGTAATAATCTTGACACTGAACACAAAGCCCTCATGTCAAAGAGGAAGAACCCAGCAGACAGGATGAATTCCTTGAAAACTAGAACTCCTCAGACAGAACATGAAATTTATCCAGAAGATAGCTTCTTAGACCTGGAAATATCTGAACTAAGCGACAGAGAATTTAAAGTAGGCATTCTAAAGGTTCTGAGAGAAATGAAATCATATTGGCAGAGCACCATGGCTGAAATGAACAACATAAAAAAGGAGATGAATGACATAAAAAACAAACTGTGAACAAAAGGAACAATTAAACAAAGAAATTCAGAACATAAGCAAGATCGAGATGGATGCAAGAAATTAATAATACAATAAATGAAGTGAGAAATGAAATAACTGCCATAGGAAACAGGGTCAACCATATGGAGGAAAGAATTAGTGATATCGAAGATCAGAATATGGAAAGCTCAGAAAGAGGAAGAAAGGGAATACAGAACCAGAAGGATTGAAAGAACTCTGCAAGAACTATCTGACTCCACGAGACAAAAACAACATCAGGATAATAGGAATACAAGAAGGGGCAGAGAGGTCTGCAGAGAGCATACTCAAACAAATAGTAGATGAGAACTTTCCGAACCTAAGGAAAGATTTGGAACCCCAAGTTCAAGAAGAAAACAGGTTCCCTAGATACCTGGACCCTAACAGATCTTCTCCAAGACACATGGTACTAAAGATGTCAAAAACTAAAGGCAAAGAGACAATTCTCAAGGCAGCCCAGGGAGAAAAGAGCTATAACTTTTAGAGGAAAACCCATCAGGCTGGCATTAGATTTCTCAGCAGAAACTCTGCAAGCCAGGAGGGAGTGGAATTTAATATTTGAAAATTTAAAAGAGAGAAACTTCCAGCCAAGAATAAATTATCCAGCAAAATTATCTTTCAGATATGAACTTTCAGAATAATGACCTTCTCAGACACACAGAACCTGAAGGAATTTGCCAGCACAAGGCCAGCACTCCAAGAAATACTGAAGGAGGATCTTCGACCTGAAACAAAACATCAGGAAAAAATGAAACAAAGTTGAGACAACAAGAGAGAAACAAAGATAAAACGAAACAAACAAAGAAATAAGTAATAGCCACAGGAAATCCTCAAATATTGATCATCACTCTAAATGTTAATGGACAGAACTCACCAATAAAAAGACACAGAGTAGCACACTGGATTAAAAAAAAAGAACCCATCCATATGCTGTCTCCAAGAAACACACCTCAGCCATAAGGACAAACACAGACTCAGAGTGAAAGGATGGGAAACAAAACTCCAAGCAAATAGTAACCAGAGAAAAGCGAGAGTTGCCATACTGATATCTAATGAAATAAACTTGAGGTTAAAAAAGATAGTTAAGGACAAAGATGGATACTACATAATGATAAAATGCACAATGCAACAACAAGAAGAGTTGATACTAATGAATATATATGCTCCCAACCAGGATGCACCAAAATATACAAAGAAACTACTAACAGATTTGAAAGGAGAAACTGATGAATGCACAATCATTGTGGGAGACTTACACACCCCGCTAACAGCCATGGGCAGATCATTCAAACAGAAAATAAATAAGGAAATATCAGCTCTAAATGACACATTATAGCAATTGGACATAATTGACATTTACAGGACACTTAATCCAGGAAAAAAGACTATACCTTCTTTTCTAGTGCACATGGAACATTCTCAAGGATAGATCACATGCTGGGACACAAAATTAGTTTCAGCAACTTCAAGAAGATCTAAATCATACCAGGTGTATTCTTAGACCACAAAGTTTTGAAATTGGAGATGAACTGTAAAAGGAAAACAGGACAAACCACATATACATAGAGATTAAACAACAGTTTATTAAAAAAGGACTGGATAAAAGAACAAATAAAAGATGAGATTAAAAAATATATAGAAACTAATGACAATGAAAATATACAATGTATCAGAATTATTGGGACACAGCGAAAGGAGTAGTAAGAGGGAAATTTATATCACTACAGGCCTATCTTAAGAAACAAGAAAAATCACAAGCAAACATCTTAGCATCCCAGAACTAGAAAATGAAAAGCAGACGAAACCCAAAGTCAGCAGAAGGAAAGAAATAATAAAAATTAAAGCAGAGCTAAACCAATGAGAGAAAAGAAGGACAACAGAAAAAATTTATATTATGAAGAGCTGGTTCTTTGAGAAAGTCAACAAAATTTTCAAACCCCCGGCTAGAATAATCAAAGGACAAAAGGAAAGGACACAAATATCCAAAATTAGAAATGAAAGGGGAGAAACTACCACTGATACCACAGAAATACAAAGGATTATAAGAAAATATTATGAAGGACTTTATGCCACAAAATTTAACAACCTAGAAGAACTGGATAATCTAAATAGACCAATCAATAGCAAAGAGATTGAAATGACCATCCATAATCTCCCTAAAGGTAAAAGCCCTGGGCCAGATGGTTTCACTAACGAGTTATACCAAGCCTTCAAAGAAGAATTAGCACCTATCATCCTTAGACTCTTCCAAAAAATTGAAGAGGAAACAATACTTCCTAACTCGTTCTATGAGGCCAACATTACCCTAATACCATAGCCTGGCAAAGACAACACAAAAAAAGAAAACTATAGACCAATATCTCTGATGAACACAGATGCAAAAATCCTAAACAAAATATTAGCAAATAGAATACAACAATGCATCAAAAGATCATACATCATGATCAAGTGGGATTCATACCAAAAATACAAGGATGGTTCAACATACGAATATCAATCAATGTGATATACCACATAAACAAAATAAAAGATAAAGACCATATGGTCATTTCAATTGATGCGGAAAAAGTCTTTGACGAGATAAAACATCCATTTACGATCAAAACACTAAATAAAATAGGTATACAAGGAAAGTATCTCAACATAATAGAGACCGTATATGACAAGCCCTCGGCTAACATCATACTGAATGGGGAAAAGCTGAAGCCTATTCCCCTAAAATCAGGAACAAGACAGAGATGCTCCCTGTCACCACTGCTATTTAATATAGTACTGGAAGTTCTAGCCACAGCAATCAGGCAAGAGAAAGGAATCAAAGATATCCAAATTGGGAAAGAAGAGGTCAAATTTTCACTATTTGTGGATGACATGATCCTTTATATAAAAAATTCCGAAAATTCCACCAAGAAACTATTAGAAACAATAAACGAATATAGTAAAGTCACAGGATACAAAATCAATGTACAAAAATCAACAACATTCCTATATACAAACAACGAATCCTCAGAAAAAGAAATGAGAAAGTCAATTCCCTTTGCTATTACAACAAAATGAATGAAATACCTAGGAATTAACTTAACAAAGAACATGACAGACTTATACACGAAAAACTATAAGACACTTTTGAAAGAAATTGGAACAGACTTTAAGAGGTGGAAAAATATCCCCTGTTCATGGATAGGAAGACTTAACATTGTCAAAATGGCCATTCTGCCCAAAGCAATCTACAGATTTAATGCAATACCCATTAAAATGCCATAATCATACTTTCATGAAAGAGATAAAAGAATTATTAGATTTATATGGAACCATAAAAGACCTCGAATTGCCAAAGCAATACTACATAAAAAGAATAAGGCTGGTGGCATTACATTCCCTGACTTTAATTTATATTACAAAACATCAATAGTCAAAACAGCTTGGTACTGGCAGAAAAACAGAAATATAGACTAATGGAACAGAACTGAAAACCCAGAAATAAACCCACAAATTTATGGACAAATAATTTTTGATAAAGGAGCAAAAAACATACAATGGAGAAAAGATAGCCTCTTTAGTAGATGGTGCTGGGAAAACTGGAAAACATATGCAAAAGAATGAACCTGAGCTGTGAACTCTCTCCATATACAAAAATTAACTCAACATGGATTAAAGACCTTCATATCAGACCTGCAACAATAAACTGTATAAAAGAAGACATCAGTACTAAACTTACAGACCTAGGTCTCAAGGAAGACTTCATGAACCTTACTCAAAGACAAGGGAAGTAAAAGCAAAAATAAATGAATTGGACTATATCAAACTAAAAAGCTTCTGCACAGCAAAAGAAACCAGCAGTATGCTGGGAGAAAATATTTGCAAATAACGCATCAGATAAGAGTCTAATATCTAAAATATATAAAGAACTAATAAGACTTAACAACAAAAAAACAAACAACCCAATTAAAAAGTGGGCAGAGGAACTAAACAGACACTTCTCCCACGAAGAAATACAAATGGCCAACAGACATATGCAAACATGCTCATTCTCATTAGCTATCATGGAAATGCAAATCAAAACCACAATGAGATACCACCTCACACCTGTGAGAATGGCTATTATCAACAAGACAATGAATAACAAGTGCTGGAGAGGATGTGGAGAAAAAGGAACTCTCGCATACTGCTGGTGGGAATGCAAACTGGTACAACCACTGTGGAGGTTCCTCCGAAAATTGGGAATGAAGCTACCATTTGACCCAGCAATCCCCCTTCTGGGGATCTACCCAAAAAACCTGAAAATCTTTGTCCACAAAGACTTATGTACTTCAAATTTCATCACAGCGCTGTTCACATTGGCCAAAATATGGAAACAACCAAAGTGCCCTGCGACAGATGACTGGATAAAGAAGCTGTGGTACATATACACAATGGAATATACTCAGCTATAAGAAAAGATGAAATACTGCCAATTGCAAAAACATGGATGGACCTTGAGATCATCATGCTAAGCGACATAAGTCGGACAGAAAAATAAGGACCATATGACTTCACTCACATGTGGAATATAAAACTGAAACCAACAAAGAAACAAAAAACTCACGGACACAGTCTATAGTTTAGTGCTTAGCTGAGGGTAAGGTGGAAGCAGATGGGAGATGAGGAAGTGAGAGTCAAATACATGGTGATGGAAAGAGAATTGACTGCATGGTAAACAATGCAACACATAGAAAATGTACTATAGAATTGTATACCTGAACCTATGATTTTTACTACCTAATGTCACTCCAACAAATTTAACAATAAAAAATTATATATATATATATATATATATATATATATATATATATATATGTGTGTGTGTGTGTGTGTGTGTGTGTGTGTGTGTGTGTGTACACAGTGGCCCAAGGAACTCTCATAAAATGCTGGTGGGAATGTAAATTGGAAGCTGTCAATTTCTTAAAACTTTAGCACTGTATCACTTCTGCTGTTCGTTATTGGTCAAGCAATACAGAGCCCAAATTCAAGGGGAAGGCATATACATTTCACCTTTCAATGAGAAAAAGCTCAAGGAATTTTAAGGCTATGTTTCAGAACTGCCTCAATGAGTATCTCAATTATAGTTCAATGTAGGAAATAGATCTAATCTTAGATATTTGTAATAGAAAGTATTTAATATAGTCAGATGCTCACAAGAAAGACAGAAGAAGCAAGTTCTAAACTTGATCTCCTCAAATGACTTTCAGAATAATACAGGTGATCCACTAGGGCAGCTCTAGTCTTGAAGGCTGCCACTATAATTCTGCTGAACACAAGATGCCAATATGAGAATTATAATTGCCTCTCACAAGCAGAAAATCAGAGAGTGGATACACATCTATTCAATTAGGAAATCAGATCAAGATGTCATTGTTGCAAGTGCTTCTCTACACCCAGGAAGTTAAAAAATGGCCTGTTTTCAAGAAAGCCGTACATGTTCACAATCTTGTTAATCATCTGCCAACAACCTGACTGTGGTTTCCAAACTTTAGCATGCATCAGAACCATACAGAGGGCATATTAAAACAGACTACTGGACACACTTCAAGAATTTCTGATTCATAGGTTTAGATTGGGCTTAAGAATTTGCACTCTTAACAAGTTCCCATGTCATGGTACTCCATGCTTGTCCATATTTGGAGAACCAATGGCCTAGTGGTATCAGAAGGTGGTTCTCTGCTCAAATAAACCTTTCAACTCTCTTATTGAGCATAATGGGTAAAAATAATTTGCAACTATAACTATGGTTATGAGGCAGTGTAAGAAAAGCAGTTTTAAACTTTCCCAACTTCCCATCTAGAAGATTATAAGAAGATAACCCAGATACTAAATATTTGAGCTATCACATGAGTCACTGATGCATTATTGCAAGTTGATTTCAGATATTAGTATGAATTGATTTTCAGAAATTCATAGAACCTATTGTACATATTTATTGTAATTATAGTAAGTAAAAGTCATTGTGAATATAAAACATCATTATTCATATGAGCATACATGTGAAAATTAAGTTTACAATGAACTTGCCCATGTCCTAGAGTCCAAAAACATCCCAATCTACATATGCATTTTGCATGTGGAAAATTTTTATCAGACCTAAAGGAAAAATTTTATGTCTCTCTGTTAAATTATCACTTTCATGGGTAAGTAAGAAAAATTATTTTATTATTTATTGATTTTCTTTCCAAATAATAAGATTTGATCCATAGATGTTTCCATCATTTTTTCCATCCCTTTATTTTTGGCAGAGTAGCTTTGATACCCATGAAAATAGCCATCTTATAGCATATTTCAAACAGAAAATTGAAGATTGGGAAATTTGTATTTAGTGTTCATCTGAAGAAGGTGCAGATGAATTTTATGTTGTTTATCAAGTTAGTATTCATTTGATTAAATAAAAGACTAGGATTGAAGAGAAGAAGCAGTGAAAGGTCTAAATAGAAAGACAGTCCACCAGCAGACAATGACTTGGGACATCAGCTGCGCTGAGCATTCCACGGTTGGTGGTAGGTTGTGTGATTATTTCAGTGGAGCAACAACCTCATTACTCAAGTACATCAGGCAGTGCTAAGACAATTTCATGCAGAGGTAAAGGTGGAATTCAAATCATAGTACCTCAGCTGGGTACACCGAATTATACGTATATATTGTGTTTTGGAGTTTGAGCTTAACCAACAGCTACAGGCTTGTTATAATAGGTTGCCTTTCCTGTTTATTAGTAAACAACTGTTTTTTATCCAGGCAAAGCTGAGTGTCTCACCAAAGAGTAGATTATTTCTATTTAATTAAGCAGATATGGATTTACAGCATAAATTTTCAACCAATTAATCCATTATTCAATCCTGATTTCAGCATCCATATCTCCAATGAAACTAGGCAATGATCAATATTCTTAAATGGCCTCATAAACCAGGGCACCAATAAAAGCCATTCTGAAAAAAGAAATATCCCAAGGCTACTTCCTGAATATTGATTGCTAAATCACTTTCAGCAAAAATGGCTAATGGGAGTCCTGCTTTTCCTGAAAGAAATTTCCCAAGTAGGTCTGCTAAGTCATTGCAGTGTTTTTTACATTAGTTTCTTTGATAGAAAGCATTTGTTTAAGATTAATATAATATTTTGCAATTAGTCAAAAGCCATAGGAAAGTGAAGAGTAAGAAAAGGAGTTGAATAGGGAATCATTTTGAAATATGTAGGCAAATTAAGAAAATTTGTAAGGAGAAAAGTTTTTCCTTTAGAATAATATAGGTCAGGGATTTCCTTCTTCTGGGTATGCAGCATCAAATCACATCCAATTCATTTAGAAGTCAGTCATTAGAGCATTACTGAACTATTCACTGACAGCACCACTAATCTAGCATTTCCCTCTCTGTAGTCTGCAAATTTGCTAAAAATGAATATATTTTTTTATTTAGGAAAAGTGTTAATGAAAATAAAACAAGTTAATCTGTGTGCCTTTACAGTAATTCTGTTACTGTATGACAATTAACACAGTGTTTTCAATAAAATCCATTTTATTCAAAGACTCAGATGTCTGTGACAATATAAGGACTAAGTGAATGAGAGAGAAATGGAAAATGAAAATATAGGCTAATGGAGACAGAAACTCCTTCCTGCAGCCTTGATTAACACAGCAAATGAGAAACATCAGGATATGCATACTTACAGTTTTAATCTATGTTTGTTAATTTCCTTTCATATGGGTGTGGAAAAAAATCAGTTTTTGTTAAGTTGTCCTAATGGATTGCTAAGGTATTTTTTTTACAATGTCAAAGCTACATATTTTTAAAAGTCACAGAGTTTTGTTTAAGCAGCAATATTGAGATGACATAGGTAGAAAAAACCATAATCAAGCAAAATTATAATTTTTAGTTATCAGGAAAAATATTTGTGCTGTTGACTTTCTGGTGGTATTCTTAATTGCATTCTTCAGTGCTCTTGGAAGCAAGGATTGGTGAAGTGATAGAGGCACTAAACTGTGAATACCCAGAGCTGCACTCCAAAAGACAAGCAGATAAAATTGGGTGAGAGAATTCTGGCAATTATGTTTGAGGAACTGGGAGGAATGTGGCAGATTAGTCATTCATGCATTTATCCATTCATTCAAGCCATATTAACTGGATATTGATCATATGCTGAATTTTTATGTTATGTACTAATAGACTTGGTCAGGAGTGGAGGAAGAACAAGGAGACTTATAACCATGTAACAAAATGTACGAACAAGTCAATTTCAGAAAGTAATAATCCATAGAAACAGAATATGCAATATGATAGTCTTGAAGAATAAATAAAATGTAGACATTGGTAGTTGAAAAAATATTAGGAATTAGAAATACATGCAGTAGGGGCAGAAATAGAGAATTTAGAATGGAGACCAGGCAGGAGATACTAAGGTCTGAATTATGTAGGCCTGAGAAAGAAATGCGGGAAAATTGGATGGGGAAGTGTCAATAGGATTGTCTGGGAATTAGACATGAGACCTGAATGGTAAGAAAGGTCCAATTATGACTTCACAATTTTAGGTCTGACCAAAAGACAAATAACAACATCACCCTTGAGTATAAGGAAGAAAAACTGGTTTTGCAGAGAGAGTTATAAATTTAGTTTTGTACCTTATTTTGTTTAATGTGCTTGCAGCTAGACAGAAGATGTCCAATAGATAGCTGAAAATGCAGAACTAGACCACAAGAAAAGGTTAATGTGGTGATTTGGATGTAAGTGAAACCCACAAGCAGGTGATAATTGAATAAAACTCAATATTAATAATACCTCACACATATGCACTTAAATTATTAATTTATGTATTTATTTCTCTCATTAGACTGTGAGTCTTTCAAAGATGTGAAATTGTGTTTTGCCCAACACTATGTTTTTATGTCCATTGGAATATCATAGCATCTGGAGCCCTGTACACGTATAATAAATAAATGAACAAATAAACAAAATTTTATAATTCTTTCCAGAATCCTGTGAGCAAGTTCTGGCCATACTGGTTGTTCACTGCTAGTGTCCTTTCTGACTGGTCAATGCACTCATTCTGTTTGATCAGTTTCCATACTATACTATCTGAAATATTTTTAATACCATCCTGGAGATCGTTGTTATTATTCCAAGTTTACCAAATAGGAAACAGATATTTGAATAGTTTGAGAATTTTTATAATACATAAACCAGTAAAAATTAGAGACAGGTTTCAAATCTTTTCAGATTGTTTGATTACTAAATTGCCTGTCTTTTATCTACCTTTCCTTGCATTTTTCAACAAGATGACTAAGAGGCAAGAAGGTTTAGCTGAGGCTGTAAATTGTTGAAAATATTTTCTTTTCAACAAAACTGGATCTATCTTCTTTAACACACACACACACATACACACATACACACATGCACACAAACATTATAATTTTATTGAGTCTTGTTAATTTTAATTTTCTAATAGGGTTGGATATCTCAGAACTGCCTTAAATTATACAAAACAGCAAAATATTCTGTAATACTTCATTTTTTAAAATGACTGAACAGGGTACAATATACTCTTCTAACTGAATTTATTATAACACATGGTATTATGAAGATTTCAGAATGAGAAAGATTAACTCTCACATCAAAAACAATCTGTACTGATTTTAAACTCTTATTTTGGTTGATTTTCTACCTTTATCTTTATTGATAGTCCAGTTAGTTCTTGTCTTTCTATCTCTTCCTCAATTTTCCAAGCTTTGGTCACCAGAAATATTAATTCTGTATCTTCAATACAAGAGTGGCTGTTAAAGTTTCTTTTCTTTCTTTCTAAGCATTTCTCAGATTGGTTCATATAAAAGTACTTCCTGTTAATGGACTACTCCAAGACTTTACCAAGTTTCTCCATTCTTATGGTAGTTAATGTAATTTTAGATGCCCAGTGATTCACATTATCCTTGGTCTTCAGTCTCGGACAAATTTTGAATTTTTTTCATCTACTCTGTGCTCTAGGACTTTCCTTGATATTTCATCTAAACATTATCTTTCTACTCTTATTTTTTCCTCCTAGAAATTTTTTTTCTTGCGGACCATTTTGCTTTTTTTCTGGCTCTGTTTGTTTGTTTTTAGTTGTCTTACCTTTACTTCTATTGTTTTGCCAAGTCATTATCAATACTTTGCAGTCAAACTGAAAGTCCAAGTATCCATAAAGTATTTTATTTAGGTAGTTGTTTACGTCTATTTCATTTCTTTTTAAATCTCATGTTTATAGACCAGGGTTTTTCAACAATGGCACAATTACATTTTGAACCAAATGTTAGTTGTAAGAGCTGTCTTGTGCATTGTAAAATATTCAGCAGCATCCTTGACCTCTACCCAACAAATGCCAGTAGCATACGCACACACACACACAGACACACACACACACACACACACACACACACATACACACAACTTGTGACAATCAAAAGTGTTTCCAGACATTGTCCTATGTTCCTTGGAGAGTAATATTGCCCCAGTTGACAACCACTGCTATAGAGGTTGATAAGGCCAGCTTGTTTGTACTAATTTGGCAGGCATTAAGGAAGGGCTACAGGATCTTGGGTTGACTACTCTTCCTCTTAATTTATTAATCTATAACCTTGAACACACACAAGTAGTTCCATTTTTATGGCCTTCTGTTTTCTTATCTATAAAACAGGGTGTTAAAAATTACCCTAACTGGCTCAAAGAATTATCTTGAGGATAGAATAAAATAATGTGTGTAAAATCTCACTGCACGCTATCTAGAACATCAAAATAACAGGTCATCCTCTAATTTTCTTCTTTCCTTTTGAACTACAAGAGAGGACAGGAAAAAGAGTCTTTAAAATTAGATTGAATCAGACAATAATGTCTTCTATTTAAGGAAAAAAAATTGCCCCAGTTCACAGGTTCACTAGGTTGTCCACCCACTCCTTCCTTTTCTAATTTCCCACTATGAAGAAAACTCAAATAAACCTTTATTTTCATTGAAAAAAATTCAAACTCACAAAGTTCTCTTGGGTTTTCTAATCCCTCTTGTCCAACACAATTAGTATGTTGAGAACTGAAAAGTTATGTTTCTAATGGCACAAAGTTAAAATATCATTCTTTAGCCACTGATATTATTAACATATGGAGCAAATAGATTATAGTAATTATTATGAGTTGCCCACAGTGCTTTAGGTCTAAAACATTTTTTATATAAACATTTGAACACCTGAGTTTCATCACATTAACATGAAATGCAAAGAAAGAAGTGCATAGCATGAAGAAGGTGTTCTTCAAGATAATAAGGCTCAAAAGCAATCTTTGAATATTTTGTTCTCTCATGGGTATTCTTGATTACAAAGAGAAAGACAGGTGCCACTTAGTAAGAAAAAAAATTCAATTTTCTGCATTTCATTTATCCCTTGTTCGCATTATATTGCAAATCAGTTGCCACTTTAGCTAAGTGATGGCCTTAAATAATTTCATTTGCACCTACACACATATTTTTAACTTAGTCTGGTTTTCTTATGCCAACATGTGTTGTTTATGTGGATGTTGCTGAGATTTTCATAAAATAGGGATAATTTCAAGACCATAATGATACTCCCTGAAATAAATTATTTAATATATTTTTTGAAAAAAAATTCTTCTGGGTAATTGATGTGAGGTAAACGAAAGCATTGGTTATATATTCATTTTTCTCCAATGTATGCAATTATCCACTCAGCCTGTACCCATTAATATTATTTTTCTTCCTAAGCTGGAATTATTTAAAGCCATTAGAAAATAATTCAAAGAATTCTATTTGCTGAATAAATTTTAATTTGCTTGGCACCAGAAATTTTTTATTAATGGGAAATAAATTATTGCAATCTTTGGGAAGGAGACAAGTTAATAGCTTTGTGAAAAGCAATGGAGAGAAAATGATCTTGAAAAGGTCAGGTCTCCTGTCACAGTGTCTTTATGCACAATTAAAACAAGTCAAGAAAGTGGCTATATAATCAGGACCATGAATATGCATTATATCTTAATGAGAGTGTGAAGATGTAGCAGGCTTAGTGCTAAAGTCATGGTGGGGTGGTGACATAAAAATGGTAATTTGTGATGTAGTATTTAACTGTGTTTCTCTTTTCTGTGAAAAACTTAACTCTTTGGTAGCTAGTACACTCTATCTTGATGTATTTCTACATTTCACGAAACAAGAACAAAAAATTAAAAGGACAATGCTACTAATTATGTGAGAGAGAAATAGGAAAACATTGTCTACTGTCATGTTTGAATTAATTGAGGGACTGAGATTTTAATTTTTGCCATCAATTACTACGATCTTTCAGATAGTTGTTTATATCTGTGTGCCTAAGCATGTGTGTAAATACATTTTAATTTAATATAAAGTCCTTTACTAGTCATATCCTGAGCTATCCATATTTCTTCCATTTTGCTATCACCCTTCATTTTGTCTTCCTAGGAAATGATATCAATTTCTAACAAGTGATAAAATAATAGCATCATGCTTTGATGCAACTTTAAAAATCATGTGCAGTTTTCATCTTGAACACCCTGTTACAGGATCTATTGTTTATAAGAACGTTCTTTCAGTAGGAAAAGCCTTTAGAAACGATATTAGCAGAAATAACTGGCTGCATCAAGAAGTTAACTTAAGTTCTTAAGTGGTCAATTACCTCCGGGTAATGGCTGCTTCACTGGGTCATACTGCTGCTGCTCCGTATATGCTATTGAGTCCATTCTGGCTATTCTACATTTTAATTGAAAAACAGTATGAACATTCTGATTCAGTGGTCATTTAATAAAATGTAATGGTCACTGAGCAATGATTTCAATTAGCTAATGGCAATTTAAAGGCTTAGAGAACCTTTCACAATTCTGCCTGCTTATTCTGGATTATTAATAGAAGACATTGAACTAAGATTTCTGTCCTTATCTTGGAACAGAAAAACAATTTTGGAGAAAAGTGGAGTTTCCCTTCATCTATTTTTGACAGCAGCTATAAACAAATAACTGAGTATCTCCACAATCAGAGGCAATGTAGGATGGGCTTCTCTATATATATCTCTGCTAGAAATAAAACACAGTCATTCTATTAGCCTGGTTCCATTTTTCAAAGCATTGTTTCAGTGTTTCTGCTTGGTACCTCAGTTTATACTCTGTAGTCATTTAAATCTAAGACCTTACCTCTAGGACTGTGTCAAACAAGTGCTGGGGTGTCACCCTTTCTCATAAATAGTACAGAATCCTACCTCTATGTTGTGATTTTAGAAAAAATCAACCAACTTCCAATATCTCTTTCTATTTTATACACTTCAACAATTAGATATTCATTAATTTGACTGTTTAAATGTTTGGTCATTAAGAATAATAATATGTAGTATGGAGTGCTGCAAAGAAGTCAGAAAGTAGACACTAGAGATATTGAAAGGCATGTTTCATCCTTCCATTATTTTCCCAAGGGTCAACCCTGAACATATTATAAGTTATATACCATTATGTAGTGCATAGGTTATTCACATGCAGGGCTTAAATACATGTAGGGTGTAACATTTTCTTCCTTTTCAAAAATGCCATTCTTGGTTTGTATTAATCATTAAGTATACACTGCTAACTCTATGACTAATCAGAAAACTAGAAACGAAGTTCTATACTGAAAGATGTTTTGGAATAGGATTTATCCTTAGCAATACAGTGAATAGAGTATACTATCTTTAGAGGGAAGGTATTAGGTAAACATACTCAGCAATATTTATTAGCAATATTTAGTAGTAAAATATAAGCTTGGTAATACTTGACTAATTATAAAACAGAAACATTATCTGGACTTAGTATCATGACTGCCCCTAAAATGAAAAACATATTTAATAACCCAAAGACAACTCACATTGAAAGCTCTGGGTTTTATTTTGTTTTGTGTTTCTATGTGAACTTTATTAATGAGAGGCCCCTTAGCCCTTGGTCAGGGCCTATTAACATTTACTCTACACACAATTCTAACAGCTGTCTCACTTGGGCCATTTTGGAGAGTGTATATATCTATATGGATTTTAAGTCATTTAACTCTGCATTTGATTCTGGTTAATTCTGATTCTTATATTTGGTTTAGTTATAGTTCTACTTCCGAATAGTTAGGTGACTTAGGCACCTTGATTAAATTCTGAGATTAATAGTCTTTTTTCCTTCCAATGAAGAGGTAACAATGACTACATTAAAAGCTGAGGCAAAAATATGTAAACTTTTTAGCAGAGTGTCTATTCAACAGCAGAAAACCGACATAACTTGGGTTCTTTTCTTCTGTCTCAGTCAATTTAGAGCAGATTACAGGTAGGGTAACTGCTCCACTTTCTTATTGATGAAGTGACCTCCATTGATGAGGTTGAGGGTAGGGTCCAATACCTTGGGGTACACCCACTCCAATGCTGGGGTTTCTCAGGAGAGACAATAATGAGCATTGCCTAACAACTGCCTCCCTTTCTCACCTCAAGAGATGGACTGGAAGGCAGGCAGCATCCTTGAATCAGTAAGAGAACAAGACAAGAATAGGAGCTCCATGGAAGTTGTAAACTTGCTTTTCTCTCCCTACCATTGGTCCTTTTCCTCTCTTCTCTTTTCTGTTGCAATACCTTGGGAATGTGAACAGGATAAAAAGTGTTTAGACTCTAAACAGATCAAACTTTGACCCTCAATAGACAGAAACTATGATATCAGATCCTCAAACTTGTCCTGAAGTAAATATGGGGACAAAAGGAAGAAAGGACAACAAACAACACCCACAGAAAATAAAATGTAAGACAAAAAGTATATTTTAAAAACTAAAGATTGAGGAGTATCTATATTCAGTTATGGAGAAAATAAATACAAGATCCTAAGTTTGATGTAAGTGGATAATATTTTCGAATGTTTCTACTGTCATGATTAAACAAGTTAGCAATATACTGATAAAGTAAAAACATACTTTCTAAAACTATATAATAATTAAATAATAATATTAAATAACTCTCAAAATGTCAATTTAAAAGTCTTGGGTACTATAAATATACCTTGCATATTTTGCAGAAAATGGGTCCAATATTTCATCATTCACTCATTAAGTAGGCTGCTATTAAAAAAGAAAAGATTTATAGATTTTGAACCAGAAACCACTTATGTAAATATTATTGATTAAAAAATAAACAAGAGACTGATGTTATAGTACAGATTTTATTATTAAGTGTATTTGAAAAAAAGCTATTTTTCAAACTATTTTTCTATATCATACCATATTTAATATTTATAAAAAAAACCGTGAAATAGGAATTTTCATAGGTATGCTCCCCATTTGATAGATTAAAAACCTTAAGGCCCAGAAATGATATAAACCATACCTGTAATTAAACTAAAGGCTAATCTGAAGGAATTTTTATGTTCCTAGAAAACAGTAATTAATTATAGGACCTTTAGGACCAGAAAAAAAAATTAAATGTCTAAATACCAGTGCCCTACCTGACATTTCTGCTTTTCCAAGTTACTAAATCAAGATATAATTTAGTTCAATGTCTATTTTCCAAGCTCCTATAGTGTTGACCTTAGATGATATTAAAGTTTTCACTTTTCCTTCAAGAAATTTACAGTCTAACAGAAGTCACTAACCTACAGGTTTATTTATTTTATTTTACTTTATTTTATTTTTGGGGGGTAGTTCCCTGGCCAGGAATTGAACTCCAGCTGCGGCTTTGAGAGTGCCAAAGCCTAGGCACTACCCCACCAGGGAACCCCCTACCTGCAGGTTTATAAGCAGTTTCATGATGCTCATTGTTTTCAAAATTTTGCTCAACTAGAAGGTATGTTAAAAATTTTTTTAATATTACACTTTAAAAATATGAGGGCTATCTGGAAAATATCCAGCCATAATGGCTCTATTTTTCATATTACATGGCTGGATACTTTCCAGACAGCCCTTATAATATGGTGCATATGTTTTCTAATTTCTGTCTGAGATTCTCATGAGCTGGTGTGCCAATTAAGATTCTGATTTCGTAAGATTCAAGGATCTAAACATTCAACAAGTATCCCAAATGATTCTGATGCCTGCAATGAAGGCCCCACTTTCAGAAGCTCTGATTTTTGCTTCCCTTCTTCTCCTTCACTTGCTCTGCCACTGCATTAATTCTGATGAAATGTAGGTAGCCAGAGTTTCAGCCCCAGGTTATAGCACTCATAAATGCTAAAGCAGCACTGATTATATATAAAGGGAAGTCTGTCATGTTAGAGAAGATTTTTATTTTATGATGAGACAGTGTAGTCATCAGGTGAAAATAAAAATACGAAGGAAGCAAGAACACATCTAAAATGAAGAAAGCAAGTTGTCATGAAGAAATTAGCAGATAGGATTGGCTGAGTAAAGACTACCCACATATGGTGACAAATCAAATACTTTTAAATGTAGGACTGAAATCACCAAGAGGGAAGGCTTTTCAACCCTGGCTAGATTGTAAGTGAGTTGGAAGGACTGTATATGCCAAATCTCATACTCAAATAACAGAGTTCTTTTAATGACTTTATTATGCAGGAACCAGAGTATCTTTTTGTTGCACATAATTTGTTTTGTTATGAGTAGTTTGTGTGCTTTTTCACATTCAAATTAATTTATTCTTCTGTTCACTCATTTATCTGAGAATTATGTATTGTGTGTTACTTTTCATTACTGTGAAGGGAAACAGGAATTTTCAAAAAAGTATAAGTTCTGGTTTCTCCTAAAGGAGCTTAAATCTACATTATATAAAAGTGACAGATTTTAAAGTAAATAAGTGTAACAAAGTAATCTCTGTATTGGAGACCTAGACAATATGTAGAACAGAATCATGCTGGTTATGCTCAAAAAACTCAAGGGAGATGGAATTATAATGAAGTAAGATGTAAAGAATTTATTGTAATTAACCAAGTGGGCAAGAAGGGAGAAGATACACCAGGCAGCATAATAGTATGTGCAGGCCAAGCAAGCCTGAGAGAACAGGATATGTTTGGAGATTTGGAGACATGAGGTTGAACAAATGAATAGAAGCCAACTTATGAATGTACTTGTAAACTGTGGAAAGATGTATAATGTATTTTCTGTGAAAACGGAGAGAGATACTGAGCAAATTTTAAGTGCCATTTGACATAGTATTTTTAGGCTAGAAAGATCATTCTAGGAGTCTGTAAAGAATAGATGGAATGAGAATGAGTAGCAAGCGAAGGCTAATCGTGAAAGACTTGGTGTATCATTAAAACGTTTTTTTGTGAGACCATGAAGAGCTACTGAAAGGTTTGAAGAGGTAATCTTATCAGATTTGCATTTTAGAAAATAACCTACTTTATCTAGCAACAAAGTGAAGTATGGGTTGATGGTGACAAGACTGGCGTAGGGAATGGCCAAGGAGACTTCAAGAGGAAGCAGTGAAGATAATGGGGACAGATATCTGAGCTATTTGAGATGAAATCCAGAGGATTTGGCCTTAGTTAATGTTGGTGTATTCAAGAGATCCAAGTGCAGGATAACTTTTAGCATCCCTAGAGTTAAAAAATTTAGGCATTATAATATGCCAAGTATAGGGTCAGATGTTTTAGGAGAAGGAGTATGGATTATTATTTTTTTTAATCTGTAGAGTTTAATGCAACTTGAAAAATTACCATACATTTTTGTGTATACGATGAAATTAGGGGGTAGACATGGGAGTAATCTGTTGTTGGGTTAGAAAATTAGGGGTCATCTTATACATGGGGATGTCTTACACATCGAAAAATACAGTAGATGCTATCTACCAGGGAAAGGCAGATTTGCCCAAACCTGAAAAGACTTAAGCTTCAGGGCTTTTCCCTAATATAGGCTCCTTCCAAGGTCCCAAAAAGTAACGTAACAAATTTGTAGTCATAGTTTTATTTTTTACAAGAAGAGAGTGCAAATGTTGTAAAAGGATCACTGAGGAAAGAGAAGTCACATTAGGTGGTGAACTGATTATATATCAAGTTGACAATGCACTGTAGAATTGTATGCCTGAAACCTATGTAATCCTTGCTAACAGATGTCACCCCAATAAAAATAAATAAATAACTAAATAAAAGGATCAGTGAATTGATGAGTAATTGAGTTAGAGAATTTTAAGTTTTCTTTGAGCTTAAAAATTCCACAAATCACACGATAACATGGTGGCTATGGACTGTAGCCCAGTTATTCCAAATCACTTGTACTTTCATGAAAATACTTGGCTGTCGGTTCCTTTTCTAGTACACTTGACAGAAATCTATTCACTTTTCATGACAACTTTCTTCCCCAAATAACTGGTCCTTTCTCCCGCCTACCCTTGTACCTATTACTAGCATACAAGTATTACTTAATAACACTTTACTGGTCTTAAATTTTATGTCCCTCAATTATATAGAATAAGGGTTATCAAACTACAACTCAGGAGCAAAATTCAGTTCTCCACCTGTTTCTTTAAATACAGCTTTACTGAAAGACAGTCATGCCAATTCATTTATGTATTGTCTAGGGCTGCTTTTGTGCTACATAGACAGATTTATGTAGTTTCAAGAGACCTTTTGGCTGGCAAATATTTACTAGTCTAAAATATTTACTATCTGGTTCTTTACAGAAAAATTTGCTAATTTTAATATAGAGTTTCTTGAGAGAAATTAACAGGATGTATTTTTTATTGTATCTTCAATACTTAGCAAGTTCCTAGAATAAAGGAGGTACTCAACAAAGAGTTGTTGAATGGATGCAAGACACATAATTTTATCACCATTATTTATTTATCACATTGAACAGTTATACATTGCTGTACCATTTTCAAATATGTTTTAAAATAATAAAATATGTTTCCAAAAATGACAGTGAAAATCACTGAATTGAGGTTTTCTTCCAGAGACTTTGGAGACTCAGAGTTAAACATGATGGTCTCCAGAAAGCAAGAAGAATTTAAAGAAAACAAGAATAAGGTCAGTGAGATGAATAGAGCATCTTCTCTCTCTCTCTCTCTCTCTCTCTCTCTCTCTCTCTCTCTCTCTCTCCTTTTACTCAGGTGTTCATACACATGTACAAACATACACACTACAACTTGATTTCTAGCTATTTATTATTAAGAGAAGAAAAAACAAGAAGAATTTTAAAAGAGAGTCATGTGATATGACTATTAGGAAAAGACCTTGTAAAGGATAGCCTAGAAAATTTTAGGTTAAGATCATTGTTATTGCATTTTTTCAGGAAACCAGAACTGTAATCTACAGTAATAAGGCCTTCTACTTATTAACAGTTTAATCTGGTTTTTGTTCTGACTTGTAAAAAAGTGTTGACATAAGCACAAGAAACTTGTCAGTGTTTTCAGCCTGTTGGGCCATTTGGAAGACAAAATAAAAAAGTGGTCCTGAATAGACCTCTTCTCAAGTAACTAAGAAATCAGAAGAAAAATTTATGGAGATCATATAGTTATTTCCCTGATATTTCAATATTTGATAAATAAATACCAAATTCTGGCATGCTTTGTTTTGCTCCCATATTAAAATCACTAAGTGAAAGCTTGTTCACTGCTGCCAAAACATGTATTTTTATTTCAAGGTTTATCACTTCCATAGTCCTTTAGCTCACTTCTAATTATAGCCTCTGGTTGTTTCATCACCAGCTTTTTTCACCCCCACACTACCACCAACTACTCTTCCTCACTTAGCTCTTTGAGTAATCTATGACCTCCACTACCCAGACTCATATGTGGTTGGGGGCAGTTCCATTATTACCAGATAAGGCATGAGCCAATCCTCCAGGTACCGAAAGGACACTCTATAATCTTTGACTTCATGTTATTAGGGCTTATACAGCATCCTTGCTTCTGCTAGGCTAGGAATGTCTTCATATGTGTTCTATATCCAATAACTATCACTTTTTAAGCACTAACTATGTGCAAGGCATTGTTCTAAGAATTTCATAAGTATTTACTTATTAAACCTTCACACTATCATTATATTGGCACCCCTTAAGTTTCCTGGCAATGCATTTGATAGTTACGCTGTGTAATATTAAGCTATTTATACTAATTTTTCTCTGCCTTGGTGTTTTACTTAAAACCTACTTATTGCAAAAGCTTAAGAAATACTTGATCTATCCTTTAGCCTTTTAGAGAATCACAACACACAATAGCATAGTAAAAGTCTTGAGAAGTCTTCTAGTTATTTTTTAAATTTACATAATCTTATTTAACCCAGTATTTTCTAAACTTATTTGTCATGAAACCTTTCTTCTGTAGCCAGTAAGCTGTTCTACAGAACACATTTTAAAAATGGTTGCACCAATATAAACAACAAAACACTGGGATTCTGATATCAACTTCTATTTTCTTTTCTCCAAGAGCTAGTGAAAACCCTTCAACTAGAATGACAAATACGACGACTTATGTTCTAGTTATATCTAGATTTTTATTTATTTATTTATTTTATTTTTTAATATCACACACTTTCCTGGGTCTTTGCTGGCCTGTGATAGGAAGTCAGTTTTTTTTATATGGAGGCCCTTATTCTTAGTCATCATGTATAATTTATTAAAAGTTCACTATAGGAACATCAACAACAGGTGTCTCACAGAGCCTCTCTTTTTACTGCCCAGAGGTGGTGATGCTCTGTTTCTTGGATGCTTTTTCTTAATTAGAGTGATTTCTTTGCTATCTGGTGTCTGGTTCTGGGTTATCTGTTTCTCTCTATGATACAGGGAGGATGCAGTCCTTAAATCTTTTGTCAGGAAGTATAACTTCCTGATATATATCTAAACTAAAAAATAAGTCTCTCCTTAGGTAGAAATATGGATACCAGAACACTTCCTCTGAACACTTGCCTGCAGCAGCTAAGAGAAGTGGGATAAAAGATGAAGTATCTACTCCCAATATTTCCAGTTATTTTTGTCTATTTAAGGACACAATATCTAGAAGAACATGCTATCTATATATGAAGTTCTTCACTGTTCAACAACAATTCTTTACAAAGATTATCCAAACCGATCTCTAAGGACATTGGTGCATGATTGACACTACTAGGAGAAGAACCAAAAGAATTACAAGAAAGTCATTTGACAAACACAGCTCCTAGCATCTTAATTTTACTCTGTAATTTTGGTAAGAGTCAATTTAATGTCATTTTTATCCATTTAGCACCAGAAATAATCTTTGCTTTATTGTTGTAGATCTGAACTAGCAGACATTTCCTAAAGCAATATGAAATCATAAAAGAAAAGGGTTTTATCAAATTTTAAATTTTATTTAATTTTAATTAAATCAGAATTTGGGGAGTTCCCTGGTGGTGCAGTTGCTTAAGACTTTGGTGTTGGTGCTGTCAACGCTGCGACCTGGGTTCAATTCCCAGCCAGGAAACTACCCACATACAAAAAATAAATAAATAAATAAATAAATAAATAAATAAATCAGAATTTATATTGCCACATGTTGCTAGTAACTACTGTATTGGACAGTGCTGCTCTAAAGAGTTACAACACAGTTAGCCAATACAATTATCAAATTAAAAGGTTTCATTGCTTTTGATTTCCAAAATTAATAAAATTAAGGGGAAACTGCTCGAATCATAATTTGTACTATGCAATCTGTGTTTCTGTTTACGGTAATGTTTAAGTGTGAGTTGACTGTGTGACACACATAACAAACACACAAGTAGGTACCTGCCTGGTACTAGATGCAAAAGAAAATAACAGAGATCGAGAAAGACAAGGATGCAAAAAGCAATTTAAAGCATCTGGGATGAATTGATTGTGGAATAAGAAATAAAACAAGTAAGTAAGCAAAATAGTAATTAATGCACTAATGGAAAATACTAAAGACTAACAAAACAAAATATTTAAATGATTTGAGGTTTCTTTCACTGACCATCAAACAAACGAACAAGTAAATTTAGAGCTAGTAAGGAATTCTCAATCTTGGACTTGTTTTGTGAGGATCTCTTGTTCTGGTTCTTATGCCCTACCAAATAGAGCTCAACATCTAGATCTTAATTGAATGGTTCTGGGTCCTAATGTGTCCAAAAGTCAATGCATTCAACGAAAGTAATATCTTCCCAAAGACTCCTAAAACTTAACTTAAGCCTGGGTAGGGTCAGGTTTAACTTTCAGTAGTTTGTTTTTTATAGCTTTAGCACACTGCAAAACAAAATTGAAATGTCAATAATAATATATATTGCCAAATACATCAGAACATTACAAAGGCCATAGGAGAGAATTTGACAACTAGTGATAAAGTTAAATTTCAAATGACATAACTATGTACAATTAACTGAAGTATAATATATCTGTCAATATAACAGCCCTTTAAAAGATCACAAAATCAACAAGTTATGAACCATTACACAGAGGTTGTGTTATAATGTTCTTTCTAAATATTAGCAGAGTAAATTGAGCTGAGTGAAGCAAAGAAATGTAAAAATGCAGATGTAGGGGGGAAAAGATAAGAAAAAGTGAAATACAACATAGGAGGAATAAAGTATTTGAAAATATTAGGGAAAAATAACCAGATTCTAGCTGGAGATAGATTCTTTAATGTGATATATCCAAAATATGATTTGGTTTTAAGTGCAAAGTAAAAATAAACAAAAAGCTTTGATTTCATAATGTCTTCTCATTGCAGATATTTGAATTGATTCTTACATGATATATAAGATATCAATGAGTCAAATTTAAAAAAAACAATTAAAAAAAGTGGCATCTAGTTCTATCCCTTCAGCAAATTGTTGGCTTATCTTTTTTTTAAAGTCCAACATTAAATGGATACCAAAAACCCTACTTTTACTCATTTTGCTCTGAATGACATTTCATCACTTTAAGTTTCTCTAATGTAAAGCATTTTTTATTAAATAATTGGGGTGACATTGAATAGTGTAAATGTTACTTGATTTTGATTTCTTATTAAATACACCTAATACAACTGTTTTGTGTGTCTGTTGAAATATTTAGGAGAATCACTTAAGTTCTTTATTAAGCAGTTTTCTCTCTCTCTCAAAAAAGTCCCATTGCACTATATTTAGACTCTCATTCAAACTTTGTCCTCAAATTCTCCCTATTACATAATTTATTTACTGTTATATAAGACATAAGACACAATGTTTTTTTTTCATTTTGAGTTTATCCTATTCTATATATGCATATATATTCTATATATGCAAAATAATATGGAAACTTCATATTTCACCATTTAACCAAGAAGTGTTCATTCTTTAGCTATTGCTTTAGTTGAACCCTGAAAGTTCTGTTTATGTGAAGTCCTCCAATAAACAGCTCTATGAATAAATTGCAGGGTCAACCTCCTGAGTATATTTAGATGTATTGTGCATCCAGTTCCCACTAAATAAGATGATCACTTCCTAATTTTCATCTAACAAGAAAAGGTGTTATGCCAATCAAATTTACTATGAACTGAGTCTGTATGTAAAGCTTGAAGTGACTTCAGCAACTGAATATTAGCTGTCTCTGACGTTGAATCTCTGCAAATCTTGAGTAACTAACTCTGCTACAGAGGTTTTGACAGGCACCATGGACTGCGGGCTGCTAATGGGCCATATAATTTTATTGCATATAAAAATTACAGTCATTGAGAACTATGAAATATATTTTTATTATTTAAAAAATATATAAATGCATAGTTTGTTGGTATAAACAAATTGTGTTTAGAATTTATTTGGTTTTGGGATTCACACTTTATATTATGGGATTCTTAAAGCATAAACTATTAAATAGACTCTGTTATATGGATGAATTATAAAGACCCAATATTTGAGAAAATTGTGATGGGTTTAATTTGGGGCTTTTCCCAAAGTAGATTGAAGTGTAATTTTCTGCCTATATCAATCTTTAGACACTTTAACATCACAGCTTCATAAAAAGATGTGGTACATATATGTAATTAAATATAACTCGGTCATAAAAAAGAATGAAATTTTGCCAGTTGAGAGAACATGAATGAACCTAGCGTGTATCACACTAAATGAAATAAGTCAAGCAGAGAAAGACAAATATACCATATGATCTCACTTATACATGGAATCTAAAAAACAAAATAAATGAACAAACAAAATAGAAACAGATTCATAGATAGAAAGGGCAGTCTGATAGTTGCCAGATGGAAAGAGGATAGGAGGGCTGCATGAAAAAGATAAAGGAATTAAGGACAAGTACAAATTGGTCATCACAAAATAAAATACAGCTATGGAAGTACAGTTAATATTATAGTAATAACTGTATACCATGCCAAATGAGTATTAATAGACTAATTGAGGATCACGTTGTAAATTATATAAAGGTTTAACTACTGTACTTTACACATGAAATTAATATAAAATTAAATTGAATTTCAATAATAATTGAAAAATAAACATTAAAAATGTATTCTTCCACTTAAGTGGAAATTATTAGTCTATTAATTGAACATGATACTGTAAAGAATTTTTATCAGTTACAATTAAATATTTTCTTGTAACAGAGATACAAGAATGATTTATTTGAATACTGCCCACCATTACTCCTCACACATGCATCAAAAAATGGTATGTTCTCATTCTCTAATTAAAATGAAATTGATAATTAAAATGTAATATTAAAATATACTAGAAATTATTATTTCTGTATATTAGTTAGTCTCAAATATGAGAAAAATATGTAACTAAAATGGCATATATTTCACACATCATGAATAAAAATTTATTATTCCTAGTATTAGCAGAACAAAGCAAATAAGTACTTCATGCAAATATAAATTAAAATCTAGCAATCCTTTTACCAAATAAAATATCTGTAGGGTATTTCATGAAGTGTATGGGTACAGTCATTAACCCATGGGAATTAACCATCTGGCACATAACATCCTTACTGATTTGAAAGAAAAATAGGTCTTTCTCAACCAAACACTTTCCATTAAATATGCAGCACACTTATAAATACATAGACTTCTAACTATTGAGATGAAACAAAAAGAAATAAGATCTCAGACATAGAAGCATATCATCGTTTAGAAGTTTTTAGAATCTGAGTTCTAGTCAAGATGGCAGAGTGGGCAAACATGGTATTAGCCTCCTATTATGACCATATTAAAATTACAACTAAACTACAGAACAACCATCACTGAGAATCACCTAAAGTCTAACTGAACAGAAATTCTATAATTAATGATATACAGAAGAAACCACCTTGAGTCTGGTAGAAGGGGCAGAGACACAGAACAGGGTGGTCCCACAGTGGTGGTTAAAAATCAAAGGTATATCTCAGCTGTTAAGTTAACCCTTTGAGTAAGGGGTCTCAGCCCCACACCAGGCTCCCCAGCCCAGGAAGAGAAGTCCCTATAACTTATGGCTATAAAACTAGTAGAGATTGTGGCTGAGTGAGGCCTAGGGCTGCTAGAGTCCCAGGAGTTTTTCTTAAAGGGCTTGCACATACTAATAGACTCATTAGCTCTGAACTCCAATGTTGGGGCAGCACCACAAAAGTCATCAGGACATACAGAGAGAAACTAAACTAAACTGTTTAGCTTCAGGGTAAGGGCTGAAATGGCAGCTTTCTCCCAGCCAATAATCCTGAGAGAAGTCACTGTTCCTTTGTTGAGCCAAACCCCTCCAAGCATAAAGACTTAGGTAGGTGCCATATCTGTGTCTCAATCAACCTGGTTAACATCAATCACTCTGCCCTGGTGATTCCTCTAGACCCAGGCCTCACCCAAGTTGTGGGCCCAGCCAAGCTGCTTCCAATAGCTTTTTTATGATGTTTCTTGACTCATGAAATGGACCTTTTTTAAAACCTTTCAAAAAATTTACAAACTCTGAACAAGCAGCATCTGCATTTAACATGCCTTATACCTATTACTAAGCAGCCACAAGTTACGCACTGGTGACAGACAGCCTTTATTCATAGCTTAGCCTCTCCCAGGCACCTCCAAATCTGACACAAGTGGCAACCATTTGCAAATCACAGAGCTCCTCCCAAGTGGCCCTCAAACCAACACACTTAATGACCAGTTTCAGACCACACTACAGCATCACCCAACCACCTATACCAAAAAGCAGACTGGGCAGGCAGATCCATGTTAAAGTGATTCCTGCTCTGCAGGGTTAGCCCCTATACCATGGCTCCTACACTATCATTACAGCCTATCCACACAACCAATCAGTCTAAGGGTTAATCTGTCTCACTGATGTACAAATAGCACCCATGGCTCAACTACAAAGGTCACACACAAACTATACAAGGAATCACCTAGCTTAGGTGATCAAAGAGGTTACACTACTGACCACCCCCCCCCAGCATACCTACAACATAAGGTCATTATACTAAGACCCTGAGACAGAGCAGCTCTACTTAATACTTAGAAATAAGCACAGAAGGGCAGCCAAATTGGGGAGACAAAGAAAGTTGTCCCAAGTGAAAGAATAAAACAATGCTCCAGGAAAAGAGCAGAACAAAATAGAGACAAGCAATCACCGAAGAGTTCCAAACACTGGTTATTAGGATGCCCAATGATATCACAGAGTACTTCAACAGAGAGATAGAAAATGTAAAAATGGATATAGAAAGCATAAAAAGAACAGTCAGAAGTGAAGAATACAAATAACTGAAATGGAGAATACATTAGAGAGAATCAACAGTAGATTAAATGAAGCAGAGAAATGAATCAGCAATTTAGAAGATAAGGTACCAGGAAACACCCAATCAGAACAGCAAGAAGAAAAAAAAGTCCAGAAAAAAAAATGAGTATAGTCTAAAGGGCTTCTGGGACAACAATAAGCATACCAACATTTGCATCATAGGGAGACCAGAAGGAGAAGAGAAAGAAAAAAATTGAAAACCTATTTAAAGAAATAGTGATGGAAAACTTTTCCAACTTGTCAAAGAAAACAGACATGCACTTCCAGAAACCATAGAAAGTCTTAAACAAGATGAACCCAGAGAGGTGCACACCAAGACACATCATAATGAAAATAACAAGGTTATAAACAAAGGAAGAGTCTTAAAAGCAGCAAGTAAAAAGAAGTTACCCACAAGGGAGCTCCCATAAGACTGTCAGGTGATTTCTCAACAGAAACTTTATAGACCAAGAGGAATTGGCAGAAAATATTCAAAGTGATAAAAAGCAAGGTCCTGCAACCAAGATTACACAGCAAATCTACATATAAAGAGCTTTCTAGACAAGAAAAAGGTAAAGGAATTCATCACCACCAAATGTTAGAGGACTTCTTTAAGATAAAAAAGAAAATCAAAATTATAAATAATAAAATGGCAATAGCTACATATCTTTTAATGTTAATGAATTAAATGCTTCAATCAAAAGATATAGGAGGGGTGAATGGATAACAAAACAAAACTGTTACAAATGTTGCCTATAACACACTTACCTTAGATGAGAAGACACACAGAGAATGAAAGTAAAGGGATGGAAAAAGTTACTTCATAAAAAAGGAAATAAAAATAACAAAAAAAGCTGGAGTAGCAATATTTATCCCAGGCAAAATAGATTTTAAAACAAAGCCTATAACAAGACACAAGGAAGGACCCAGTAATTCTACTTCTGGGTAATTATCCAGAGAAGCCCAAAACACTAATTCAAAAAGACATATACATCCATATTTTCTTTATTTTTAATTTTTTTTATTGTTACATTTGTTGGGGTGACATTGTTCAGCAGAAAGACTTAGTTTCTGGGTGCACAATTCTACATTATATCCTCCATGTGTTGCATTATGTGTTCATCACCCAGCGTCAGATCTCTTTCCATTATTATATTTTGTGTCCCTGTCCCTTCTCCCTCACCCCACTCCCCTCTTACTTTCAGATAACTACTAAATTATTGACCATATCCATAAGTTTTATTTCTTTGTTGTTTTCAATTTTCTGTTCCACATGAGTGGAATCATGTAGTTATTCGTTCTTTCTGTCTTATTTCACTTAGCATAATGGTCTGGCCATTTTTTAATCGAGATTTTTGTTTTTGATTATTCGATTTTGATTGTTTCTTTATTCTGTTCTTTACATTCCACATGTAAGTGAGATCATATGGTATTTATCTTTTCTCAGCCTGACTAATCTCACTTAGCATGATACCTTCTAGTTCCATCCATGTTGTTGCAAAAGGTAAGATTTTATTCTTCTTTATGGCTGAGTAATACTCCAGTGTGTAAATACACCAAAGCTTCTTTATCCAATCATTTATTGATGGACATTTAGTTTGTTTCCATATCTTGGCTATTGAAAATAATGCTGCAATAAACATAGGTGTGCATATATTTTTTTTGAATTAGTGTTTTGGATTTCTTTGCATAAATACCCAGGAGTAGAATCACTGGATCATAAGGTAGTTTCATTTTTAATTTTTTGAGGAACCTCCATACTGTTTTCCATAGTGGTTGGATGAATTTGCAGTCCCACCAGCAGTGTAAAAGAATTCCTTTTTCTCCACATTCTCGCCAACAATTGTTGTTGGTTGATTTATTGATAAGAGCTATTCTGACAGGAGTAGGGTGGTATTTCATAGTGCTTTTGATTTGTATTTCTCTGATGATTAGTGATGTTGAACATCTTTTCATGCGTCTATTGGCCATCTGTATGTCCTCTTTGGAGAAATGTCTATTCAGGCCTTCTGCTTATTTTTTGATTGGGTTGTTTTTTTCAGTGTCGAATTGTATGAGTTTCTTATATACTTTGGATATTAAACCTTTGTCAGTGGCCTCATCGGCAAATATTTTCTCCCATCTTGTAGAATGTCTTTGTGTTTTGCTGATGGTTTTTTTTACTGTAAAAAATCTTTTTAGTCTGATGTAGTTTCATTTGTTTACTTTTTCCTTTGTCTCCCTTGCCTGAGGAGATATATCATTGAAAGTATTGCTAAGGGTAATGTGTGAGAGATTACTTCCTATATTTTCTTCTAGGAGTTTTATGGTTTCAGGTCTTATATTTAGGTCTTTAACCATTTTGAGTTTATTTTTGTATAAGAAGTTGGTCCAATTTCATTTTTTTGCAAGTATCTTTCCAGTTTTCACAGCACCGTTTGTTGAAAAGATTGTTTACCCCAAAGCAAGGTCTTGATTCCTCTATTGTAGATTAGTTGGCATATAGATGTGGATTTATTTCTGGGCTCTTTATTCTGTTCCATTGACCTATGTGTCTGTTTTTATGCCAATGCCATGCTGTTTTGATAAATGTGTCCTTGTAATATAATTTGATGTCTTGTAGTGTGATTCCTCCAACTTTTTATTTTTTCTCAGGGTTGGTGTGGCTATTCTAGGTCTTTTATGGTTCCATATAAATTTTAGGATTATAAGTTCTATTTCTGTGAAGAATGCCTTTGGTGTTTTGATGGAAATTGCATTGAATCTATAGATTGCTTTGGGTAGTATAGACATTTTAACTATATTAATTCTTCCTATCCATGAGCATGGTATGTGTTTTCATTTATTTGCATCTTCTTTGACTTCTCTCTTCAGTGTCTTATAATTATCTGAGTACACATCCATATTTTCAATGCAGGATTATTTACAATAACTATGCTATGGAAGAAACCTAGGTGTCCATCAATAAATTAATGGATGAAGAAGAATTGTTACATACCAGTATATACCATTGAATATTGCTGAGCCATAAAAAAGAATGAAATTTTGCCATCTGGCAACATGGATTGACCTAGATGGTATGGCGTTTAGTGAAGTAAGTCAGACAAAGACAAATGTCATATAATTTGACTTATATGTGAAATCTAGAGAACCAAATGAATAAACAAACAAAACAGAAAGAAGCTCATAGATACAGAGAGAATTTAGTTGGTTGCCTAATGGGATGGGGGTTTAGGATGATTGGCAAAGTGGGGAAGGATATTAAGAGATACAAACTGGTAGTTACAAAATAGTCATGGCAATTTTGACTACAACATGGACAATGTAGTCAGTAGTGTTGTTTTAGCTGGTTATGGTGTCAGATGGGAACTGGATTTATTGGGGTGATCATTTTTGTGAATTAAGCAAATGTTTAGTCCCTGTGTTGTACACCTGAAACTAATTTAGTATTGTCAACTGTAATGTAAAAATTAAAAAAGTATTTTAAAAAGGAAGATTCAAAAATAAATGTTATTAGAATCACAGTGACATTGATAAAAGACCATTCCACAACCTTTTGCCATCAACAAATAAGACAGCTGTATATAAAAAAAGGTTTCCCTCATAGGCACCCACAAAAGTTTGTATTCCAGGTTCATCTATTTATATAGTTATCTATATACTTATACCTATAATAATACCCATACACCAATATATGTACTTGTAATAGGGTTCTATAGATTAACAAATAAATGCTCCTTTCACCAAAAGGCCTGGCTTTAAAAAATGATACTCTGCTGAATAAACCTAAAATGCACCTGTACTAATGCAGTATGATTTCATTTGAATCTGTTGTGCCCCACAATTAGCAAAGCAACAACCCAATTCTTTCTCACCCCCAAATATATTGAATGTTTAATTAGATATTCAGATAAAAAATATTGATAAAGGTGAAATATTCACCCAAAATTATCCACACTAGGACACATTACACTGTAACTTTGAGTAATATAAATTATGTAATTATACATATGATTAATTACGAATAATAAAAATTAAATATTTGCTCTCCTACAAACCCACTTCTTATCACTATATATAAAGGGTTTATGTAGTATAGGTTGCTATCTTTATCTGTTTCATGAACATTACAGGCACTTCCCATATAACACAGTTGTTAGGTTTCTAAAATGCTGTATTATATGAACCTGTGTGATCTGAAACAAAGAACTCATACAAAAAGGGGGGTTAGTTTCCCAAAATTAAAAAAAAATACTATTATATTTTATAAGAAAAATACTTTATTAAAGCAATTTTCACCAAAATTATAACATATTAATATGTATTAAATAATGTTTTCTCCATCATCACTATTAAGCACTGTTAACGGAGGGTGTTTTCTTTTTGATAAGATATTTTCACCCTCTGAATCTTCTTCAACATAATCTTGACTTCTATTCTGTACTTTTTGCAAAAAATCTGTTATTTTTAGACTGCTTGCTTTTTTTAGCTGAGAGATCTTTATAAATTTTGTTATATGGTGCTAAGCACTTGTGAAGTTCTCTCTTAAACTTTGTGCTTCTTTCAGTGAAAGAATCTTCATTTAGGAAATACAGCTCCAACTGTTTTGCTAAGTCTAAGCCTTTCTTTTTTTTTTAAATTCATTTTTATTGTTAGACTTATTGGGGTGACATCTGTTAGCAAGGATTACATAGGTTTCAGGCATACAATTCTACAGTGCATTGTCAACTTGATGTATAATAAGTTCACCACCTAATGTGACTTCTCCTAGGCCTTTCTTTATGCTTTTTAGAGTAAAGTGTTCAACTTCTTTGATTTCACCTGTGCTATTGTCCCCTGAAATATCTTGGCATATTCCAGATGTCATTTCCCCCAAATTTGCTTCATCAGTTTCTTCTTCCACCAGTAATTGTTGGATATCTTATCAGGATTGTTCTGATTCTCAACCATGTTAGCATGAAACTGTGTTTTAGGGTGCCATGTTGAACAAAAACTTCCCTCTGTTCTTGGACCATGTAAAAGTGAAACCGTGTTATAGAAGTGCCATGTTATATGGGGGTTACCTGTATTTGAACGCTTCCTATGTATTGAAACTTCTATTTGAAACCCAAAGAAAATGCAAAAATAGTTAAAGGTATTACTTAGAATTTAGAGTATAATTAGGGCAAAAACTATATATATCTGAATCAACTTGGAAAGAATTCTAAGGCTACATGCAAATTTAAAGGAGTATTATGATGGCAAAATAAAATATCAAAGTTTAAGTAAGGCCAATAGTCAGTAAGTGTTCTTTGGGCCTGATAAAATTTGGCATGAGTTTTAAATAAATAAAGAATTTAGTTAGAAAGAGTGCTAATGGGAAAGCATTATAAAAGAATGGGTAAGGACTGGAGAATAAAAAACAATACTCTCTTGTTAGAATAGAAGGCCCTATGAGGAAGCAGTAAAAGGTGAGCTGGTAAAAATATGTGGACATCAATGGAGATCCTGGGTATCTGAATACTGGGTTTGATGATTAAGAAGCCACATAAGTTCATAAGTCATGCAGTACTGTGACAAAAGAGTTCCTGGCAGCAATATACAAACTAGAGTCCAAAAGAAAAAAATTAAATACAGAAGGCACGAGGACAAGGTGGACCGTATTTGTTTTTGTATACATGGGAACGATCCAATGGTTTCCACAAATTCACAGATTAATTCATGAAATGAACTACATACCAGCTGATCAGAGAAGAAAATAGGAAACCTACAAGATAAGTAAACACATAAGCCTCTTTCCAACCTTGAGTATCTTCACAATATTTGCTTATTATTATTTTATATGTGAAGTCTGCTTTTCACCTGTTTTGGATGTTTAAATGAGGTGAGTATTCTAATTAAGCCCTGAACCTCTCAAGTACATCTGGGCTCATGTTTACCCTAATGACCCTGCTCCACCTTTCTCAGTTTGCACAAACCCTCTCTTCATTTTGTGTGACTCTCTCATACCCTACCCTCATTTTGAATTTTTATTTTCACTCTCACTCCCTTACTGGCTATCTTGATTGATGCTATAATTTTGATCTTACCATCCCAACTCTTACCCTAGAGTTTATCCCCTAGCTGGACTGTAGTCTCAACTTCTGAGCACCATACTCCTCTGAAATTCAGGTCTTTGTCTAGTTTGTGCCCAATTATATCTTGTATCTAGCTAGCTTTACACAAATAATTGAAATCAGAAGATTGTAGCAAAAGAATAATTTGGACTGTCTCTGTTACTAAATCTACTTTTCAAAATATAAATATTTTCTTAATCATTCTATCCTCCTACATCTTCAAACTAGAAGTTTTATACTATTTCTGGAGCCAAATGTATTAAGCCACAAATCTTGAACAAAACCACTCACTTTTGGAGTTCAGAACAGTGCCTACAACAATCTTTTTGCAAGCTAAGGCCTGGAGAGTTCAGTAACCACACAGAAAATTGAGATTATCTCCACACCCTACTTAGACACCCCATTTAATGTCAACCGGAGTTTCTTAAATAACGTAATGTGACTGTGTCCAAATTCCTAAGAAAGTGATCTTTAAGCAAGATTTTTCCCCAGCATTTCATGCTTCCTCTAGGAAAATTTTTCCCCTTACAAAGTGAAATATGTCAGGTCTTAACCCCAGGTGGTATGACTGTAGGTATTGCACAAGTTTTGAAAAAGGTTATGAATTTTTAACAATTTTACTGATGGCGGTGGACTTTCCTTATTGTTGTTAATTTATTCTTTTCCTCCCACTTTTATTTGTACGCCACTCTTTTAACTCTAGTTTCAAAACAAAACTCCAAAACTTTTGAAAATGGAATTGGGAACATATCACCACTTGTACACATGATTGGCTAGCAGGAGCTTCCCTTCACACCCTTGTCTAAATAAATTACATTGGACGTAAACTTTAACCCATTTCCTATTTACCCTGAGAATATTCACTGGCAACTCTTGCAGCTGCAGTGTTTACTGTGAGATAACACACAAACTATAGTCCTAACCTTACCTGAGAAGTTTTCCATGAAATATCTCACTTTTATTATAATTTTCCCATAGTTCTAGTATATTGATAGTCTTTGGAAACAAATAATATCTTTCTATTTAGAGCATTTTGTATTTAGTAGTGGTATTTCATTCTCTCTCTCTCTCTCTCTCACACACACACACACACACACACACACACACACACACACAAATGTCAAGGCAGCAAAATCTTTGAGGTCATCTGTCCTCTGGTGTTGTCACACCTCTTCCCCTATCTGGAATACATTTCCCTCAAAGCATACCATCAACATCAGGGAAACAGAATCCAACTGGTCCTTGCAGAGTTCGCTGCTCACACAATGAGAAGAATGGCCAGTAGACCTGGAAAGAAACACATTATTTTTGTGTAGAATGTGATGTTCCACTCTGTGTTGTTCTGTGCTTTGAAATTTACAATAAAAGTATTATTAAATACTGATCATCATATACATTTCTGTTACATTATGATTAGAGACAAGTTCTGTTTAGAAACAACTCTAGAAACAGTTTTCACATTTTATTTTCACATTGAAATCCAGTCAGATTTGCTTCAGCCTCAAAGAATGTGTTTACATAAGATCAAATGAATGTAATAGTAAGTTGCAATTTTTTTTAATGGAAAAGGGGTTAAAAATCTTAGATACAGAGATGGTATTTTACCAACTTTTGGCTGTTCTAGAATAAATATAAAAATCAGGATTCTGAATATCACATTAGAGGCAGAAATTTTGATCACCAAGAACCTACTCTCCTTTATTAATTTATTCATTCAACCATTTCATACCAGAGATGTTTCTTCCTATTTTATTTTACCATAGAAGGCATAAAGATAAATAAAATTTTGTGCACGCCAGATATGTTTCTTCTTGACTTAAAGAGATGTATATTACAGTGTATACCTGTACACATTTAATCTATTTAACTAACTGTTTTCTAGCATCTTTTCCTCTTCTTCAGGTCCTATTAGTTCCTACTGTATAGCTTTACCTATATTAACTTTAGTACCTTGGGTTATTATAGGTACCCAATAAGTGTCTATCAAATGAATGAAGAAGCAAAGGACCAAATATGTATACTATGTGCCAATTATTCTAGGTAAACAAAAAGGATATGATCCTGACACATCTTACAGTTTGGGAAGTATATAACTAAACAAATAAGCACTTATTTGTCTATATGTCTCAATGTGAAGGAACAAGTACACTGAAGCCAACCTTGGGATCAGAAGATTCTAAATTGAAAGTTTAACACAATAAGATAAGCCAGCTGGAGAGAAAGGAACTCATAATTTAAGTCAAGAGAGCAAGATACATTTTAAGTGTGGAAAGCAAAAGATCCTTAGGAAAGAAACAATCAAGTAAATGAATGAATGAAAAAATGAAGCATACATGCATGGAGTAGCATTTCTTAACTGAATGATTATCCTATGATATCCATCATTCAAGGCACTTAAAAACCAGTTCTATCTCCTCTACAAAACTATTTTCCCTGATCCACTCCTCCTCGAAGCCACCACATCTCAAAATTATCTCCACCTCTTATTTGAGTTTTCTATTATTTTTCATTTCCATGTAGCTCCATTTCATTTTTGCACATAAATCATTAACCTCTTCAAAATAGGTTTTATATCTCAGTAATATACAATGAAAAAATAAATAGAAAATATATGTAAATCTTTTGGTTTATCCAGGTTTTCCACAATTCTAAGAATATGAATCTGAACATTATAGAAATGTACAATCAATAAACATATGGGAGTAGACGTCCTAAAAACATGCCTGACCATACATTTCCTAACTCTGCCCAGCACTGCCTGCTCCTTTTTATACCAGCGAGGTCCTAACAAATTACTAATTAAAATGCGTGCATTCTGTATCATTGGTCAAGTATTGTTGCTTTTTTGTCTTCATCTGCAGGGTACATTAACTCTTTTGGAGACTGAGTTTCCCTAACTTTGAGATTAGCAGTTGCAAGTGTCTTTCTGCAGTGTATGTACTTGATCGTTACCTTTCTCATTAATGGTATTTGGGGACGACGGATAACACTTAATTTGTTTAACATACAGTGTGCATTTCTACTTTTACTCCAAGAGAACCTTAATCTTTATTTTATTTATTTTATTTAAGGATAGTGAGTATAAAATATTACATTAGTTTATTAGTTTCAGGTCTATAATACAATGATTTGACATTTTTATACCTTACACTGTGATCACTCTACTAATTCTAGTAATCATCTCTTACCCTGCAAACTATTCCCAATATTATTGAATGTCTTACCCTTCACCTTTTTCACCCATTCCCTGAGATCTATCCCAATGGTAACAATCACTTCGGTCTCAGTTTCTATAAGTCTGTTTTTGTTTTGTTTTGTTTGTTTGTTTGTTTTTTAATTTCAAATAGAAGTGAAACTTCATGGCAATTTGTCTTTCTCTGCATGCCTTATTTCACTTAGCATAATACCCTCTAGGTCCACCTATGTTATTGTAAAAAGCATGATTTCATTCTGTTATATTGTTGTGTACTATTCCATTGTATCTACACACTACATCTTTCTTATTCATTTATCTATTGATGGACACCTAGGTTGCTTCCATATCTTTGTTATTTTAAATAATAATAATTCTGCAATGAACATAGGGGAACATATATCCTTTCAAATTAATGTTTTCATTTTATATGGATAATATCCAGAAGTGGAATTGCTGGGTTATATAGTAGATCTATTTTTCATTTTTTAGGAGTCTCTGTACTGTTGTTCATAGTGACTGCATCAATTTGCAATCCTAACAACAGTGCACAAGTTTTCCCTTTTCTGCACATTTTCACCAACATGCATTATTTGCTGACTTTTTTACCATAGTTATTCTAACTGGTGTCTCATTGAAGTTTTTACTTGCATTTCCTTAATGATTAGTGATGTTTAGCATCCTTTTATATGCCTGTTGGCCATCTGTATGTCTCCCTTGGAGAATTGTCTTATTATGTCTTCCATTTTTTAATGTTTTGTTTTGTTTGTTTTTGAGTTGTATAAGTTATTATATATTCTGAATAGCAACCCCTTACCAGATACATCATTTGCAAATATATCCTCCCATTAGTAGGTTGTCTTTTTGTTTTGTTGATATTTTTTTTTTCTGTGCAGAGCTTTTTAGTTTGATAAAGTTTCATTTGTTTATTTTTTTTTCCCCTTGCTTGAGGGGACATGTCCAAAAAGATATTACCCCAACTGATGTCAAATCATTTGCTACCTATGTTTTCTTCTAGGGGTTTCATGGTTTGGGGTCTTACATTTAAGTTTTAATTTATTTTGAGTTTATATTTGTATATGTTTTAAGAGACTGGTTCAATTTCACATTTTTACACATATCTGTCCAGTTCTCCCAACACCATTTATTAAAAAGAATTTCTTTACTCCATGGTATATTCTAACCTCTTTTGTCATAGATTAAGTGACCATTTAAATGAGGTTTTTATTTCTGGAGTCTCTATTCTGTTCTATTGATTTTTGTCTGCTTTTGTGCCAGTATCATATTGTTTTGATTATTATAGATTTGTAGTATTGTCTGAAATCAGGAAGTGTGATACCTTAAACCTTGTACTTTCCTGAGATTGCTTTGGCTATTCAGGGTTTTTTGTTGTCTCATATAAATTTTAAGATTATTTGTTTTAATTCTGAAAAGAATGTCATTGGTGTTTTCATGGTTATTGCATTGAATCTGTAGATTGCTTTGGGTAGTATGGTTATTTTATGACATTAATCTTTCCAACCCATGAGCACAGTATATCTTTCCATTTGTTTGTGTATTCTTCGACTTTTTCTTTAATGTCTTACGGTTTCCTGAGTATAAGTCTTTTACCTCCTTGTTTAAATTTATTTCTAAGTATTTAATTTTTTGATGCAATAGCAAATTTTTCTGAATTTCTCTTTTTCACTGTTCATTATTAGTGTACAGAAATGTGACAAATTTTTAATATTAATTTTGTTTTCTGCTACTTTGCCAAATTTGTTTATTAATTCTGTTAATTTTTGGTGGATTCTTTCAAGTTCTTTATATATGGTACTATGTCATCTGCAAATAGGAATAGTTTTGATGAGTCTTCCTAGAGGTTTGCCAGTTTTATATATCCTCTTAACAAATCAGCTGTTAGTTTCATTAATATTTTTATTGTTTTCTATTTTTTATTTTATTTCCACTCTACTCTTTGTTATTTTCTTTCTTCTACTTACTTTGAGTTTTATTTGGCCCTCTTTTTCTAGTTTCTTTAGGTGTAAATTTAGATTGTTTGAGTTTTTTTTCTGTTTTTTGAGATAGACCTGTGTAGCTATAAACTTTCTTCTTAAAACTTGTTTTGCTTCATCTCATTAATTTTGTAAGTTTGTGATTTCATTTTCATTTGTCTCAAGGTATTCTTTAATTTTGTATTTGTTTTCCTCATAGATTCATTGATCATTTATAAGCATGTCATTTAATTTTCATGTATTTTTCTTTCTTCCAGTTATTTTTTCCTGTAGTACATTCCTAGTTTCATGCCATTGTGGTCAGAAAATATTCTTGATTTAATTTCAATATTTTGGAGTTAATTGAGACCTGTCTTGTGACCTAGCCTAAAAAAATATTCTATGTGTAGTTGAGAAAAACGCAGAATATGCAGTATTTTAATGAAATGCTCCATAGTTGTTCATCAAATCAAACTGATCTAATGTGGCATTTAAGGCCATTATTTCTTGGAATTTTTTTGTTTGAATGATTTATCTCTTATGGAAAGTGGAATAGTAAATACAATTATTATTGTATTACCGTATATTTCTGCCTTTATGCCCATTCGTATTTGCTTCATATACTTGTTTGCATCTATATTGGGTGCATATATACTTAACGATTGTTATATTCTTCTCTTGAATTGACCCCTTTGTTTCTATGCAATGTCCTTCTTTGTCTCTTCTATATTTATTGTTTTGAAGTTTATTTTGTGTGATGTGGGTATTGCTATCCCAGGTTTCTTTTTCCATTTCCTTACTTTCAGTCTTGTGGGTCTTTTGTAAACAGCATATAGATGTGTCACATATTTTTGTAGAGAACCTTAATCTTATAGCAATACAAATTTATTTGCATGTACAAATAAAAAAATAAACACTTGTTATTTCAGGGATTTCTCAAAGAGAACTATAATATTGTATTTGTTTAACATCCTTAAATAAAAAGTCAGAAATTAGTTCTTAATATTTACTTATTGTAGAAGGCATTTATACTTCAACAAAAATCTTAGAGTTTTTATAATATTATTTAAAAAATGATGGAAGGGAGACTTTGGCCAGGGGCACTTACAATTTTTTAAAAGTGACATCTGGAAGAGGCTACTAATAATTTGCATTCATCCACTGGCTGTGTTGGTCAGGATTCTTTTTGCTGAAAAAGAGAGAAAACCAATTAAAAATATTTTAGCCAAAATGAAAAATTTGTTGCCTCACATGACCAGATTATGAGAAGGTAAGTAGTGCTGACTTTATGGATAAATGAAAATGGGCACTTACATTTCATCAAGCTTGCTTTATCTCTCATTTTTGTTTCTTTATGTGTCAGTTTTAATTTCCCAAACTGGCTGAAATCACTGTTGGAATTTCAGTGATTAGTAGCTCCAAATTTGCATCTTTACAATGCTTTGTACATCAGTAAAAAAGAGTATCTGCTCTGTCAGCACCAGTGTAAAAAATTGTACCCACAGGGGTACAATTCAGATCAAGCTGGATGGATTATTGTTGCCTGTCCATTGCAGTTCTCATTTTAGGCAGACTTTGCTAGTCCTTATACAGAAGAAGCCGTATCTATCTATTATTGAAAGATGGTAATAGAGAAGAAAGACTGGAAAGGCCACAAACAATAGCACTACACAAATCTAAGTTTGGTTGTAAGACACCGAAGAGATGTTTTTTGTGCTGCCTTTCCAAAAGCCATGTTGTATCACTTGTAAAATATCATAGCCAATCTTCCTCTGTGTACTTACACAAAAAAGCAAACACTTACAAGAGTATTTTTTATGATTATCTCACATAAATGTAACATAGCTATTTAATTATGAACTGATAAAAAAAGCATAAACACATAAAGGTGTATTCATTCTACTACTTTTCTATTAGTTTTAAAACAATTTAGAGAGGATGATTTCTGGATAGACTGACCATTTATTCAGAGAGATGTTAAAGGGGCTTCTCCGCGAGAGGACTGTTTGGTCTCTCAGAAATTAGGATGTCCTTTATTAAATACACAAATTTTATATAATTTATCTCAGCAATAAGCATTGATCAAAAATAAAATTATTATACCACTGGTGAGAGGGGAGAGGAAAATATTAATGCAAAAACTCACCCTGTTTAATTTTCCATAATAGTTCCTGTTCACTGAGAGATCAAGTGTCATGTTTTTATAGTATAAAGGCAAAAGGTGAACTATGGAGTTTATAAATTATCTGTTTTAAATCTCTTTCAATATATTTCCAAAGTATTAACACTTAAATAAAATATTCTAATTTCATAGCATGTGATAAATCAGGTGCTAAAGAAAGCAAGATAGTTGTTAGTTCTCACAAGAAAAAATATTTAAATTTTATTTTATTTCATTATCTTCTATTGATTAACAGTGCAACTTCTTCTTAATCAGTCACAAAGTAGTTTCATTCTATTTATCAGAATAATGAAAGTCTCAAAATTTCTTCTTTCAGGGAAGAGCAGCTAGAAAGAAGTAAAGTGAGCAATGTTTTCTTATTCTTTTGTGAATTTTATAAAGATAGTAACTTGGCACAGACACATATTCTCAACATCTTACCCCTTTGGAGCTAGTTAGTGTAAAAAAAGAAAAAAAGAAATAGAAAAAACCCACTTGGGCAAATGCTGGCACCAATTTCCTCTCTTAAAAACAAGAGAAAGAAAAAAAAATAATCCATTTTTTATGGTGTATTACCTACAAGTGCAGACATGGCTTTAGCAATCACACCTTTGTTGCACACAGACTGTAAAATATTTATGGAGACAATGTGATTTGGGTCAAGACATTAAATAAAGTAAAAGTTGCATTATTCAATTTGTGATGAACACATCCATATTAAAAACCAGTGGGAAAAGTGTTCAAATAAAAAATATGTTTAAAATAAATTTATCTGTTCAATGTTCATAAATGTTTTAAGAAAGGCAGACAAACAAGTCTTGAAACCCATATTTACTGTATACGGTTGAAAAACTAACAGTATTTATTTAATCTAGAGAGGAAAGTGACTAAAAATGCAGCTTTTAATCATCAATAGGAAATACTTCTCCTAAGAAATTACCAAAGAATTTGTTGTCAATCAAGCTACAATAGGGTTATTACTCTTCTCTTGGCAAATTGCTAATATTATTGCACTAACACTGACTTATAAAGTAAAGTTTTCTTCTAGACCTGCAAAACATCTTAAGTTCTAACTAAAAATACTATCTACATTGAGGGAATGTATGTGTAAAGAATGAAAACCGGAGTGTTTACTTGAGATTTGGGTATTGCTTAATGGCTGCTATGCAGCAAATTAAGCAATATATTGACTAAGGGATATTATCTAGTGCTGATTAGGGTCAAACAGTGAGATCTTGTTCTGCTAAGTCACTCTCCCATGTGTGTTTAGGATAAAAAAAAAAAAATACTTGATAATTTAAACAGAGAAGTAAATCACAGCTGTGCAGTTTAACTGTCTTAATGAAAATCTGCCCTCTAGAGCCTACATTTGGGATTAGCCAGTGAATTTAAGGTTAAATTGATTGTGATAGGTTCACTCATTCATTCATTCAGTAGGTGCTAATTATAAATTTCTTGTTGAGAAGGAACAGAATTATTTATTTTTACTTAAGCAAACTTTACTTAGGTGTTTATCCAAATTCAGCCTTAAGGATTATTCAAATTAGTGCATGCTTTACTTTCTTGTCTGTATAAATAAATGAAAGATATGGAAAAGCCTGTATGACTTGGTTCATATAAGCTTGAGTCAAAATTCGAGATATGATACTAATACCAATAGCCAACATTTATTAATAGCCCACAATATATGTAGTACATATTGAACCTGTACTACCTCCTTAGACACTGTTCTAGGTGCTTTCTTTAAGTTATCAAAGTGGTTCAAATAATTTTTGGCCTTGAATGAATCATAAAATTTAATATGATATAACATGGCAAAGAAGTCTTTTGTTGGTTTATTTTGCTCTATATGGGCACAAAGTGTTGTGAAGCATTACAAACATCATAGGTATGATGCCTAACTATGAGAGGGTTTCTTGGAAGACTAAGACAAAAAAAGGCCTAAAGAGTACATGCAAAAATAATTAAAATCATTAGAACGCAAAGAAAATCTAGATGTTAAATGCTAGTAATTGTCTTATCTGTTCTATTTTCTTAGCATTCATACAACAGTCTAGACAATAAAAAAAGCAAACTGAATATGATAAGGATCTGAGGTTGAAAAATGAAGGGTCAAAAGACAGAAAATTTTTATATTCTGATTACAAACACATGTTTTGTCTCAGATCTTCCATGTGCCTGTGGTTGTTTCAGACCAATTAGAACAAAAAGAACAAAAAATAAACTAATATGTTTAAATTTTATTTGGCAAATTTTTTATATTCCAGATGTTGGCAAACTATAATTCATATGCTAACTCTAGTCTAACACCTGCTTTTGTATATAGCCTGTGAGCTAATTGAGTTTTAAAAATTTTTAAATGGTTTAAAAATTTTTAAGAAAAATAATGCTTTGTTACATGTGAAATTATATAAAATTCAAAATTCAGTATCATAAATAAAATTTTATAGGCACACAGTCATGCTTATCATGTATGCATTGTCTATGATGTTTTTGTGGTATAACAGCAGAGTTGAATACCTTCAAAAGTGAATGTATGGCCTGTAAAACCTGAAGTATTTACTATCTGGCACTTTAAGAAAAAGTTGGCTGACCTCCTTATCTAACTCAAAAAAGTGAACCCAACTGGTTGTTTGAAATTCATCCTCAATGTAATGGTTGTCAAGAACTGGGAAGTGTTTCATATTTTATTCCATTTGCAAGCTAACAGGTTTGCCTGACAAATTTTATGAAGGCTGATAGAAGACATAAAACTTCTGGATCAGGGACAAAAGCCAATTTATCAGTCACGGAATTAGCAGTACCCAGAGTGTCAGCATTACTGAGTTGGTTCTCCAAACCCCAGAAGGTGTAATGATCTCTGAATGTACATTGAGGAAAATAACTTAAGAAACCAGAATCTTATATAATTGGTATTAAGCATGCCACGGTTTTGCTCCAGAGAAGGACACTCTTTCTGTCTTTTAAGGTTTTTCATACTACAACCATCACTGAAAACAAAAGAACAAAGGGAAGTCAGTACCTCACCTGCAAAAAACATAGAGGCACACACAATAGCTATTCAGAATCATTTTCCAACACTGGTTACATTTGTTACCTTTAATAACAAAACTACCTAGTGAGACCAATTAATTTTACCAAACGGTTTTTAAAAAGAACTAAAAATCAGAACTGTACTTAACAATTTTCAATGGTGCAAATACTTCTAATTTTTTTCTATAAATGGCAGAAATAGTTTATAAAAGTAAAGCAAAGTGGGAAGTGGGCTGTATCTATATAATTTGTAAATATACAGTCAAGTTTGTATAGCTCAAAATCAAATCCTCACTCTAATAGGCAATGAGCTTTACTCTTTATGTAATAGTGAAATTGTCTATCTTATCTATGGTTTGATTTTCAGAATAGTATTTTTATTAGGTGATAGAACTTAGCAGTCTTCCAAAAAATGTGGCTTACTGATACTATTGTGTTTATTTATGGCGATTAGAATTCTCGTGGAAATGTTTTAGTACCTCATCACAGAGCTCACTCTTCACCAGTAGCCTGCAAGGGCATAGACTATAGCCCAAGACTGGAATCCACGAGCAGGTGAGTCGGACTGGCAAAAAGGCTGCATCTGAATCATAAAATTACAGATAAATATCTGTAAAAATATAAATGTACCCCTTTACAAATACATGTGGTTTTTTCACCATTTTCTGTCTTAGAAGATAAACAATCCTCAACATAGAGAAGTAAATGATATTAAAGATTTGACAAATAAAACATCTCTGGGCATTCAAGTCCATTTAAGGGAAGTAGTTATTTTTTTCTAAATATGTTGAAAATTTTTAATAATTAAAAATATAATAGAATGTGACTCTGCCAAATACGTCATCTGCTTATTGTCCTGCCCTCCCTAGATGGCCCAATTGCTCAATATACGTTGTATTTCTTTCCACTGGACTGTTCTAAGACTACAAGACTGACGGCATTTGCAATTTACTTGTCTTAAATAGAAATCAGCAGGGTATATCCCCAATTGTTTGTGTGTGTGTGGTGTGTGTGTGTGTGTGTGTGTGTGTTGCCAGTATTTTATTTTCTGGTTCATTATTACTAAAAGCAAACAAAACAATTTTTAAGATGTTAGTCTCAATTACAAACAACATACTGCCGAAACTGTTCTTTTAAAAATTATTGTTTTACTTTATCTTACTGCAAGTTTGACAAAAGCAAATGTTAAGGACTAAAACTGCCTGAAGTCAGATAAATGGTTGTGCAAATACATTTTCTTTCTTATCATTCTTACTTAATGGAAGACAAATTTTGAGATGCCTTAAATTACAAAGCATTTTAGATACACTGGATTAAATTTTTGGATCACCTTGATTACAGTGCTCTGAAGAAGTTTTACATCATCAATCCCAATAAATTTAGTGGTAAGAATGGCTTCTGCTAAGCTTTCTAAAACACTGACAGGTGAGAGGGGGAAATGAGAAGTCTGGAATTACAGGATCAATTTGGGGTCTTTTTTTTTTTTTTTTTTTTTTTTGCTTTTTGGTATGTGGGTAGCTCCCTGACTGGGAATCGAACCCAGGCCACAGCACTGACAGCACCAGTGCCGAAGCCTTAAGCCACTACACCATCAGGGAACTCCCTGGGGTCTTTTTTTAAAATCCTGAAGTTGAGGTACATCATTTATACTATATCACCTTGCATTTTGTGGTAATGGGAATTTGTGGTACCTCAACAAATTTCTATTAAAAACGTTGACCTCCTCCAATTCTCAGCAATCCTGCTCCTGTCTGAATATATTTCACTTTCCAAAAGATAGAGGCTATTTTACTTGGAGCTTTCTGATAGCATTTGTAACTTCTTCCTCACTTATTTTTTTTGGAATTATGTCATCTTGAAGTCATTGGTGATAAGGAGAGAGTTATGGCAACTATATGGAATCAGACATTACACACAGTGTAGTGTCTACAGTGGGTACCATTTAGCCCCAACACCAAAATCAATTAATAACATTAATTAATAGATAATTAGATATTATACTGGCAGACTGTTGACATATGGGAACTTACATATTCCAAATATATCCTATTCCAGTCTTAAAAATTCTACTATGAATTGCAGTTTAAAAACAACTCACATTTTAGTTTTTAGTTTCACATTGTAAACTCTAAGATGAACAATGATTAAAGAAATATTTAGAGTTCATGAAAAGACAGACAGTATTTTCTTATTAAAACATGAGTTGGTAGAGATCCCTTCCCTTCTTAATTTTTCAAGAGAAACCAAGCTGTCTTTCAAGAAATAGTGAAAACTGTGTGATTAACTTTAGATTACTCAAGTACCAGCTAACTTGACATGAAGATTTTTGAGAGTGGAGACAAGCAGGAGAAAATAAAATCGTCAACAAGTACATTAAACCATTATGCTCCTTTAACTTTTTAGTTCTTCTGGCTTCATACTATTGGTTTTACTATTTAGTATTGTTGAACCAAATTTTTTAAAAATTGTATTTTAACTATTTATTCATAATATATGGTTAGTTCCTAGAATACAAAGATTAATTATAAATGGCTCTTGCCATCTTACAGTCTAGAAGAGTAGGCAGATACACCGATAAATAATTGTAACAAATTAGAATTAAATTTTTTAGCAGATGAATCCCTTTTCCTATATTTTTAATATCATAGCAAAACATTAGCAGATACTTAGAAATAATTGTTGAGAAACTGGGTAGATGATAAAATAATTGCCTAATGGGTATAAGGCAGGGGGTGCAGCCCAAATAGATTCTATTAAGGAAGTGTTCAGTGAGGCAAGTCTCGAAGGCTGAGTACAAGCTAGCAAATAGATAAAGAGAATGATGGGATTGGAGAGTGGGGATCCATTGCAGGCAGAAAGAAAAGCAAAGGAAAAACAGGTCAGCTGATTTCTGCTCACCTGACAGTCTAACTATGGATGTTGTGATGAACCTTCAATCAGGTAAGCCAGCCACTTGAAAATGAACACTGACCATCAATATTTACTTTCTCATGTAATTCTTCAGCATTTTTCTGTCAACCACTCTAAGACCTTTTCTGTAAGAACACTCATATAAGGGCAAGCACTTCCATTTTTGGTGTATAAGTATTATGGTATTGCTCCACACTCTTGTCACTCCACAACTTAACATAAAACTCTTTTATCTTCTGATACCGAGCTTTAATGTCATAGATTATCCATGAACCAACATTAAATACCTCCATGAATGCTGAAAGACTTTCACTTTTCTCAAGCCTCTTTCATACTTTCCTCTTCTGTTTGACAGTAAGCACTATGCACTTATGTTTACTTGGACCCTGTTTCCATATACTTGGTGTTGGGCGGGAACAAAAATTTGAATAATAATAGATTACAGCCTACTGGTATGTTTACACAGGGTGGATTGACAGGAGTGGGAGACAAATATATGGTGTGCAAAGTGTGACCTTACTCAAGGAGCAGCATGGCACAGGGTGTGATGCACCAAGTTTAAACTTATATTTCTCCCAGAAATTTATTACATTTTAATTTTCATTTAAAATATTATTTCTTTGATTTATTTACTAGTTGCTTGAGAGTGCATGTTCCTTAAGTTCTGGTTAATGGGGAGTATACTGTATATGGATTTAATAATATTAATGTATCCCTTGCAAATATCAATAAAAATAAAGCTTGTATAGCTATAATAATATCAGACAAAGTAAACTTTAGGACAAGTATTATTAGACACAAACAAGGCTATTTCATAATGAGAAAAGTGTCAATTTAACAAGAAGATACAGCAATTCAGATTTACATATGTCTAACAACAGATGATCAAAACATGTAAAGCAATAATTCACATTAAAGGGAAAAATAATAGTACAAAATACTAATATAATTGTGTTGTTTCTGATAAACTATTTTGACACTTTATGTTAAAAAGGCTAAATAGATGGGTCGTTTCTATAAATGAAATGTTTTTATGGCCTCAAGAATCCAGTTAGGTGAGATATTAGCAGAAGGAACAGCAGCGTGCTTTACAAATGAAGGTACATGAGCTAGGCTTAGCTTGGCTGTGCAGTTTTATTTCACTAAGTCTAGAATTTGGAGATCCAGCAACAGCCTTCTGTCTTTTTTTCTCTTTTTTTTTCCTCTCCTTTTATCTCAATCCTTTATTTGAGAAATAATAGTTGTTTAGCATGGAGAATCAGCCCCACTTCCCCAATCAATCTCTTTCTCTTTCTCTGCCCAGAGTGGGAGAGGAATTGCTGGGTTTGGCAGCTGTCACCCCATCAGTATGGGTTACTGTCCCATCTGCACTACTTAGATTGGTGCAGTCACAGGGGGTTTTACCCAAACAGGCTCTCAGAGGAATAGTAACATACCTCTTGATTTGGCTGTGAAGTTATACTTGTGATTATTAATAGACAAGATGAGAGGCTGGTACTCTATTCATCCACATTAGAGCTAATTATTCAGTTTGATATAAGCTGATTAGAACACTGATATATAACTACACCACATTGATAGCTACAGCAAGAAGTGGTCAAGAGCCTTGACACAGTGCTGCCATTTGGGTTTATCAGATAGGAAAGAAGGATAGGGGAGAAGAAGAAGCTGCTTTAGTTGATTAGCAATGTGCTGCATGGGACCATTTGTAATGAAGCATATCATTTAAATATTCTTTAACAAATGAGTCTAACACGTGTTGCAGGCTGCAGGCTCTGTTAATTGTCAAAAACATTGCGGGTTTTTTTTTAACATTATTAGCTCTTTGGCAGGATCTCCACTGTTGACTAAAACTTGGCATGATCAGGGCTTACTGAATAATTTAGGTGGTTGGCAGCTGGAGAAGGAGAACACACACATCTAGGCAGACAGACATGCTGCTTGAGCTCTTTACATAATAGGATTGTATACAAAGCTGAGTACAGTACAGTACAGTTACTTCTGTGTCTGTTTATAGGTAAACACTGATGTTCATTTTATAGAAAAACTGGAGGAATACTTCTTACAAATCTCACAAATGAAGCATATGAGACAGATGCACTGGAGGATTGTTTAGATGACTCAGATCATCCCTCACTCTCAAAGGATATGATTGCTGGAGTTTTTACACCAGTTCTTATGTTGTATCTGTAGTGGGGTATTTGAGGTCTTGATGGCTGGCCACAGCAGCACTAATAAGATGGAAAGCTACAGAAAGCTTATAAGCCACAGACCAGCAAGATTTGTAAGTCACGAAGACTATGAAACACATTCATTTGGGATGTCCATGTATATGATTATGGTTGGTGGACATATACAATCACTACCTTTGGTGGAAAGACATGGACATCCAAGGTCATAGATTAGACAAATGTTTAATATACATATGATACATTTATGCATGAACCAGACCCATCAATTTTCCTTCAACTGGGCATGTTATTAAGACTCTATAAGGTTCAAGAGAAAAAACTCAACTCAAATTTGCTTAAGCTAACAAGATTTATTGACTCTGGAAAGTGCAACAAGCACAGGGATAAAACCAGCTGAATAAAGACTTAAATGGTGTCACCAGGATACTGTCTTTTTGCCTCCACTATTGAAATTTTTTCAAATGTGCTGCCTTATTCTCAAAAAGTTTTGTCCAAATTGTCCATTACATAATCATCCTCACATTATGCCCTGTTGAAGGCCAGTAACAAAAAGTGAGTGTCATGGCACCAATTAAAGTTTTGGGATTGAGTCTTAATGTTCTGCTGACAAAGCAGGATTACAGGCTCATTCCTAAATCATTCACCACAGAGCCAGGGCCATGATTTGGGGAGAGCAAGATGCCCAAATAAAAATTAGGAACTAAGAATACTAAGCAACCAGATAAATCCAGTTAAAATAAAAATATAATGAGTTCAATTGCCCTTAGCTTGTTTCATTTGAGAAATGAAACACAATTTATATTTATCTCTCTTATTCACTGGTCAACACATAGGTTTTAAACAATAAAATATATAAATGAAGTATCTGAGCAGGTATGTAACCAAGTCAAATTTACCCCCAACACTGGTGATAAAGCAAGAAAAAAACCACAGAAGTGTATATGACTTCTATGCAGTAGAAATTGTCTTATAAAGTAATAAGGTTAGTACTTGTGTGCTGATATGGCTGCACCACCCAGCCTATAAGGGGCAAAATCAGCCATCTTTAATCTCATGTTCCACAGTGAGTTGCTCTCTGTGCTAAACACACTAAACATTGAATTTTAGGCACTCTTCTTAGAGAAGAGAAACTGTAGAGCCATTGAAAAGGTATGTTCACTCTCACGTATTCATTGCTTTTCAGTGTGCTTGTGTACTAGTTTAGTAATAAATTAAGGTTAAAATGATGTTTAACTGAGTAAGAGTCCTCTTTGGTCAACCTTCACATTAAACCACTCTTTATGCACATGCAGAATATCACAAAATAACTAAACCAGTTGACCCTAATCAGAGTAGAATCCATGATTATGGATATACCTAACTGCACAAATCTGCCATTCACAAAGCTTTCCTAGCACATCATGAGAATATTAAAATTGTGAAGCTTGAGATTTAGATGTAGATATTTGATATACAGATATATGTTTGATATATATGAATGTATATATTGGTGTTCTTTTCCAGGTTGAGATGAAGGGGGAAATATTGTAACTAGCATGACAAAATTGAAAATGTTAAGACATACTAGGAGGATTCAAGATGGTGGAGAAGTCAAACTCTTTGCTTGCCTCCTGCTGAGACATTAAAATTAAAACTAGATTATACAACAGTCAACCTGGAGAACCATTTAAAATCTAGATAAACAGAAGCTTTATAACTAAAGATAAAAATGAGGAGCCATATCGAGAAAGGTAGGACGTACGTAACATGAAACAAGTGGCCCCACACTTGCATGTGGTGATTGAGAGTTGGGAGAAATATCTCAACCACAGAGGACCCCCAAGGAGAGTGAGGAACCTCAGTCCTATACTATGTTCAATAGCCTTAAGTACCAGTGGCAGAGAGAAGAAACCTCACAACATCTAGCTGTTACAAACAGTGGGGATGCTGACTGTTCAAGTGGGACAGGAGGCTGGGAACAATCCTATGTGCTCTTATAGGGCTTGCACACAAACTTATTGGCTCACAGACACTCACCTTGGGCTCTGGCAGGGGTGTAGTGACTTGGGAGGCTTCAGAGATATACAGGGAGAGGCCGTGGTGTATAGCTTCAGGGTGCAAACTGCAGGAAATACCTTTTCTGTAGAATTGTCCTCCCATGCAGCTGGCAGGTGGGTGCTATCTTTCCCATGTTTAGCCCTCCAAAATACACACAAAGCCAAATCTGAATCTCCATTGACCTGGTGAAGTCTACTTACTTCACCAGCTTGCTTCACCCTGGTGGATCCCTGGGACCCTGCCCCCCCACCCATTTAGCTCAAACCTGATGAACTAACTCCGAGAACAGCCAGTCCCACTTGCATTGCACTCTTTCTTAGACAACTCTTGGTGGGTCTGCAGGACCCAGGCAAATGGAAGCTGGCCTCTCTGTGCTCTGAGAATGTTGCTGAGTAGCAGCAGACCCAGCACTGGCAACAAACTAGAATCTACATTAACCTGGAGAACACTCATACCACCCTGGTGACTCCCTGAGACCCCACCCTACCCAAGTAGTGTATCCCATGAGGCTTTATCAGTGGCTTAGCCTTATGGGAGCCAGCAGGCATCACAGGACTTGGGGTATCCTGAGTTGTTTGCAGACCTACCCCAGGCCCAGGACTGGTGGCAGCTATCTTTGGTTAGCAGCATGATCTCTTCCATGCTCCTCCAGCTTCCACTTAGGCAGCGACAAACTGCTGGTAGCTTTGTACCTTCTACCAGGGAATTTCAGGTAAGTCACAGAGCGTGACTGACATGATACTGCACTGGTGCTCCTCCCAAAAGGCCCCAGAATCAACATATCAGTAGGTCAGCTTCAGACCAAAGCGAAGCACCACCCAATTATCCCCACAAGTGGCAGATGCAAAGAATAATCTCAACAGGCACCAGAGCCTACTGGAGCAATCTACTTCATGCTCACACACAGCATACCATTAGCTGTAGACATGGCCATATTCCACAGCCAGTTAGGCTAAGGCTCTACACCATCACTGAAGTGCCAACAGCAATCAAGGCTCAACTATAACAGGAGGGCACACAAACAACACAAGAAACACTCCTGGAGCACTCAGGTAGGTGACTGGGAGACCATGCCACTGGGTCCCACAGGAAGATACTATGTAAGTTCACCTGGTCAAGGCTAAGAAACATACCAGATCTACTTAATATAAAAACAAACACAGAGAGGCAGCTACAATGCAGTAACAAAGAAATCTGTTCCAAATAAAAGAATGGGAGAACACTCCAGAAAAAAAGAACTTTAAAAATGGTAGGCAGGAAACCCACCAGATACAGAGTTTAAAATGATGGTTATAAGGTTGCTCATGAAACTTAGTGAGAACTTCAACAAAGCAATAGCAGGCATAAAATATAAAAATAAAAATAAATAAAGAAAACATAGAAAAGAATCAGTCAGAAGTGAAGAACACAATAACTTAAATGAACAATGCACTAGAAGAAATCACCAGCAGATTAGATGAAGTAATGGATCAAATCAGCAATTTGGGAGACAAGGTAGGAGAAAACACCAAGTCAAAATAGCAAAAAAGAAAAAAATAAATAAATAATGGGGATAGTTTAAGATACCTCTGAAATAACATCAAGCTTAACAACATTTATATAGGGGTATCAAAAGGAGAAAAGAGAAAGCAAAAGACTGAAAACCTACTTGAAGAAATAATAACTGAGAAGTTTTCTAATCTGGTGAAGAAATTACACATACAAGCTCAGGAAGCACTGAGAGTTCCAAACAAAATTAACCCAAATAGGCCCCACACTAAGGCACATTATAATTAAAATAGCAAAGGAAGAAGACAAAAAGAATCCTAAAAGCAGCAGAGAAAGACAACTTGTTACTTACAAGGGAGCGTCCGTAAAAATGTGAGCTGATTTCTCAACAGAAACTTAGAAGGTTAGAGGGATTGTAATAAAATATTCAAAGTGATATAAACAAGGACTTACAACCAAGACTACTATACTTATCAAGACTATCATTTAAAATTGAAAAAAGGTAAAGAGTCTTTCAGACCAAAAAAAAAAAAGCAAAAAATGTCCATCACCACCAAACCATTATGAAAGAAACTTGCTTAAGGAGAAGAAATGAAAAAAAATAAGATAAATAATAAAATGGCAATAACAGTGTACATATTAATAATCACTTTAAATGTGAATGGATTAAATACTTCAATCAAAAGACATAAAGTAGATGAATGAATAAGAAAACAAGACCCACCAGCTATTTATAAGAGACCCACTTCAGATTAAAAAGCATACACAACTGAAAGTACACTGATGAAAAAAGGTGTTTCCTGCAAATGAAAATTTAAAAAAAGCAGAGGTAGCAATACTTATGTCAGACAAAATAGACTTCAAAACAAAGACTATAATAAGAAACAAAGAGGGACATTACATAATGATTAAGGGATTGATCCAGCAAGAGAATATAAGCCTTGTAAATATTCATGCACCCAATATAGAACCAACTAAACATATCAAGCAAATATTTACCAAAATAAAAAGAGAGATTAATGGCAACACAGCCATATTAGGGGACTTTAACACCCCATTGGCACCAATTGACATATCTTCCAGACAGAAAATAAACAAGAAAACAGCACCCTAAAGACACACTAGACAGCGTGGATTTAATTAATATTTTTAAGAGGATTTTACTCCAAAGCATCTGAATATACATTCTTTTCAAGTGTACATGGAACATTTTTCAAATATACCACACGATAGGCCAGAAAACAATTATCAATTCATTTAAGAAGATTGAAATGATATCAAGCATCCTTTCTGACCACAATGATATAAAACTAGAAATTATTTACAAAAAAATAGAAAAGAAAAGAAAGAAAGAAAGAAAGAAAGAAAGAAAGAAAAAAGAAAAGAAAAAAAGAAAAGAAAGAAGGAAAGAAAGAGAAAGAAAGAAAGAAAAGAATGGAAAGGAAAAAACCCTGGAAAACAATTACATTAAGGCTAAATAGCATACTACTAAATGATCAATGAGCCAACAAAGAAATCAAGGAAAAAAATCGAAAGATACTATCAGACAAATAAAAATGAAAACACAACAACACAAAAATCTATGGGACACCAAGAAAACAGTCTTAAGAGAAAAATTTATAGCAATGCAGGCCTACCTCAAGAATCAAGAAAAATCTTTAATTTTGTTTATGTGGTGTATCACATTGATTTCAGATCAATGTGATGCACCACATAAACAAAATGTAAGATAAAAACCATATGATCATATAAATTGATGCAGAAAAAGCATTCAAGATATAATACCCATTTATTATCAAAACACTTAATAAAATGGGTATAGATGTAGTAAAGGCTATATATGACAAACCTTCAGTTATATCATATTGAATGGTGAAAAATTGAAACCTTTTATGTTATTCAGCATAGTACTGTAAGTCTTAAACAGAGCAAGTCCTAATTAAGCAAGAGAAATAAAAAGCCATTCAAATTGTGAATAAAGAAGTTAAATTGTCACTTTTTGCAAATGACATAACTTTTTTATTGTTAAATTTATTGAGGTCACATTGGTTAGTAAAAATTACATAGGTTCCAGGTATATAATCTATAGTACATTGTCTATGTGTTGTATTATGAATGCATAAGACATGATTCTTTATGTAGACTATCTTAAAGAATCAACCAAAATACTACTAAAAACAATAAACAAATACAGTAATGTTGCAGAATACAAAAATCAATGTATGAAATCCATTGTATTCCTATATACTAACAATGAAACTTCAGAAAAAGAAATGAGAAAAGCAATTCCTTGTTCAATTGTGACAACAACAACAACAAAAATGAAATACTTAGAAATAAAATTAATAAATGAGGTGAAGGACTTATACACTGAAAACTATGAGACTATTAAAATAAATTGAAGAAGACACAAATAAATGGAAATAGATATTGTATTCATGAACTGGAAGAATATAGTTAAAAATGGTCATATTACCCAAAGCAATACACAGATTTAATGCAATTTTCCTCAAAGTTCCAATGACATATTTTCAAATAAAATATACCAAAAAAACATCAGTTTTGTATGGAATCACAAATAACCTCAAAGAGCCAAACCAATCCTATGACAAAAGAAAAAAGCTGAAGACATCACACTCTCTGACTTTAATATACTGCAAAACAATAATCATCAAAACAACATGATATTGGTAGAAGTACAAACACACAGACTAATAGAATTGAAAAAACAGAAACAAACCCACATGTGTATAGGCAGGTAATTTTTGACAAAGGAGCCAAAAAATATAGACTGGAGAAAAGAAACCCTCTTCAATAAATGGTGCTGAGAAAATTGAAAAGCCACATGCAAAAGCATGATTCTAGACTGCAGTCTATCACCATATACCAAAACTAACTCAAATGGATCAAAGAGTTACATATAAGACCTGAAATAATAAATTGCATAGAAGAAAACATTGGTATTAAACCTATGGACCTTTGGTTCAGGGAGAAATTTAAGACTTTGACTTCAAAGGCAAGGGAAGTAAAAGCAAAAATAAATGAATGGGACTATATCAATCTAAAAAGCTCCTGCACAGCAAAAGAAACCATCAACAAAAGAAAAAGGCAATCAACCAAATGGCAGTAGATATTTGCAAATAACACTTCTGATAAGGGGCTAATATCTAAAATATATAAAGAACTAGTACAACTCAACAACAACAAAAATGAACAATCCAATAAAAAATAAGCAGAGGACTTAGACACTTCTCTCAAGAAGGCATACAAATGTGCAATAGATATATGAAAAAATGCACAACCTTTCTAAATTGGAGAAATGCAAATAAAAACCACAATAAGATATAAACTTACGCAACAGATGACTGGATAAAGAAGCTGTGGTACATATACACAATGGAATATTACTCAGCTGTAAGAAAAGATGAAATATTGCCATTTGCAACAAAATGGATGAACCTGGAGATCATCATGCTAAGTGAAATAAGCCAGACAGAAAAAACAAAGAACTGCATGATTTCACTCATATGCGGAATATAAAACTGAAAGCAA